>VDFB02026320.1:131522634-131640991 GCA_007258455.2 Sequoia sempervirens | reverse complement strand
TGAAAAGTTGAATAGTATTGAATGTGTTTTACTTTGAAGATGAAGCAAAATAGAGTAGAAATATTTGAATTTATGTATTATATTGCTTGATTTATATCTTTATGTGATACTAATTTAGTTATTGTTGTGTTCCTAAGTGCACTTGAGATGCAGGAGGTCGAAGACCAAGGGTGTGATTAAGGAGAGGAGGTTAGCCTATTGACAGGACAAAGCAAGATGTCCTCTCGATCACACACAAACACTTAGATTCTTGTAGATTGCATTTAGGAATGTCAATTTTAGTGCGTTTGTTTTGAATTATTTGAAAATTATATAACAATTAGTAAATTAAATAAATAATGAAATGAAAGCATGATAAAGTAAAGGAATTAATTATAATTATAAAAATTAACTATTGATTTTGGTTTTACCGTGCTGCAAATATAAGTTCACGAGAATCCTACTTTCTTTAACTTGTGTTAAATTCTTGTGATAATAAAATTAAATAATAATTAATTGACATTTATTAAAATGTTAGATAAATATTTATTTTGAACTTATCCTTGGGCGAGTATTTTTGAAAGGTTTTCCTTTGTGCAACGGTAATTGTGGATTATTTTTACATCTCTTATTTATGAATATGAAATGTAAAAACACAAAGTTGTATATTTTAATTTCATTTTTAAAATCCATTTCAAGATTAGGGTAGGAAATGGAAAAGTGAAATATTATTAATGTTAGAGTAATAAGTTATTATGCTTAATTAATTATATCATACTGGTTAATTAATTCACTTATTCCTTTAGTTGCTTAAGCTAAACTTAGGCACATTAATAATTGATTAATTATTAAGTGTGCATACTAGGGTTTCATTTAGGGTTTCCCTTTTAGGGTTTCTTGATCTCCTTCATAAGGATTGATCTCTTTGTAATAATTGATTCTCAATAATGCATTTTTACTTTGAGGTGTACTAAACATCTTCTTTGGTTATGCATGTCTTTTACATGTGACAGGTGATTGCATGTAGGTGATCTTGGTTTCTAACATGGTATCAGAGCTCTAGACCTACAGCTGCCTATTCGTGATCTGAAGATATGGCCTTCAGTGAGTTTCTAATGTAAGGGTTTTCATAGGCATCTTTTTTGCAAGATCTAGGGGTAGCTGATTTTTTGGGACACTTTGGGCTCAAACAGACACCTCCATCGCATTCGTAGCGGCCAAAAACCCTAAGAACGCCTATCGTTTTGTCAATATTTGGAGCAGTTGATCCGGAAGGAAAAAAAATTTACCAAGGAAGCCGTACGGCCTCCCCAGCTCACTCCCCGAGGCACGAAAATCAAAAAAATTAAAAAAACATGTTTTTGAGCCTCATGTCGGTGCTCACAATGCAGAAGAAATCTACCACCCAATGGCAGTCTCCACTGCCCACCAACCGCCGGTAACTCCAGCCCTCGTGGCCCACTCAGCAGAGCCAGCAGTCGTATGGGGGACTGGGCGCTATGCACCCAACCCCCGACAGCTCATAGTGCGAGCCCTGGGTCTTATGGCGGACCAGACCCTCAACCCAATGTCGACCGGTCCCAAAATATTCTGGCAGACAGTGAGTATATTCTGGTTATTGTGCAGATTCAGGTGACCACAAAATTTTTTCAGACAAGGGGCCATTTTTTGCCTCGACGGCTAGATGGCCATCAAATTTATGCTCTGGAACTGATGACATCAGCATGACATTAGCATATGGCCGACCCCTCTTTGCCCCTCCTAGCCCTGATTTTTCCTAAAGAAGCAGTTTTTTTCTTTTGGTCATAACTTGGGCATACAGTATCAAAATCGGGAAAAGGAGATATCGTCAGAAAGCTAGTTCCTAGCACTTTCCAGTGGTGCTGTTTATTTTTAAGTATTTTTTTATCTAAATTTATTTTTGTTTGAAGTTAGATGTTTATTTTATGCTTCCAAGCTCATAACTTTTTGCCACAATATCTGATTTTCGCTATCTTTGCGGCGTTGGAAAGGTATTAAGGAGCTCTATGTTGCTATCCATGTACTTTTTTTTGTATCTATCCCAGGTTTATCATTAATCCAGATTTGGCCCGATGGGTGTTTTGGAGATTATTTGGATGTTTTGGCAGTTGGGAGAGTGCACCTTGCATCTTTGCACTTCATTTTCAGTAATACATCATTCAATAATTGCTTGTTGCTTCATAGATTCTAGGGTTGTTCCCATTTGGAGTTTTTGAGAGTTCCATGGGATTGGGTCTGTTGTTGCATAATTATGATTCTGATATGGTTTCTTGTAGACAGAAGTATATTTCCTTGCTTGTCGGATTGCGGTTCTAGTGTTACTCTACAGAGTTCTTCCAGTGCTTCTTTGCAGCATGTCATCTCATTGTAGGGGGGTTTTGTCCCACTAGGTTTTTCCTTCTCTACCTCATTCTTGCATTTGTAAATGGGTACCTGATCAGGCCTAGTTGTCAGGACCCATCTTTGCTTTCATGCATCTTATTCGAGTGTTTTAGCTTCTTCCTAAGTTCATCTTGAGGGGGGGTGTTAGAGTAATAAGTTATTATGCTTAATTAATTATATCATACTGGTTAATTAATTCACTTATTCCTTTAGTTGCTTAAGCTAAACTTAGGCACATTAATAATTAATTAATTATTAAGTGTGCACATTAGGGTTTCATTTAGGGTTTCCCTTTTAGGGTTTCTTGATCTCCTTCATAAGGATTGATCTCTTTGTAATAATTGATTCTCAATAATGCATTTTTACTTTGAGGTTTATAGAACATCTTCTTTGGTTTTGCATGTCTTTTGCATGTGACAGGTGATTGCATGCAGGTGATCTTGGTTTCTAACAATTAAAAGAAAATAACTTCTCGAGAGAGGCAATGGTTCTTGAAATCATTCTTGAAAATAAGCTCTACAATTTTGCTCTAATGGCTGCCAAGAAAATGTTCAAATTATCAAAATTAGAGGTTTTAGAATGAATCTTTAGGAAATAGTAGGAAAATGAAGAATTAGTGAAGCTACAGGAAAGGGGAGAAGAAGAAGTTTTTCAGAAAACCAGTTCAAGAAGAGGCAAAGAGAAGAATTTGTCTGGAGAGCAACTACAGCTAGAAGTGAAATATCCAAGTTTTCAATTCTCTTTCCATGAATCTTGTTTGAAAAATGATAATACTATCGTTGGAATTTGAATACCAAGTGCTTGAAATTGTTTGAAAACTGTGAAAATTGGGAAAATCTTCCATTCTTTTGTATGCATTGAAAGAAATTACATAATTTCTTCATTTTTAGATTGGGGTTTCTCTTCTTTGAAAACTGTAGTTCATGATTTTGCTTCTCAATGCTAAATCTTTATGCTAAGATTCTATATATATATATATATATATTCATTTACCTTATACAAAATTCATGAGAACTTCACAGTAGACTGTATGAATTATTGGGAGGGCATTGAATTTTTACAAGGCAAAAAACTATATATTGGGGAGCAAACCCCAGCCCCGACCCATAGAGGAAGGGGTGGTGTTGTGAGAGGGATAGCACCCTCCACAGGCCAAGGCCTGTGGAGGAGGCATTGCCCCCTCACAGGTAGCGCCTCCCCCTATGGGGAGGTGTCAGCCTCTACTTACCATTTAAAACTGTGATTTATGCAATCTTTTGTATATGGGTTGGAAATTCTGTCAGTTGTAAATTTATGTATAAATTATATATATATATATACACACACATCTATATATATATATATACATACATACATACACATACATTTATATAACTCTATTTTCTATAGAAAATATTACAAATCTGTATGGTGAGCTTTTATATCTAAAAGTTAAAACTTAGAAAAGATGCAGAATAAATTCACATAAATAACTGTGTATAGTAGCAAACTTGTATTCATATACAAATTTAGTTATCTACATTTTCTTTTCTTTTCTTTTCTAAAACTGTTTATATTTTTGAATATCAATGCACTGTATGAATCACCACACATCATCTCTGAACTTAGTGAAATACACATAAGGCTATATTAAGAGCTAAAGATGAATCTTTATAGCAAATGTATTCTATAGAAAACACATTTAAAATTAGTGAATTTTCTAAAAAGAGTAGGTTTCTTTTTCTGAATCTGTCAAGACTATTTACTTTTATCAAGCTATTTTAGAAAACAGAACTTGGATTGATTTAAAATTGCATAGTAACTTTCAATAGAAATTGTATAGAAAAACCTCTCATTCTGAGTGTATGTTTGAAAAGTTATTTTGGTAATCTTTGTGTGAGCATTGGAAAATGATGGAATTTCCTTGGAATTAGAAAAGTGTATACTTGAAGGAAAACCTAGATGGAAAATGCATTATTTACTGTATTTTGAGAAACTTCCAGGATAAGATTCCGAAGGTGGACCCACAGAGACGGTAGTTTTACCTTTTCTAAAACTATCATTTAATTACTTTTTTTTTGCTTGTCCAAGAACATGCACCATTGAAATAGATGGAGTGAAAGTCTAGAAATAAATGTATATAGGTCTCTGCCACCTCCTGTTTGCAAGAAATATGTGATTCTCTTGTTAGGAATGCATATAGGCATTAGGCTTACATCGAGATTTCCCTCCTACATTTTTGTTTTAGGTTGCTAGGCTCCTCATGTAGGGTCAGGGATTTCTTTGAGTTAGGAAGAAACCCAAGGAAGTCATGTACTTCATGGTTGGGCGGAAAAGGCGCCTTAATCACACTCTTGGCCCCAACTTGCAAGAAGACCAATGGTGTCATGGCAGTTGAGGTTCAGAGGTTCACATGCTATAAATGTATTCATGTATTATTTTTGAAAGGCTTGTAAAGCCCACTTGTAAATGTAACTCTTTTTTACAATCATTATTGTAACATTGAAATAGATGTATTGGAATGAAAGAATTTAATGTAACATTGAAACAGATGTATTATTTGAAAGTTAATGAATAAATTGTATGGAAACTCATTGATATGTGAATTGCATTTACATATGTATTAGTACAAGATCTTTGTTCTTGAAGCAATTTACTTCTTTTGCATACATGAAATGAAATTTATTACTAATTTTTCTTTGTGAGCACTTATGGAAGATCTTGATCTATGCATCATTTACTTTTATTATACATGAAATGTAGTGAATTTTGGAAAACTATGTGGTTATATGAACATCATCTCTTGAGTGTTACATTTTGGTTTAATTACCTAAAAGGGGTTTGACCAAGGTAAACCCCCATTCCCTAACATTCAACATTTCTCTTTCTTTCTTTGTGTGGTTGCAAACCTGAGTACTTTGAAGGTTTGGAAATGATTTAATAATAGGTTGCAAACTTGTTGAAGTCATCTCCTTATTGGTTAGGTCAAAATATCTACAAAAAGTCACTTACATTGCCGAAAATTAGGGTTTCAGATCCAAACACCTGGAGGAACAGAAAGAGCAGACCGAGAGCTTTTGTTTCCACTTTCAGGTTTTCAAAAAAGTTAAAGTGGACTCATACACCATTAGTAGTGTATGAGTCCCATTGTAGGTATTTTTTAGATATTTCTATAGATTCAGATACCCATTTGGCTGAAACAAGCTCTGGTGCAGTTTTCCAAATCTAGGACTGATTCGCCCAAAATGGTGAATGAGTCATAGTAGGTCAAAATTTTAGAATCAAAAGAATTTCTAGTCTTCAACACTTTTCTAGGTGTACACTTTCTATTTTATAGCTTTCTATTTCGTTTCATTTGTATTTCTAAGTCATTTTCTAGGTCTTTTTGCATATCATAGTGTGTTTTCAAACATCTTACATTTTCTTAGTTTTGCATTATTAGTTAATCTCTTCCATCAGTTCTTAGCATCTAGGACATTCCCCTTAGATATATTTCAATCATCTTTGCATTGTAATCTCAAAGGCTTATTCTTGAGTGAGCCATTAATATTTTTGGTAACTCTCTCCTTTTAGGTGCAAAACCCTAGAAGTGTAAGAGAGCCCTATACCCAAAAATTTGTGGTTCAATTTCATTTGATCCCCTCCATTGATTGGATATCATCACCCTGTCAAAGATACTCAAAGAACTGTCTCTCCAAGAGCACACTATCACTGTGATGTTGTTTATCGCTACTTTGAAGGTGGTGCAGGGGCACCATGGTATTTCATGTAAATGTGGTCTAATGTTTAGTTTTAGGCTGGAGTTTTATATTTTTTCATCAAATAAGGTCATATATACCATTAATAATGTAATTTGAGGTTTATTAAGTTCATTTTTGTTAAAAGTACAAAAATTGCTTTGTTGTCATGCAAGAAAATGTAAAAGTGCAAAATGTAACTTTTGGGGAATCCCAACAGTCATGAGAAGTTGAAAGTTAGTTTGGTGATTTTCTTGGTTGGTTTCAAGTTTAAATAGGTGGGAAAACTCATTTTAAAAGGTTTTTGATGATTTTTTGGAAGCATTGATCAATAGAAACTCCTAATTTCGTTGAATATCTGTATTTTTCTTGTTGAAAATTGCTACTATAGTGAAGTTGCAGGGCTTGTACAGCCTAGTGGTGAATCCTAGTTGATTTTATTTTTTAATTTAGTGATCTATATTTCATTTTGAGTGTGATAGAGGTGTTCTCAAAAGTTGCAAAGTCTTATTGAAGGTTTCTTTACAGGTGGGTCTGAATAGCCTAATTGAGGGTTTTAAGGGCTTGTAAATGAACTAATTGACCATTCCATCTATTCTACATATTGTGAATTGATGGAATGGCCTAATTAGGTAGGAAATTATTTTTTAGTAGGGTTTAGAAGAGCATAGGAGGTCAATGGAGGTTTGGGCATGATGCACTAGATGTGAAAAGAGTGGTTCTTTTAGTGAATTTGAGAGGTTTGAGAGTAGAAATGTGCTTAAACTTTGAGAGAAAAAAGTTCTAAAGGTATTTTAAGCATGATCAGACATAACTTGATGTGTTTGAGTTAGTGGAAAATTTAGGAAAGGTCTGCAAGGGTGTTTTTCAATAAACCCTTCTCAAAACTAGTGGAAATGAGGGTTTGTAATCTTGGCAACTTAAGGGTTGTTTCCCACTTGGAAAGTTGTTGATTTGGGTCTTGTGAAGAAGGTATAAGTAGTTTTGTGAAATTGGTAAAAAATTTAAGTGGTACTTGCTTTGGAAAAGTTGACTTATTCACCCTTAAAATTTGAGGGCAGTCACTTTTTGAGGCTGATGTTCCACAACACATATAGGGAAAATTTAGATATGTTATAGAAGTCCTTAATGGGTATCTAAAACACCTATTTTTTTCTAGGTATGAGGATTTTTGTGGAAGTAGGGTTCATTTTTTACTAGTTGGACACCTACAAGGAAGTCTAGGTGAGATTGGAGAAATCTATCAAGATAGGGTTTTAAAAGGTGGAAGTAGGGTTTGAATACATTTGAATTGTGTTTGGTAACAAGTTGTTTCCCTAATTTGCAGTAGAAGGGAATCCAATATTAATCCCTTCGATAAGGCACTGTCTCTCCAAGTTGTTGGAGTTGTATAACCTTTAAGTACTAGGAAAAGCGATCGATCAACCTCACAACTTCAATGACATAAGTGATAACTTATGTGACTGGTTACATTCTATTGACGATCAATGAAAAATTAGAAGATTTGTTAATTTTCCATGACTACACTCCCAGGGTATAACTACAAAACCCTAACTCAAGCTGAGAACACACATAAATCAATTTTGAGCACAACCTTCATCCTTTGGACCTACAACATACATTTCTGAGAAGCTCTTAGAAAACCCACATCGAATCTAGCACCTAATTTGTCATCAAATACCTAGAAGCAACTATTGCACAAAGATGACAACATTTTATCAATTATGTAACATGTTGAGAAAATTTTGCAAAACTTTGATCAATTTTCTCTTCTACACCAACAATCAATCTAAATACTTTCATAACTGGATCCTCAACATATCTTATCTCTCCTCAATGCCATCACACTCTTCATACAAGATCAATTCCATCTCATTCCTGATCCACTTTTGACATCAACGACAACAATATGATAATAAGGGTGACGCAAGTGACGGGGTTTGAACCTGTGATCTCGGCTTTGATACCAATTGTTGCATAGGTGGTTTTTCGTTGCACCAAAAGATCTGCATGTTAATGCCCGATATAGCTGCTAGATTTATACAAGATCCAAGATCCATAGGAGGTTGTTAAACCATGTCATGAAGCCCACTCACCTCACTAGCCCATGTTGACAAGATCAAGGGTGACACCTTGCAATAATTCCTTGTTGAAAAAGGCATAAAACTTGACCTAGCTGGTTATATTGTAGTGTAAAATACATCGTACATAAAATACCCCCCTTCTGGGTGCTTTTCTACTAAGTATAAAACCCTTGGGGGTTTAACTGTTCAAAATAATAATAAAGTAAGACTTCATTTCAAGATATCATTCCCATTCACAAAATATTTCAATAAGAGAAAAGCAAGAAAAACTATTCCTCAAACCAGTAAGCATTCTCACAATAACTAGCACCTAGTTGTGCTTAAGGTTTCTCTACCACTTCTTTTACTCTCAGCCTTACAAACTTGGCTCAAACCCCTCAAGGAAACAATGGTTTGGTAATTGCTTATCATATTCTCATTAAAGAACCTTATTTAATTAATTGTATTCAATAGAGGCTTTCAAATTGGCAAGAAAACAAGCCCTTTACTCTATGAATAAAAAGAGAGACTCATAATAAACAAGTGAGTAGTCTCATAAATCTTTCTTAGCTATTATCTTTGTAAGAGAGGTTTCATGAGTGTGAACACCCAATTTGACTTTAAGGGACAATTTTTTTCCATATGCCCAAAATGACATGATATCTCAACATGGAAGTTTAAAAGAAAACTAGAAATGATTCTTGCATGAGGAAGTCTAAAAACACTACTATCTCATTGTTGGTTTTAAATCCAGTAACATTAAACATTTATTTATATCAAGGAATGACCTTTTCCAAAATAAGGAAAATTGAAGTGAACTTTCCTTCAGCTGGTTATTAGTTGACTATAGCTTGCAATGTAGGTGCACTTAGCCTACAGCTTATGGATCCAATTCACAGCTCTTCCTCCCTTTATGCACATGAATGGTGATAAGAATCTACTTCAAACTAACACCCTTTTCCTTATTAGCTTGTTGTTCCTACTCTGTGGAAAAGAATGTCTAAACTCTATTTTTTCTCTACCATAGGAAAATGAAATGCAGAATAATGATAATCTCCTCTCATGGGTTCGACATCCCTTTTAAGTCATTCCCCCAATTCCTTTCAAAAATGCACTTTTTACAAAGGTTTAGCCCATAGGTTTTGATAAGAAAATTCACTTTCTATTTTAGCATAAAAAATAATGCCCAAATAATGCTATTTGATTCACTTAATCACTGACCACTCAAGGAAAAAATAGTTACTCATTCGATTACCAAAGATATTGTAATATCTTCCTCCCAAGATTACCACAACTTGGCTAAGCAAGAAACTGTTATTCGCTAATCTTTCATGGTGGAAGCCACGGCTTCTTCAAGAATGGATTTTGAATTAAAAAATGTTAAATGACTTCCATAACTGATCTATTTAGGATCTAGGACTAATTGCTTATAGAATGTGTAATGTAAAAGATCAATTATTACAACGCTTAACATAAATGATTACATAATTAAATGCTCAAATGAATAAATGAACATAACATAAAATAAATGCCAAGATAAAGAACTGAACAGAAAGAGAGAAGAAATAGAGAGACGAAACCACAATTGATAACGGAGTTCGTCCCTAAGGACTACGTCTTCGGGTCCCTCTCCAATGGAGGACCGATCCGATTAGCTCCAAAATCAGTTACAATTGCTTCAAGACCATCTCCTTCAAGCACAGCAGCATGACATTACTTTGATGTGCAGAAATGTCTTCAAATCTCTCGAGCATTCTCTCGCTATCTCACCACCTGGACTTGGAAAACTCATCTCAACCTCTCTTTTTATACATGAAATTTGCCTAATTAGGCCTAACCACTAGAATAAATGCATATCCTTCTTGATCAGCTCGTATCATGTCTAATTTGGTCTTTCCAATCTTTTGGTTTCAGGTGGTTTAGGTTTTTTTGGTTTATTTTGGCTTATTTAGCCATTTTGACATAGGCTCGGCTAATAACAACTCAATAAAACGAACCGGTGCCACCATATTTTTAGAGTGTCTCCATGGCGCAACGATGGAAAACCTTTTTGTTGGACCGGCCGGTGCGGGTTCAAACCACCGGCCGGTTTTTTTTTTAAAACAAACTCCCAACATATCAATAATAAAACAAAACCGCACCCAATATAAATTACAATCAGCCCGGCCACTGGTTTGGTTAAGACAGACCGCTATATCCGCGCTGATCGCGGGTTCAAATCCTGGATATTTTGTTAAAACAAACCAAACGAAATGCATCGCTACCCAAGGGACACGTGTCATCATACTGTTCGCTGGAAATGCTGACAAGACTGACTACGTCGATTACCGTACGCTGACTGGGTGCTGACGGAGCTGCCGACGTGTCGAGCTCCTACTCGCCGGGAATGTTGACGGGTCATGCTGATTGGGATGATGACGTGGGCTCCGTACCGCTGACCGTGTTGTCACTTCAACGCTGACTGTTTGTACGGACTGCCACGTGTTAGCATCTGATTGGCTCTGTACCGATGACTCACCTGCCATGTGTCAGGCCGAAATTCATCCACTTGGCTTCCGTACTATATGGACTAACACGTCAGCATGATGACATCATCATCAGTACCCTCTGAGTTGACTGAAGTTTGACTGCTTCTAACTCAAGCAGACGACGTCAGATTTTGATGAAACGAACGCCATCAGAATTGTCTCGATGAGCTCTTCGCGATGATGCCATTTCTGTCGATTTCTGAGATGATTATTTTTTTGCCTTCTGGACGCCCCTGAAGCTAGTTTGACTAGAAGTTTGACTGGTCGTAACTTGCACAAACGGAGTCGTTTTCGCCCCGTTCAAGTTGCGTTGGAATCAGGACGTCGTTCTCTTTCTAATAAAGCTAAAATTTGGAGTATTGGGAACACTTCAATTTTCATTGAAAAATTGTCCCCCGGATCAGGCCTCCCCACTGGAGAGCTTTAGGACCTCCGAAAGCTTGATTACTTGGAAAGTAAGTGAGGGTAAAGTTCCCTCACTTTACCAATCTCCATCCATCTTGCTTTTCTTGGATGCATCCCCTTCAGGCCCACTCTGAGGTACTCAACATCTCCTCTTCGTGAAGTTCTGACATTCCTGTCGAGAATAACATCTTCTGGCAACTCTGACATGTACTCTGGAGAAAGGTCATCAACTGATGGAACTTGAATGTCTGAGACTTCATCTAGGATCATTGGAGGCTCATACAGTTTCAAATTCTCAACATTGACAACCGAGTAAATATGCATGTATGGAGGAAGATTGAGGCGGAAGGCATTAGTACCAATCTTCTCAAGGATCTCAAAAGGACCATACCTAATTGGCTTAAGCTTTTTACCTTCACCTTGCATCCTTTCCTTGCTGATATGTAACCAAACTCTGTCTCCAACTTGAAAATGATGATCATGCTTTGTCATGGCGAACCTTGTATTTTGCTTGGCTCTGTTCCAACCGTGCTTCCACGCCGATGAATTACTTGGATTTTCTGATGAACTTCAAAGCCTTCTCTGCATCATGGCGTCCATCTTCAACATCATCTTTCCCAAAAGCAAAATCCATCGGTGTCTTGGGCACATAACCAAAGCATGTCTCAAAAGGAGACCTCTTAGTAGAAGAGTGTGCTGCATGGTTGTAGGCATGCTGCACATAATGAAGACTCTCATCCCACAACTTAGGATGCTTGCTGCAATACCCTCTGAGTAGATGCACAACTGTCCTGTTTACAACCTCTATCTTCCGTCGGTCTGCGGATGGAAGGCTATACTCTTCTTCAGTTTGGTGTCCATGAGTCCCCACAAAGTTGACCAAAATTCCCCCAAGAATCGAGAATCTCGATCCGATACAATAGAAGTAGGTAACCCAAAATGAACCCATACAAATTGAAAGTACAAATGAGCTGTCAGTTCAGCAGTGACTTGCTTTTTACATGGCATTAAGATACACATTTTGCTGAATCGATCAACTACTACATACAAATAATCATGTCCCTTCCTAGACATAGGTAACCCCCCAACAAAGTCCATTGACACACTTTCCCATGGACGAGAAGGTACAGGTAGATGTGTGTACAAACCCAATTTCCTGTTACTAGGCTTACTAGTTGCACACATAACACAACCTCTAATATACTTAGTTACAGTTTCTTGCATACGAGGCCAATAACAATATTTCTGCAGCTGAGTCAATGTTTTGTTTACCCCAAAGTGTCTTGCAATCAATGAGGTATGTGCTTCTCTAATAACCTGTGCTTGTTCATCCTTTGGAACACATAATTTTCCCAAGTGATATAACAGTTTATCTTGCACATAATAATCTTTCTCTTCTACATGTTTACCATTCATTAAAGCAGCATAGATATCCTTAAAGTTCTCATCATTAACATATTGTTCTTGAAAACTTTCATGAACCATAGAACTATTCTGAAGGATTATCAAAGCATTCATCATAGGAGGTCTAGAGAGCATGTCTGCTACTTTGTTATGGGTTCCTTTCTTATACTTAATAACCAAATGAAACTGTTGTAGAAAACCCATCCACCGAAAGTGCCTACTTTGTTGCAGTTTAGTTTGTGAGTGCAAATATTGAAGTGGCTGGTGATCAGTGTGGATTACAGTTTCTTTCCCCATTATGTAATGTTTCCATTTTTTAACACTCTGAACTAAAGCATAGAGTTCTTTATCATAAGTGGGATAGTTACTTACTGCTCCTGAAAAGGTTTCAGAGTGGTAGCAAACTGGTTTACCTCCTTGCATGAGTACTGCTCCCATGGCAAACCCACTCGCATCTATCTCGATCTCAAATGGTTGATGTAGATCTGGTAAGGCCAAAACTGGTGCGGTGCTCAACTTTCCCTTCAAAGTGTTGAAAGCCTTCTGCTGTGGACCTCCCCACTGAAAAGTTGCCTTTGTACTGGTTAATGCATGCAATGGTGATGCTATATAAGAGAAATTAGCAATAAATTTTCTCCAGTACTGAACTGCACCTAGGAAACTTCTGACCTCTGTGACTGTACTTGGCTTAGGCCATTTTACAATAGCTTCGACCTTCGTAGGGTCTACTTTCAATTGACCACCCCCTACGACATAGCCTAAGTACACTAAGGATGTCTTAGCAAATTCACATTTAGACATCTTTACATAGAGTTTTTCTTTTCTCAATACATCAAAGACTTTCTTTACATGACTTACATGATCTTCCCAAGTTCGACTGAATACAAGGATATCATCTAGATAAACTATGACAAAATCATCAATAAAAGGATGAAAAACATCATTCATGACTCTCATAAAGGTAGCTGGTGCATTACAAAGCCCAAAAGGCATAACCAACCACTCGAACAGTCCCTATTTTGTCTTAAATGCAGTCTTCTAGATATCATCTTCTGCAATTCTTATCTGATGATAACCACTTTGCAAATCTAACTTAGTGAAATAAACTGCATGTTTTAATTGATCAAGTAAATCATCTATTCTAGGAAGAGGATACCTGTTCTTTACCGTTATCTTGTTCAAGGCACGATAGTCGATGCACATCCTCCAATTTCCATCTTTCTTTGGAACCAAGACAATTGGAGAACCACAAGGAGAAGTACTAGGATGAATAACTCCTTTTTCCACCAACTCTTGAACCTGCTTTTTAATTTCCTCATTCTGCATAACTGATAAATGGTACATGCTGATATTAGGAAGTGGCACATCCTGCTGTAACTGGATTTCATGCTGTATCTCTCTCTTGGGTGGAAACCCCTTCAGTTCCTGAAACATGTCATCATAAGCGGAAATAATCTTGACCATTTCAGTTTTATGTTTTGGGTCACACCCCTTGAAGGCCTTAGATTTATCATCTTCTTTGGCTTTTACCAGCATTAATACAAAGTTTTTACTTGAATTGACCAACCTCTTCATTTGACCAGCATTAACTAAAGTAAGATTAGTCTTCACCTTATGAGCCCGTACAATGTATTCTACCCCATCTTTAAAAAGATGATACTTATTCTCCCCCCTATAAAAGATTGCTTTTCTGTCATAAAGATAAGGACTCCCTAACACAAGCCCACAAATATCCAAAGGGACCACATCGACTTCTACCTCATCTACAAAGTTTGCAGTGATAGCAAATCTCAATTTACACTGTTTAGTTACTTGTAGTTGAGCATCATCGCAAACCCATCCGAGTGGATATGGTTTTGGATGAGGTGTTGTAGCCAAATTAAGTTTCTTTACAACTTCTTCAGATATTAAATTGACTTGTGAACCCGTATCAAACAGAGTATCAACCTTAGTGTGTTTTGTTACAACATGAATGTGAAACAATTCATTTCTTTGCTTATCCACCTTAGGAGAAGATTCTTTACTTGTACTTGCACTGGCATTAGAAAAACTTGCATCAGATGAGAGAGATATACCTTTCCCTTTACCTTGGATTCCGGTAGCAACAATCTTTGTCTCATCTCCGGAGTCAGAACCAAGATCCTGTTGAATCACTGCAGTAGTCTTCTGCTTGCCTTTGTTACCTCCATATCTTTTCGGCCTCAACTCAGGATGAAGCTTCCAACATCTCGAATCATCATGCCCCTCTTTCTTGCAATGGGAGCATGTAGGTTTCTCACCCTCTTTCTTAGCTGTAGCTGTCTTCTTCCCTTTGCCTTTATCTTTGTCTTTTTCTTTCCCTTTAGACTTACCCTCGAACTTAGATGGCTTCTTGGAAAAGTTATCACTAAAAGTGTTCTTACCCCTTGACTCTATATGAGTAGCTTGAACAGACACCTCATCTAGATTGTTGGGACTCAACATCAAAATAGTGTGCCTAAGGTAAGAATGTAAACCACCAATATACTTAAGTAATGTGTCTTGGGTATACAAGGGAACATTTAGAGCAATGGCTCATTTCCTAAACTCATGAGTATATTCCTGGACAGACTGCCCCTTACCATGCCTAAAGGTTTGCCAATTCATGGTTAACTGTTGCATGTAACCTAAAGGATAGAATTGTTTCCTAAGGGCAGCAACAAACTCCATCCAAGACATATTAACTTGACCATGGCGAGCAATTTCTTCCCAAGTTTTACTCTCCCACCAGGTGAGAGCTATACCTCCCAACCGGAGAGTTGCTAATTGAATCCTAGAAGCATCTTCTACTAGGCCTTGAATCCTACAGTATACTTCTACTTGTTGGACCCAATCGTCTAACTTCTCAGCATTTAACTCCCCACAGTATTTAGGTAACTCAAATTTTACATCAAGCTTAATTACAGGCTTAGATTTGCTCTTAAATGGATTTACATTAGAAGAAGGAGAAGGAGAAGGAGGAGAAGAAGGGGAGAAGAAGAAGAGGGAGAAGATGGAGGAGAAGGAGTTTTTGGAGCTTTCCCCTCTGTGTCTTTCTGATCTTCCTTCTTCTTGTTCTTTGAAGAACCTCCCTTTTCGTGCTTCTTCTTTTCAGCATAAAGTTCGTCCACCATTGCCTTCATGTCAAGAAATAGCTTCTGGAAATCCTTGACACTAAGCTCTGAACTTTGTCCACCTTCTTTTTCTTCCATCTGTGATGATCGATTAGCTCTTCATCTTCTGATCTCTGGATTGTATTCTTCAAGTTCTCCTTCGTCTCGTTGCAACCTGGATCTTGTTAGCATTCAATTTGCAATACAAGCCACACACAAAGCTCTGATACCAACTTGATCTATTTAGGATCTAGGACTAATTGCTTACAGAATGCGTAATGTAAAAGATCAATTATTACAACGCTTAACATAAATGATTACATAATTAAATGCTCAAATGAATAAATGAACATAACATAAAATAAATGCCAAGATAAAGAACTGAACAGAAAGAGAGAAGAAATAGAGAGACGAAACCACAATTGATAACGGAGTTCATCCCTAAGGACTACATCTCCAGGTCCCTCTCCAATGGAGGACCGATCCGATTAGCTCCAAAATCAGTTACAATTGCTTCAAGACCATCTCCTTCAAGCACAGCAGCATGACATTACTTTGATGTGCATAAATGTCTTCAAATCTCTCGAGCATTCTCTCGCTATCTCACCACCTGGACTTGGAAAACCCATCTCAACCTCTCTTTTTATACATGAAATTTGCCTAATTAGGCCTAACCACCAGAATAAATGCATATCCTTCTTGATCAGCTCGTATCAGGTCTAATTTGGTCTTTCCAATCTTTTAGTTTCAGGTGGTTTAGGTTGTTTTGGTTTATTTTGGCTTATTTAGCCATTTTGACATAGGCTTGGCTAACAACAACTCAATAAAATGAACCGATGCCACCATACTTTTAGAGTGTCTCTGTGGCGCAACGGTGGAAAACCTTTTTGTTGGACCGGCCGGTGCGGGTTCAAACCACCGGCCGGTTTGTTTTTTAAAACAAACTCCCAACATATCAATAATAAAACAAAACCGCACCCAATATAAATTACAATCAGCTTGGACACTGGTTTGGTTAAGACAGTCCGCTATATCCGTGCTGATCGCCGGTTCAAATCCTGGATATTTTGTTAAAACAAACCAAATGAAATGCATCATTGCCCAAGGGACACGTGTCATCATAATGTTCGCTGGAAATGCTGACGAGACTGACTACGTCGATTACCGTACATTGACTGGGTGCTGATGGAGCCGTCGACATGTCGAGCTCCTACTCGCCGGGAATGTTGACAGGTCATGCTGACTGGGATGATGACGTGGGCTCCATACCGCTGACCGTGTTGCCACTTCAACGCTGACTGTTTGTACGGACTGCCACGTGTCAGCATCTGATTGGCTCTGTACCGATGACTCACCTGCCAGGTGTCAGGCTTTAATTCATCCACTTGGCTTCTGTACTGTACGGACTGACACGTCAGCATGATGATGTCATCATCAGTACCCTCTGAGTTGACTGAAGTTTGACTACTTCTAACTCGAGCAGACGACGTCGGATTTCAACGAAATGAACGCTGTCGGAATTGTCTCGACGAGCTCTTCGCGATGATGCCATTTTCGTCAATTTCTGAGATGATTATTTTTTCACCTTCTGGACGCCCCTGAAGCCAGTTTGACTAGAAGTTTGACTGGCCGTAACTTGCACAAATGGAGTCATTTTCGCCCCGTTCAAGTTGCGTTGGAATTAGGACGTCGTTCTATTTCTGATGAAGTTGAAATTTGGAGTATTGGGAACACTTCAATTTTCACTGAAAAATTGTCCCCCGGATCAATCACCTTCACGGCATTTCCACATAGCCTTACAAGGCTTGACATAGGTGGTAAAATAAATACAAACTCAACTTTCAAAAGTTAACTGAGCTCCTCTTTAAAAAGTGTTGAGCCTATACAACAAGCTCCATAGCTAATTTAGCTAATTCAATTAATCACTTCAATATAAATTTTAATGCATTTAAAGATGTTAGAAGATTAATCTTTACTTGGTAAAGGTTATTCTTTAATTGTAATTATTTATTAACTTTTAGGAATATTCCAAAGGAATCCCTACAAGTCTTTTTTCTTTTTTTGTCATCTCACACATGTGTGAGGATGGTTTATTTTTAATTCCTTTATTAAGGAATATTTGTAAGCACCTCCTTAAGAGGTGACACTTTGCACACACATAGATGAATGGTGGCATTCATTGAGTTGGGAGTTACATTCTAACTCCTTCTCACCTCTACTTATTGAGGTGCCTCTCCTCTCATTCTTCAAGATTCAAGCAAGCCAACTAAGGTTGAAGCTCTATCTCTCTCTTTGTATTATTCTTTAGGCATTTTTCCTCCATTCATAATATTAGGGTTTTTTCTTGTTTTTTCCCCTTAACAAATTCTTGTGTCTCTTTTGCTTTGGTGGTGCTTGGTTTTACTTCTTCAATCTATTTGGTAATATCTTTCCTTCAAACAATTGCTCATTTATTAGTTCTTTCCATTGCTCTTTTCTATTTCCTTTTAAAAGATAAAATGATAAATATCATTTTCATGCATGATCAACATTGAAAAAAATTTCTTTTCTATATTGGTGTATCCGCCATATAAAATGAATTCATATATAACCAATGAGATCAACCTTACCATGTTTTCTTGCCTTGTTGATTAATATCTTGATAACATCAAATAACAGCATATATAATATAACACTTAATATATATGGTTATACATATGTATGTGTTATTTCCTTTTATCTAATACACGTGTATATATATCTATATATACTTATGTGAACATATATGTACATACATTGATGTGTACCTTTGCATATGTACATAAATATGCATCCATATAAGCATAAGTACATATATGCAGACATATGTGTTTCTTATGCACACACATATATATGTATACTTATATATATAAAAACAAGAAAATTCAATAAACCTTGAATTGCCACAACCAAGCATAACAGAAAGAACATGATTCAACAACCTCAGGTTTGACTTACCTTCAAACACGCTATTGACATCCCTAGAAACTCTTAATTTTACAAATTCAAACACTTGACCGACGCTAAGCTCAGATGACATTACCAGAGAATTTGTAACTTTACCCTTCTCCCAAGTGATACTCCCCCTCTCTCTCTGGAGGGCATTTAGATTGTTCCTACATTTGCACTCAAGAAACAAATGATTAGTTAGCCAAAAACCATTGCATCATGATCATATCATTGCATTTTCATCAACAATTTGTTTAAAAGTAGAATAATCACATTGTATTTCATCATAATCATATCATCAAATATCCATCAATAATCCATTTAAATGCAATAACATAGCATTGCAAAAATTCATTATAGTATTTAACTTTCAATATTTCATAGTCTCATGTTTCATCATAATAATTACCATAAAGTGACAAGTAATTTTAGAAATCTAGGTTGGGGTGTAACATCATCAATGAGATCATCAATCCTTGGTATCGAATACCAATTCTTGATAGTCTTCTTATTGAGAGCTCGATAGTCTATGCACATGCATATAGTGACATCCTTAATTTTCATGAAAACCATTGAAGAAGAAAAGGGACTCTTGCTTGGGAGGATGTGTCACATATTCAAGATTTCCTTGATGATCTTCTCAATTTTGTCCTTGTGCCTTTTTGGATATTAATATGGGTAGTGATGAAAGGCTTGGCACCCTCCAATTCTATCACATTCTCCATTCCCCTTTCAGGAGATCTCCCAGGTGGAACTCCATTGAAAACCTTGCTTCACTTTGAGAGCAAATCCTACACCTCTAGATGATAGTTCCTCTTTTCTTCTAAAGTATTGGTGGGAATTACTACACATTATGTTTCCCACTCCACTAAGTCATGTCGAATCAATTGTTCCATTTGCTTGAATGAAAAAATGTGAGGATCCCCATTGGAATTTTTTCTCAAAACCACCTTCTTCCCATTAGATGTAAACTTCAGCTCCATGGTTTGAAGGTTTAAAGTGATCTCTCCTAGAGATTGCAGCCACTAGATACCAAGAACTGCATCAATGTCACCAATGCTTACAACATAGAAGTCATCCTCGACTTTAGAGTTTCCCAACTTAATATGCATGTTTGATATCTTCCTAGTCCAATTGATTGTAAAGCCATTGGTCACCATAACTTTGAATCCTTCAAACTCTTTATTCTTGAGTCCTCTCTTGGCCACAATTCCTTCATTAATGAAAGTATGCATTGCTCTAGTGTCAATGAGAGCAACAACTTATTGCCCACATAGGACTCCTCAGACCCTAAAAGACTCATTCTTTTGAAAGCTAGAAAGTTGGGCCAAAGTTTCCCCACTCTCTTGGTCTCCTTCCACCTCTTCTAGGGCCTCTTCTTTTTCTTTTTCCTCCAAATGATTTACTTTTCCTCTTTCAAAGAACTTGTGACTTGGGGCCCATGGATCCTTACATGTGAAGCAAAAATTCTTTCTTTTGGACTCTTTTATGAGGTCATCATCCATCCTTGATGGAAATTATTTGTGTTAATTGGTTTTTTTTGTTAAAAGGCCTCTTACCCTTCTTTTTTAAAAAGGTATTTGACTGAAATTTATGTCTTGGGGTTGCTAACTCCATGCTTCTTTCTTTTATAATTACCTCTACAAGGGTAGGTGGGTCAAAGGCCTTAACCCATCCCCTCAATGGTTCCATTAGTTCTTCACTGAAAAGGACCACTAACCTTCTTTTAGTGATGTTGGGCACCATAACAAAAACTCTTTCAAATTTGATGATGAAGGTATCAAGAGAGTTGTGTTTTCTTAATTGTGGAAGCTCTTAAAACTGCATCTTAGGATCCTTACTGTCAAATATCTCAATGATTTTGTTGGTAAACTCATCATATGTGTCAATTAGCTTATGACCAAGTGTGACCAAAATGTGACCACCACTCATGGGTAGATCCATCCAAGTGTAGAGTGGAAAACTTGATAGCGTCCAATTTTGGCATTGGCCTCAAGGATACATAATTGTCCAACGTTTGGTCCAAGCTCTGGAAGTGCACTTGTCACTTCCATCAAAATGGGTTAGGGTCACCTTCCCTAAGGCTTGTTGATAGTCTATTGGTGTTATAGGACCTTGGTTTTCAAATCTTCCACTTCTCTTCTTCTTCTAGCTCATAAATTTCTCCAAGGACAAGATATCCCAAATCTTCACAAGAAGAGACATACTATGCATAACTAGCCCTCACCTCTTCTACCATGGGAATTTAGGCTTCTTTCTTGAGTGGAGTTTCCTCTCTTCGAGTGAAAGTAAGTTGGAGGGGTCTAGTGATAGACCGAATGGACATACCAATAGTGTGTCCATTTTTCCTTCTAAGATTATTGATATTTTAAGTGCTAGCTTCACAGTTTTGAAATTGAGGTATGGGAGTCACATTTTGGTTCATCTTATCCAACATTTGTGACAGCATATCCAACATGATATTAAGCTTCCTTTCTATTTTGGTGTTTGGACTATCTGGCAAGGTTATTCCCTTATCCCTTTCTACCATGACCTCTATTGAACTACCACTTTCACCCTTTGGATTCTAGTGGGCTCTAAGGGATTTTGAAAAGGTTTCCTCAACTGGGGTTTGAGGGATCTGAAATAACTACCTTTTCTATTCTCTGTTGTAGTATTTGATTTCTCTATCACTTATAAACAATTTAGTAGTTGCAATAAAGTGTTAGAGGCATAGGCTAGCAGGATGAATAGCTCTAATACCACTGTAATAACTATCCCTAAATTTTTATTTTTTAAAACTTGTTAGCATCAAAACATAAAAAAATGATAATCAACTTGATAAACTTCCTTCCACTTTTTGATCACCTAGTTCGTAGTGTGGTCAAGGTGAGAGCATATAGTGGCAAGGATTATATTAAACTTCTTTCAAAATTAAACCACTTGTTTAGTGGGGTGAGTAGAGTACATCCACTTATGCAATGGGTAGGCTAATACAATAATAAAATTAAATCAGCTCTCTTTCTTTTCAAAAGTGAGTGAAATTCCAAGGACCACTTATTGAGTGGGGTGAGTACAAATGAACCACTTATTCAGTGGGGTAAGTACAAATGAACCACTTGTTTAGTGGGGTAAGCAATGAAATCACTTATGTATTGGGTTAAGTAGCATCGAAAACAATAGGAGCAACTCATTGATGGTACTACCACACAATGTTACAATATTAGCCCATATCAATTCCCTAATTCCAAGATATGCATATTTTTATAATAATTTATGAAATGAACTAATTGGAAACCCCCCAAAGTGTGGCTAATTGAGAAAACAAGTCACCCGACTTGGGATAATGAAATTATACCTCTTAAAGTCTGAAATAGGATGTTGGTAATGAACTCTTCCTCACTAGAAATTATTGTTATAGGTCTAGTGCTATCAAAATAAAAATTTAGTCTAAATAAGGGTGGCTAGAAGATTATTTTCTTTAATATTTTGAAACACTCCCCAACACACTATATCACCTGGATTCTCTTCATCATCCCTAGGTGCCTTCTAGGAAGTGAACAACAGTCAATAAAAGGCCTTAAATAATTAAATACAACCCACTTATCCTTGCCTACAGTGGTACAGCCTGCCTAGGGGGGCAACTTGAAACTAAAAATTCAAAAACTCCATTTTAACACCTACAATTCCTGCAACTTGGTTTCCTATCACAAGGAAATCAATGATAAAAAATCCAAAAGTATATCACAAGTTCTTCAATCAACAAGAACCAAAATGATGGTATGGCCTATACTATCAAGGTGCCTAGCTAACAAGTAAACTCAAAGAAAATTCACTTCAAAACACTCTATAAATGTAATAAAATCTCACCAAATATATTGCAACTAGAACACATCAAAGTAATCCATCATATAAATCCAAAGTGAAATCTTCACAATGAGCTATAATGGTGATCCCTGAAATGGAACCACTCTAGTGTAATTAGGGAATATATTTTAATTTGAAAACTAGAATAGCTCTTGATGGTTATTGTCCTCAAAAACTTGAAGAACTCCAATATCAAACTGACAACACTTCATTATCAAATCTCAACAAGAACAAAATAAGCTACGCCATGCCTCCTTTTATATCTTTTTAGAGGGAGATATTATAATTTGAAATAATAAAACAATTCACCTTTTTCAAAAATACCTTTTTTAAAATAATAATATTCCCCATAACATGCAACGACCCCCTTTCTCTCACTTAGGCATCCAACTTCAAGGTAATTTTTTCCTTTTCAAAATTTATATCACTTAAGTTATGAAAATAATATTTAAATATAATAACTTAAGTGAAATATTAAAATATTTTACCCCAAGTGATGAGAAATTCTAAAACACCTTGGAATCCAATTTTTACTACATCAATGTGATACTAAGGCACTTGATGATTGAATGAAGTTGTTTTGGTGACTTACTAAAAATAGGCGTTCTCTCCAAGAAGTTTGGAGAACACCCCAATAGTCTGAAAACACTACAAAGAGTGTCATTCAAACTAGTATCATCCACCAAGATCAAAGCCAATAATAGATCTCATGAATTATCACCACTGCATCCTCCAAGAACCTTGGAGTCTCCTTGCCTTACCACTTAGCCTACGAGAACTCTGAAAATAGGCTAATGGTTATTGGACTAGTTAAGTTTGAGAAGGGGACATTACAATCACCTTTCCCTTTGTACTTTTCAAACTTGGATATTTCAAAATGTTTGGGGAAGGCACTATTGACCTAGATCAGTCAAATGGGTAGGGGAACAAGTCTTCAAACATATTTTTTCTTTGTTGTTTATGCTTTTAATTTCTTTAGGGATATTTTAACTTCTTCCAACTCTTGATTAAATTGTATTGGAGGATTTGTGACAACTTTCTCTATAATGTTGAGAGGTGTACCTTGGAGTGTAGCATAATGGATGTTAGGTTGAGGGATGATATATTAGTGGTTGGATGGTATTGGAAAGAGTGGAGATATAAGGTTCCATAAGGTTTTCTTCTTGAAACGGATATGAGGTGAGAGGTGTGTGAGATTTTTGAGGAAGGCAAGGGGTGTAAAATAATGGGATGTAAGAGGAAGAGGCTTGGGAAATGTAAGAAGAGGATGGTTGAGTGATTTATGAGGAGGATGGGTGAATATAATAGAATAAGGTGAGTATTTAATGTGTGGAAGGGGGTTAGTACTCATGGAATATGTGAAACAAAGGAAGGATTACATGGATTAATAGAGGGGATGGAGCTAGGAATGTGAGCTATAGTTCATGGAATATTGGGATGAATGAGAATAGATGGTATGATAAGTTGGATTTTTGAGGTAGAATTTGGACTATGACTAGGAATTAGGATGGATTTGATAGGAATAGAAATTGTAGGAGGTTTGGTATGTGGAAGTTGGATCAATATTCTACTACCAAAGCTTGGTTCTTGAGAATTGAGATTACCCCATGAATTTTCAAAATTTGACTTGGGGATCTGTTGTCTCATAATATATCCCAATTTTAACATATCAAAGTTAGGGGGATTTTTAGACCATTTTTATGATTCATTTAAATGTGGTGTATTTTTCTAAGTGTCACTCTATCAATCATGTCCATCTTTTAAAAATTATTCACAAATTCTTGGAACATATAGGTGATTATTCTAGTTGTGACACCATTGTTCACTTTATTTTTCATGTGGATTTGGTTGGTTTGAGGACCTTCTTAGGTTAGATAACTCATAATACTCATACACATGGTGAAAGGTAATTATTGCTCCATTTTTTTTTCCAAATTTCATGTGTGTGAGGGGCATGAAATTGGTATGTGTGAATTTTATTAATTTTGATGGTGTGTCTCTTAATTCCAAGTACATAGTTATGTTTTGGATAGGTGGCTATATATAGTTTCCTTTCAAAAATTTAGTCAAGATCAAGTAAGGTTATTTTTTTTGTTGCTGATTTATTTGAGATAGGTAGAGTTATCAAGTGAAGGGGTGTGAATGTGAACTATGTCTTTGTCTCAAGGAAAATATCTTGGTTCAATGATTTGCTAACTTGATATATTTTATATTCTCAAGATGGAATTATAACATGTTTTTTTGTGGTTTAAGATCTTAATTCAAGTTATAAAGGTTTTATTTGTGATTTTTGATGGTACAGTGTCAATTTTATGGATGTGTTTAGGGGGTATTGTGTTGTAACATTATCCTTGTTAAAATAGATATGATGTTTGGTTGGATGTGTGATGTTTGAGGGATAAGATAGGACTTGTGTCTTAATATGGTTTGTGGAGAGTTCTTTCTTGTTTCCTTAGTCTTTGAGGAGCTCTAACTATGTTTCTAGCTCAAGATATTAGTCTTTATTTGTATGGGGAAGAGAACCATTGAAAGATAGAATTGGACCACTATTTTTAAGAAAAACTTGATGGATGAGGAATATGGAGCCCTAAAATGGCTACTAATAGAGCCACCTTTTGGCTAATGGAACCACCCAACCAAATATTTACTAAATCTTGGACTAGGGTTTGAGTCATGTGGAACTATCCAAATACAATATGGAATTTTCTATTGGTTGATAGAAGCACCAAACCAAATACCGATTGAAACTTGGATTGGGGATTGAGTTATATACAATCACCTAAATACAATATTAAATTTCCTATTGGCTAATGGAATTACTTAATCAAATATTTACTAAAACTTGGATTGGGGATTGATGTCTAGAACTACCTACTTGATAATGGAATCATTACATCAAGGTTAGACTCTAGAATTTATATTTTGATATAAAGATAATTAATCTACCAAACTAAGTGGCAAAGACATTGGCACTGACTTAGACATGCTAAACTAGGTGTGAATTTTAATGAACAATGACCTTGAGATGTTTGTAAACAATATCACACAAGAATACACACTTGTTGAAATTAGGGGTGTTTGGGTGTTAAGAAATTATTGGTTTATATAACAAGAATATATTCCAAATATTCTCTTATGCATATGATTATTCAAGTGGGTGCAACACTTATTGTAGGCTAAAAATGGAATTAACCATTAATACCATCTACTTGATGAATTATATATAGGGATAGCCACATACACATGAAATCCCTTACCACAGAGCACCAAAGAATTCACCATTGTGAGTTCTATCTCAACACCTAGAGGTATATCATGAGTAGCTTTATAAGGTAATCTATGTCGCTTGCACCACACTAAATTATGGTAAATGATCTTAGGATTCTATTTATAAGCTCACAAATGTAATTTCATGAACTAAGGACCCTTATACATGCACGGAACTAGGAAGGTCTCTACTATTTCCTTCTCTCATGAGTCTTGGTGAATCAAGGGTCTTGGAGCTCTACCAAACATGACAGCTCCTTTTATAGGTAAAAAAATTTCTCTCTACCCAATTTATACCCTATGAAAAAATATGGTTGGTAACATCCCTTGAGTGATGAAATGTCCAAGCAAGCCTCTTAAATTAAAATAATCACTAGGTGCTTTTGATCTCCAAGATCACATGAAGTGTGATGAGAGAGAATACCTAAACTATAAAAAATAGGATATATCTTTTGATCCCTAAGATCATCCAAGGGTGTAAGGGGAGAGAATAATTCATATACACTCCCAAGAAAAAGAATAAAGTTTATTTTTCCATACTTTAATTAATGTGCC
This sequence comes from Sequoia sempervirens, assembly GCA_007258455.2. Classification (NCBI taxonomy): domain Eukaryota; kingdom Viridiplantae; phylum Streptophyta; class Pinopsida; order Cupressales; family Cupressaceae; genus Sequoia; species Sequoia sempervirens. Next base: position 131,614,748 of record VDFB02026320.1, on the reverse strand, counting down.
TAAATTAGTGAGAAACAAAAGGCTTTCATAAGTTGGGCTACAAGAAAGCCATTAATATTTTAAAGTTTTAATATTTGGTGTGCATAAAATATAAAAGTAAATATTAAGATAAAAACCATAACCAATTCAAATTTTAATAGGTCAATCCTTCAAAATCAAATTAGAGATGCAAAAAAATTGTAAGGAACACAATTGTTGAAACATAGAGCAAAATTGTCATGCCACTGGAAAAAACACTAAACCCCACAAATTGAAAATTTTACCTAAATTATAAAACTACCTTCATAGCTCATGGAACCACCCAATTGAGAGAAACCCTCTAACTATGAGTCCCTACATAGAAAGAAAAAATAGTCATTTGAAGATAGATTTAGGTTAAATTTATGGTGCCAAGAGGTCATCTAAATAGGTATGGGCCTACAAAACCAACTTTTATCAATGAACAAAGAAATATTTTAATAAAAAATTAGGAATTTAAAATTTTGAACAAAATAAGATGGGTTTCTATTAGTCTAATTATGGAACCACCCAAAGATAGCACAAAATTTCCGATCTACTAACAAAACCAATAATTTAGATTGAAACCACCAAAATACAACAACACAATAAAAATGGGGTTAATTTTGGACTATTAAAGGATCACAAGTCAATTTTTCAGCATAACACTCTGCAAGGTTAACCCTCTATGATAAAAAAATTAATTGAATCTAATCAAAAAACATCCAAAAAGGACATATTAGCAAGTACTTAAATGCAACCACCTTCACAAGTTATAAAATCACCTAACTATAATAAGGCCACCTAACTATTATTTTCACATAATAAAAACTAAAAGAGAAAAGTTTAATTATTGACCAAAAAGGGATGTGGGTCCTTCTAGGCATACCAAAGATGCTACATGAAATTTTGAGCCTAATTGAGTAAAATAAAATAATATTAACCTACTCTACTCAAAACACAAGAAAGACCCAGGTTAGGCTATTAGAAGATTAAAAATATATAAATTATCTATGATAACCTATATTAACCTCATAATTGCATTATAAAAATAGTTTTTCCCAATTTCTTAAGGATGTGGGTGGTATGGCCAATAGTATAAGGTTGTATAATAGTTGATTCCTAAAATGGATTTGGTTTAGATCAATTTATAGATTTTTTTCCCAAGTAATAGATGGTTACGATGCACTTGAAAGATCAATGGCTCATATTTGTTGAGAGTCATGGGGACATGGGATGAGTACAAGTGTCCTCATATGGTTGGAGGGGATGGATGGAGAGGGATCAAGGAGAGAATAAATGGTATATATTATCCTTGGAGAAAGTGGAGGGATTAGATGGAAGGGGCACTTTAGAGTACCCTTGGATTAATTTAAAAATTTCTTAGAGGAATGGGAAATGATTGGACCAATGTGACACATGGTACTAAGTCCATGTCACATGTGAAAAGGTCCATACCTTTGTACACATGTGTGGATGTGCATGATTTGGGAGGATTTGACCAAGGTTAGGGATATGCAAGTGGGTGATCAAAGAATTAAGTGGTAGCCAACTTAATAAAAAAAAAGGAGAAAGTGTGGAATTAAATAAATAGATATTATTTATTTAAATTTTTGAGAATAGGATATGGGACTTAGGTAAATAAATATTTGGATTTATTTACCTAAGGTGTACTATAGGAGGAATATTATTTAATGCTATAGGCTAGAAATAAAGTGTGAGTGAATAGTTAATGAATAGTGAATTTATTAATTAAATAATAAAATACTATTTAATTGATAAGAGGATGAGAATGAGATAATTAATTTAATAATTAGGGTTGTATTCAATTAGTTATATAAGAAATGGTCAATTATGAAGCATCAAGTTTAGGCATCTACATTATCCCCTCTTTGAGATTGTGTTACAAAGTATCATAATTTTATAGAAGATTAAAACATAGCACTTGGAAGAAAATGGTTAGATTAGGGAATTTATTCCCCATTCATTTAAAGGAGGGTGATTAGGAGGAAATATTATGAGAGAGAGGATGAGGATGTGGATACCCCCTTGAGAAGATGATTGGTTTTAGGAGAACATTGATGTCTTCTCGAAATGGATGAGAGGATGCAAGGTAGATAAGGGAATAGGATACATATAGTGGATAGAAGGGGAAACAGGAGGATGAATACAATATGGAAGGAAGAAGATGGATAGATTAAAAAAAAAAAATTCTACATTGGATTGAGAACTCTTTATATTTATATAGCACTATACATTATGAACCAAGGTATAAGGAACGAAGGTAACAATGTGTCTCATGCATAGAAAAGAAAAGTCACAAGAAACCATATGTTGTATAGCACCATGATATGGAAGATCGTGATATTGATGTGGAAAGTAGGTTACAAGGACTAATATAAATGAAAGAAAAATTATAATACACATAAAAAAATAAGAAAGTATGCATAAAATGCATTAAAGATCTAAAGATGGTGTTGCCTCAATCAAGCTGAAAAGCCAAAATTGATTGATGATGGATGGAGTGTGGTTGATGTGGGAAATATATATCCTAAAAAACAAGGATTGGGAAGGATAAATCTTGATGATGATGATTATATTTTTATCAAGGCTTGAAACAAGGCTAGGAACAAAACTAAGGATGCAATTGTATGATTTGCACTAGATTTCATGGATTAGGATTTTCTTATGATTTTATATTGTGAGGAGCAATTAAATTACATGGGAGTGATAGATTGATGGGATAGATGGCATTGGATTGCATTGGGGTAGACTATAGATAATTACCAATGGAAATGGATCATGGGATGGGAGGATGAGGTGATAGGATGGAATAATGGATGGATAATAGGAAGATAAGTAAATTGATAAATGGAAGGATTATGGGATGAAGGGGTGATTTTTTTGGATAGGAGATTAGAGGAAGGATTGGATGGATGGAGGGTGCATACTTAATCTCCAAGGACTATGTCACAAAGTGTTAATATTTCCCACTCTAGATATGTCATGTATGATGAGTCACTAGGATGCTCATAATAGGATCAACTATAGGATGATGGGGGATAAGGAACATAAAGGTGTGTTGAAAGAATAGAGATACAAGTAGATAAGATGGATCAATTAGATGGGAGGAAGGATGGAAGGATACAAGGATGGTAGGACAAAATATGTAATGGGAGAATGTATTCCAAGAGGTTTCCAAGTGTGAATGGTAGCTCTAAACCTGCACAAACATGAACAAACAACACAATGTTAGTCAATTATAAAAATCTAAACTAACATTCCCCATGAGATCCATTTGAAGCATAATGAACAAAAAATCAAGTAAAGAAATCAAGTAAAAGAAATCTAAATCCTATTCCAATTCTCAAATCCTCAATCCCATGGGGGAATTGGTGCTATTTTGATGTGGAAAATAGCCCTTTCCCAATTCCTTGCAAGATTTGATGATGATCAATGGTGCTCCTTGATAAAATTTTCAATAACCTAGCTATGGTGATGAAAATTTATAAAAAATTGAATGATATGTTGATGAATTTGCTTAAAACTTGTAGCTAATGACTTTGCATAAAGTTGTGGATCCAAAATTAGTAAAAGAGCTCTCCATTTATAGGAAAGAAGGATGGAGGAATGCAAAACATGGAGGATGTGGGACTAAACATAAGCCAATGGCATTGTGTCACTTGTCAACATGCTAGTGGAGAGAGGTGGAGCATATTTTGATGAATGTGCAAATAAATGCTATTTGGTGGAAATTTGAAATTTGAAACTATGGCTTGAAAGATGAGTTGAAAGATGGAGTTAATGCCACTTGGCTCAAGAAAAATGACCTGTAAGAGATATAAATGCCATGTTGGAGGATAAGACCTTTTGGGAGGGAGATTTCAAATTGAAGGAATATTCCAAAGAGATGTCATTTTTGAATGAAATAGAAGAATTAATAAATCAATTAAATTGATTTACTTGTGCAAGTTAAAAAATCTAGAGGATTTGAATATTAGAGTTAGAGTTAATTAAGATTTAATTAACTTAGATGGAGATTAGTTTGATTTAACATTTGACTTAGATTTTTTGGATTTATTTAAATCAAAATGAGTGGAAATGTGAATATTAGATGTAATTAAATAAAGTTTGATTTATTTAATTAAAAGGGATGATGTTAGACTTAAACCAAATAAAGGTTAGTTTATTTAATTTAAAGGAGATGAAATGTGATTTAATCAAATAAAGTGATTTATTTAATCAAAAGAGGAACATTAGGATTAATCAGACAAAATGATTTATTTAATTAATAGAAGATAATGATTTAATCAAATAAAGTGGATTTATTTAATTAAAAGATGAAATATGATTCATTTAATCAAATAAAGATTATTCGATTAAATGGTTAGTAAAGGAGTGATTTAGGCAGAATTGGTGTTAGTAAATCAGGATCAGATGCACGAGACCAATCAATATATTTTACGTGTCTACATTTTCTCCCTCTTTGAAGCAATGTGTCTGCTATGTTGGTTCAAAGAATAACCTTTCGAAGATCAAAATTCAAAAAAAAAAATCTTTTTGGATGCCCCAACGGAAAGAAGTACGCTGGTACATTGCCCCCTCAAGAGATCGGGAAAAAATTTCAATTTGAGGCTGGATCTCACAACAAAGAGGTTCAAGATCAGTTCAGCTCGAATGTTTGATGTAGACACTTCATTGGCCATGGGTAGCCTCATGTATATTTTGATATAACACACAGATTTGATGCTTGGATAGAAATGTTAGTAAAGATAGAAGAATGAGAAGAATAAGATGGATATAAGAAGAAGAATAAGATGGATGAACCCTTGAGTCTGAGATGATGTAGGATTCCAACAAGTCGATGAGTCATTAATACTTTATTAGATATGATGATAAGTGATGATGATTTTTTTCTTATCAAGAATTGGGATTTTAAAAGAGCTTACTTACCCTATGTTTGATAACACACATGGATACGATGCATTAAGGTATATACAACCAGGATGGCATTGTATCTCGTGAGATGGACTTTGACTCAAAAAATAGATAGGAGTATTCTTGCTCACACCTAACATACAAAAACCTTGCTAGGATGCACTTTAGAAGTTTCAAATGATTTGACCAAAACACGGAAATGTATAACCTATCAATGCAATAGTCAACAAGCTACCCAAAACACCTTCCATACACACCTAACAAAGCAAGTATGACCAAGGTTATATTACAAGAATATCTAACAAGCACAATAGATAAAAAGATAATGACCATTACCCCATTCCTTTCTCTCTAAATCCCTTTGTTTGGACATCCTCGAGAGGTCATTGGAATGAGTGCAATAAGATAAGCCAAAAGACAAAGACCAAATAAACAAACAAGCTAATGTTTTTCATACTGCTAGCCAAGACTAAACTACAGTGATGCCTGATGTTGATGTCCATTGTAGGAAGGATGCATCCTAGGACATGATGTTATCAGATGATTTGGGAAAAACTAGATGATGGTTTATTGATACAAAAATTTCACCAACTTGTTTACTTACTAACCTAGACTTTAGACTGTGACAATTGAGTTTTCTCTTTTACCCTGCCAAACTCGTTTCTGATTGTTTCACCAAAGGTTGAGGGTGATGATGGTTTATTATGAATGAATGTTTATTTCGGGTGAAAGCAAGATGGGGATGGATGGATTTTTTCAAATATTTGGATGTTTTTGGAGTTTTCTGAGATTTTGACCAAGAGACTAACCTAAAGACCTATCCTAGGTGCCTCGGGGGTTGATCAAATATTATCCTTTCCTGTGTTATATACGCAAAGACCATGTAGTTCGACTAACATAGACTCATTTATTGATGAGATATGAACATGTGGATTGCCAGTTTATTATGAAAAACTCCTAAAGGACTAACTTAAGTGTCTTGAGGGATTATCAAAGATCAACCTTGCCTATGTTCAGAGCTCAGAGACCCATAGTTTGACAACCATGTTTTTGACATTGGTTTTTGAAATTTTGACCTGTTCTTGGATTTTCTGATATGCTTTGGATGTTTTTGGATTTTCACATGATTTTGATGATTTGGATATGGATGTGTGTGATGATACCAATGATCTTTTTTAGGATTTTGTTGAAAACCAATCTAAGTTTGATTGATTGGATAAATGGATTGATGATGATAACATTGTTGAGGATACACAACAATGCAAGGATAGTGTTAAGCAACACAAGGATTAGGATGGATATCCCAAGATGATGAGGGATTAATTGGATTTGATTGATCAAGATTGATGATGATACCATTGTTGAGGATACACAACAATGCAAGGATAGTGTTAAGCAACATAGGGATTGGAAAGGATATCCCAATATGATGATGGATTGATTGGGTTTGATTGATCAGGATTGTGAAGCTCGGTTTTGGAACAAACTTTTTTTGAATGATTTGTTGTGACGTTAGATGCAACTGATATTGATTGTTTGAATTGATTTTTGATGAAAGATAAAGCTTGATAAGAAACATCTTCTCATCAAAATATGCCATGGGCTAGTGATTTGGATTTTGGCTCACAAATGCTTTGACCAAGGTGATTTCATGTTTTCCAATGTCTAGATCACCACATAAGTTGGAAGATATAGATCAAGATTTATTCCTGAAGCAAGATGGAAATATTTTCCCCCAATTTCTAGCAATGCATAGAATGTCATGAATGGATTCTTGGATAGGTGTGTCGATGGATGGATATGGTAAGCACACAAAGGATTCCAAGGATTATCTTGTGATAAGATAATAGGTTTGGATAGAGGATGGTCATTTGGATAGTGCTTCGTGGCTCAAATAATGTTGGGTAGGATAGGATCAATGAAAATGACTCATGTCAAGATGTTTACCATAAGCAAGTGTAAAGTGTACACCAAAGTTTATCAAGATCAAGATAATTTGGAAGATGGATGAAAATGGATTGAATAAATGGTTCATGGATGAATGGACTTATTATGGATGAGATGGATGGAATGTTGGATTTATTATGGATAGGACGAGATGCTTCCACCTGAACAAGCGCATGTAGATGCTCGATTCTTACACATGACACCTGTTTGCCAAGTTTTCATCATGGTTCCTATCCAAAGTGCCACCATAGTGGTTTTCACTAGAGAACAATTTTTTTCTTTACTGTTTTCATGATTTTTATTTTTTTTTGGATTTTCATTTTTTTTATTTTTTTTTTAAAGATTTTAAGCTCATGTTGAACCACCTGGTGGTGTTGATGTAGATGTTTCTTTCATACTGTGTCATCAATATCCTTCTTGAAGAAGCTACTTTGCTAAGATATGTGCACTTGAATGCAACTTTTGAGATTCTTGATATGCTTTGTTTATACCAGAGTTAACTTTGTCTTTGTGTGCACATCACAATAGAATGCCTTATGAATCCTTATGATGAAGGGTGGATGCCAATACATGGTCAATTTTAGAATTGGATATCATGCATGGAGGCGTGGATGGAGTGTGTTTAGGAATAAAAGATGGATTGGTTGATAGTTTGGAAACTTTGACTCTCCAAACTTGGGAAGATGAGCAATGATGGGTTGATATGGAAGTGTGGATGGAATTAGGACCAACTGCTTGATATAATTTGTATGTCACTTAGGAAGCCTACTTTTTCCTTTTTGTACATCTTTGATGGATACTTTTCCTATTTTTATTTTTCCCCATATTTTCTTTGACTAATGGAGTTTGATAGGGATAATCTTTCTTTGTATTCTTTGGTATCCATGTGTATTTGATTTTTCCATTATGCTTCTTAGCTTCTTTTTCTTTGATGATGTTCTTCTTTCTTTGGTTCACATCCTTCTTTCGATGTTGGTCCCAATTCATGGATGGGGTGATGGGTGGATGAAGATTCATGGTGTGGCTGGTTGTAGTATTGGCATCGGCTTCATCATAAGGATTTTTTGTGCTTCTTATGTTGATGTTTGCACTAGATAAAATTTCCCACAATCTTATAGAGGTATCACTAATATTTTTAGATCCCTTAATTTTCAAATAACCAAGACCTTGATGCTTAGGATTGCCAATAATCTACACTAGTTCTAGGACACCCTGTTTATGTAGGCCTAATCCTTTTCCTTGATAATTCATCTATTGAAACATTTTATTTGCAATAGGATATGATTTACCTTGGAAACAAGGTGCTACTCCTTCTCTACTTTGTTGTGGATCTTCAAAGGTGATAGCTTCTTTATAAGCAATAGGATCCTCCATAAGTGGGATAACTTCCTGATTCATATCTTTGGCTTGATCTTGTGAAATATCAGACTTTAATGCTTCTTCAAGAGGTGTTGACGATTCATTGTCCACATAAAAGTCTCCCTCATGATTCATTTTTTATATTCCTTCACAGGATGTTTTTGATTCACAACTTCTGTAGAATCCTTCTTCATGGCCCATTTTTTATGTCTCTAGATTTTTCTATATCTTGAACATGTGTACATATTTTAAGAGTAGGATACTCTTGTTCCATGGTAATGATATCAAGAGTATGAGACTCTTGTGTTGAATGAACATTATCTAAATTTCCATTAGGAGTAAGCATCTCATGCGTAGACGAAGGAATATGTGCTATATGGATATGATCATCATATGCGACATCTTGTATAGATAGGAGATTGTGCATTAGATCATTGTAGTATCTTGGAGATACAAATTCTTGATCTTTAATGATTTCAAAATTTCTTTCGACATGCTTTGGATCAAGTTCTTGACATGGGTCAGTTTCAAAGGGATGGATTGCTTACAAAGGGTTCTTGGATGTCTTCATTAGGCATAGGAAGCGGCTCAATATCCTTTTGATCTTTGAGTGAATTTGGATCAAGTGTTGAGTTGAGGATCCCTTTAGTATCTATAACCATGAGGTCAAAGGATGTCAATATGTCTTGGAAAGGACCATTGCTAGACTTTGGTGATAGACATTGATCATGCTTCGGAATAAATTCTTGAGATATATCCTCTAACTCCTTAGGTGATGTAGAGACATTTTCAATATGATCAATGGTCGATGGATCATGGATTATGTCAATAGGATCAAATAATTCTAACACTCCTTGAAATAGACCATTGTTGAATATTGTTGAGGGGTTTTGATTATGACTAAAAAGTGACTCTTGATGTATGTTGAGTTGATTATCGGATGAGGTAGAAACATCTTCAAGGTTCTCATTGATGGATAGATCTTGATCATTATTTTAAACAATTGTGGTGGAGATATTGTCAATGCTATCACTAGTGGTTGAATCTTCATCGTTGTCCTCAATAGTTATTATTTTTTTATCAATAAGGTCTTGGATGATATTTTTGAGTCAAATACAATTTGATGTTGTGTGTCTCTTTATTTTGTGAAAATCACAAAGGTGCTTCTCATTATACCCTGGTGGTTTAACTTGAGGCTCTTGATAATTTTCATAAACAAGGATTTTGATGAGATTTTCTTGTATCAACTGTTGAATGATCGATTCAATTGGTTCCCCAAGTGGTGTGTATTTTCATTTTTTACCTTGTGAGATTTGTACTTTAAATTGACCTTGTGGTGATTTATTTTGGAGATGTGGTGATTGATCTTTGAGATGTGGTGATTGATCTTTGAGATGTGGTGGTTGGGTTTTTTGTTGATGTTGTTGATCTTGATATCCAACTTCTTGATATTGGAGATATTGTTCTTGATGTGGTTGTGGACACAACTCAATACTTTGATGACATAGTTTAACCAATGGAAGAGTGTATTTATTTTGGGTTGGATATGTCTCTTGGTGCAATGAATCAACTATTTTGGTAGGTGTAGCAATTTGATCTCGCAAAATTTGATCTTGATTTTGATCTTGACATCCTTGATATAGTTGATTTAGTTTTTTTTCAAGTAGATTTGGAATGCCTGCTTGTGGTGTTTGCATGGGATCATGGACAAATTGATTTTGGACAATGTTGTGATTTAGGATGATGTTCATATTTAGCCTTATAGGTTGAAATTGAGCATTTTTGTGGTTGGGAATCACATTGCCTTGATTTAGGTAACTTTGATTTTGCATGGTGTTACCTTGACTTAGATCAATACATGGAGTTGTTAACATATTGTTTGTACTTTGAACAAAATTTGTATGATTTGTAAACATATCTATCCCAAAATTTACCAAGTGTGGATTTGAAATGTTCATGCTTGGTAAACTTGTACTTGGTATATTCACATTTGGCATGTATGGATTTGGTGGGATAATGTTGTTTATTTGAAGACTCATGCATTGATTATTTGGTCGATAGATTTGTAGGTTTGGACTTTGATTTAAATCTACCATAGGAAAAGGTGTTCCAAAATTCAGATTGGGAAAACTCAAATTTGTTGTATCATTGAGGTTTGTAGGAGATAATGATCTCATGTATGGATTGTATAAATGTGAGTTTTGATAATTAATTAGCATTTTAAGGCTTTGATAGTTTGGTTGATTTAGATTACTCATGATGTATGAACCAGGTTTATATTCCATGTTTTTCTTGTGTTTTGACCTTGTTGAACTCTAATGGATTTAGGACCAATGATGAGATGGAGGATGAAAGGGGTGAATGATATGGGTGTTGAACTTTTAAGACCCATGGAGGAATACTAGAATTTAGGACTTTTGGATTTTTTATTTTGGATTTGATTTGGATTTTGATTTGGATTTTTAATTTGGATTTGATTTGGATTTGATAATGAACTCATAAACTCCAATAGGCTAGATGTTGTCTTGGAATAAACTTTTCCACAAGGTGATAATTTAACCAAGTGTATGAAGAAGGATTCATCTACACACACCTAGTCAAAAAAGATGATTTTGATTTGATTTAAAGGATTTTCCAAAAGTCTAGTATGAAGGATTTTTCCAAGATTCTAAGAGTTGTTTGTGAGATGGGTTTTGATTGATGTTTGAGATGGATGAAATGATTGGTTGTTTTGATCCTAAATGAACCTAATTGGGACTTGTTTACAAGACCAAGGATTTGAAGAACATGCTTCCCCCTAAGAGTACTTCAAACCAAAAGATCAATGTTTGCTCAAAAGACCATAAACAAAAGACAAACAAGCACATGTGTGGGATTCAATTGATTTCATCTTGACTAATGAATTGCTTTTACCACATCCAATGTCTTTCTTATGTTTTTCAAACTAAATTTCTAATGTCCCAATTTATTTTCATCCCAAAAATTCCATTATGTGGAAATCAAGGAAATTAAGGCAATAGTTCCCTAATGTTGACTTTAGTAAGAGAAAATTGAGATCTAAATCTCAATACTTAGAAGCCTCTAAGGATGGAATCCCTAGGGAAAGCAATAGCACTTGGATTTTTAAAAGGTATTTGCTCCCTCTAAAGGTTTGAAATTTTATGTCCTTGTTGAATGTTTGTTTTAAAGATTTTGGATCCAAGCAATGTGTTTAACTAACTCAAAGATTGCACAATCCTAGGATTGAAGAGAAAATATTTGTTGAATTCCCACTTGGATAAATCCAACTGTGCTTATTCAGAGTAGATGATTAGAAGTTTGAACACATTGGCTCCCCTTCATGGCACTCACTTCTATGGTTCATCCAAGCTTCAGTTCTCATGAATCTCCCATGATGAACTTTTCATCTCTACAAAGAATCACAAATGTGTGGGATAGCTCTAGAGGTCCGACCTCCTGACGCCAACAAATATTGGGATTTTGGATTCTAAAAAAATATATGGATAAACTCCTTGTGAGAGATCTCCCAACCCTTAGAACAAGGGCTTTACACATCATAAAGATAATAGGGGAGAGTTATCATGCACTGCTTCCCATTGTTTATGATTTTCATTGCAACCACAAATTTATATAGCGGTTTGGAAGAGCTTTGCTTATGCTTGTTACTGCTTGGTTCATTCCCTTGGAGTGAGTATTTTTTCCCACCAAGGCAGGCCCTCTAAAGGTAAATAAAAGTGAGTAAGTACATCTGTAGTTCAATCAATCTTTCTTTGCATGAACAGAGAGAGAACACACGCAATATACTTATCTCACACTAGCAAGATTTGTTCTATTTTAAAATCCCAAATTGAAGTGTGGAGGCAATCTTTTAGACAGCCTAATATCACCAAAAGACTTTTGATTCTCAAGATCATCATGAAGGGAGAGAGAAGTGCATACGCCTCTTAAATGATATTAAGTTGTAGAAAAGATTACAAAGCACAATGAGCACATGTTCATTTTAACTTCAAAAGAAAGAGTGGATTCTTTTTATAGCACCAAGATGAAGTGTAAAGTTTGCTTGTTCAATTTTTAGATCCAAAACCAGCTGTAGTAAGTGTCTAATGTTCTTTTTAACCCTTTTATTGTTTTTTTTTAAAACCCAAATGAAATGTATTTAAGTTATAAAGCTGAAAGAAAACAATGTTCCAAAGATTGGGTTATAGGTGTCCCCAAAGTGTTAAAAAACACTTGTTACAATTGTGAAATAGTGTCATAAAAACCTCCCCTTTGTTTCCTCTTTCCCTTCATTTCCTAACCTGTAAAAGTGCTCAAAATGTTAGATGAAATCAATAAACAAGAAGATATAAGGGTTAGATGAATGATTAAACATAAAAACCCTAAAATTTAGACCATGTTACAATGTGTTTTGACTTTAGATGTAAAATTGAAAATTTTTACTATACAAATATTGATAAAAACTTACACCATTGCATAGCTTATGAAATTCTACCCCATTTCAAAAAACAAAGCTTTGAAAAAGACCTTCATATGACCAAGATATGGAAATTTTAAGATTGACTATTAAAGTGCTAAAATAGTGACCAGATGCACTAAAACTCAGACTAGATGCACTAATACAGTGACCAGATGCACTAAAACTTAGACCAAATGCACTAAAATAGTAGGTGAATGCATTGGAAGATGTTGCGGATACACTATAATAGAGTCTGGATGCACCAAAAGTCACCGCCTATACGCTAAAAGAAGCCAAGGGTAAGCTACATTGAGATTAACGAATAGAACTATTGAAAAACAAAAAAAATGACCAAAAAGGCGTGTTAAATTTGATTTTTTTTCCTCCTAGCACCAAAATGTGAATGGTAGCTCTAGACCTCCACAAACATGAACAAACAACACAATGTTAGTCAATTATACAAATATAAACTAACATTCCCCATGAGATCCATTTGAAGCATAATGAACAAAAAATCAAGTAAAGAAATCAAGTAAAAGCAATCTAAATCCTATTCCAATGCTCAAACCCTCAATCCCATGGGGGAATTGGTGCTATTTTGATGTGGAAAATAGCCATTTCCCAATTCATTGCAAGCTTTGATGATGATCAATGGTGCTCCTTGATAAAATTTGCAATAACCTAGCTATGGTGATGAAAATCTATAAAAACTTGAATGATATGTTGATGAATTTGCTTAAAACTTGTAGATAATGACTTAGCATAAAGTTTTGGATCCAAAATTAGTAAAAGAGTTCTCCATGTATAGGAAAGAAGGATGGAGGAATACAAAACATGGAGGATGTGGGACTAAACATAAGCCAATGGCATTGTGCCACTTGTCAACATGCTAGTGGAGAAAAGTGGAGCACATTTTGATGAATGTGCAAATAAATGCTATTTGGTGGAAATTTTAAATTTGAAAGATGGCTTGAAGGATGAGTTGAAAGATGGAGTTAATGTCACTTGGCTCAAGAAAAATGACTTGTAAGATATGTAAATGCCATGTTGGAAGACAAGAACTTTTGGGAGGGAGATTTCAAATTGGAGGAATATTCCAAAGAGATGTCATTTTTGAATGAAATAGAAGAATTAATAAATCAATTAAATTGATTTACTTGTGCAAGTTAAAAAATCTAGAGGATTTGAATATTAGAGTTAGAGTTAATTAAGATTTAATTAACTTAGATGGAGATTAGTTTGATTTAACATTTGACTTAGATTTTTTGGATTTATTTAAATCAAAATGAGAGGAAATATGAATATTAGATTTAATTAAATAAAGTTTGATTTATTTAATTAAAAAGGATGATGTTAGACTTAAATCAAATAAAGGTTAGTTTATTTAATTTAAAGGAGATGAAATATGATTTAACCAAATAAAGTGATTTATTTAATCAAAAGAGGAACATTAGGATTAATCAGACAAAATGATCTATTTAATTAATAGAAGATAATGATTTAATCAAATAAAGTGGATTTATTTAATTAAAAGATGAAATGTGATTCATTTAATCAAAAAAATATTATTCGATTAAATGGTTAGTAAAGGAGTGATTTAGGCAGAACTGGTGTTAGTAAATCAGGATCAGATGCACGAGATCAATCAGTATATTTTACATGTCTACACCAAGTAATTTATGGATAGTTTTCCTTATCTTGATCAAGATGGAAAGGTGGATGCAAAATTTGGAATTGGTAGGATATTATGGGTGGGATAAGTAGGTGAGAGGAAAAATAAAATGGATAGGTAGATAGAAGAAAATATCCCCCAAGTACAGATAGAAAATTTATGGGTGGATTCACACATGACACATTTTTCTAAGTTTTTATCATGGTACTTTCCCAAGGCACTTGTTTTCCAAGTTTTTACCATTAGACAATTTTTTTCTCTTTACGATTTTTTTGGAGTTTTTCAATATTTTGAATTTTTGGGATAGTATGGATGGAGATGAATGAGGATTATGTGGATGAGGATAATTATTTTGATTATTTTATTTTGAATATAGTCGATGGGTAATGGGGAGGTAGATTTAGGACTCAAGAATCTAGTTCTAGAATGTGATAATAGGAGACCCATTTAGAGTGATTATTGGATATTGGTACAACCTTGTTAGGATGGGTGGATTATACAAAATTAAGGATTAATGAGATTCTATGGGGGTATATTTTGGATAATTGATGTGGTTTTTTAAATTTCATGGATGGAAGGATGATAGTGGAGTGGGATGGAAGAATATTGTCAAGACCAACACTAGCACACATCATGATGGGTGTTGATTCATTGGTTGAGAAATGGATGGAGGATGTGGGGCTGATGAGGGGTTAGGATAGTGAATTTTGGGACATATGGACAAAAAATAGATTTAGGATATCAAGGATGGGAATGTGTATCTCTAGGATTAGCAAATTTGGATGTCATTTTGGATTTTTATTTTGGATGCAATTTATCTTGTTGCTTTGGGATCCACATGGTTTTGATTTTTCATTTCTATGTCTTTGTGGCCTTTATGATTTATTGAACTTTTATAGCATATTTTTCTTTTTTTACAATGTCAATTTGAGGGGACATGCAAATTTTTTAATTTTTGTGGATGTTTGGCTTTATGCATTTTTATTTGGCATCCAAATTGCTTCCAATGTAAATGGTATGGGTGTGAGGAGATGAATGATGTTCGGGCAGAATTTTCTTTCAACGTACAAGGCATATTCTGAGGATCGGCTTTCATTGGATCTGCATCCGTCATTATTGTTGGGTACTATGCATCTGCCATTATTGTTGCCCAAGCATAGATCGACATATTATTTTGTGTTCACCAATAGAGTACAGATCGTAGTCATATCGGTGGAAACGTACGATTTGGCAATCGGTATATTGCATCTACATTGGTGCTCACCTCTAGCAAGGTACGAAGGACATCAACCTCCATCGACACGTTATTCGGAAAGGTACGAAGCATCTTACATTGCCCAGCCTGGTCGCGGTATCATCCAACTTTATCGGTGGGGTTGTCAAATTCGTCTTCCACTATCGGCATACATTCTCTACTGTGTCGGCATCGTTGGCATACCGTGCAGATCCTATTGGCATCAGTCAAACTAGTCTGTGTACCATCTGCAATGTATGGTATGGTTGTTGGTTTAAACGTAAATTCTTTTTATAAAGATTTTGTTTGATAATTCAGTCGACCTATATTATATTTTTTGATGGGTTTTTTATAAGATTTTTATGCCACGATCATTTCTCCAAACTATTGGTGTATGGGTACGCTGAGTTAGGGTATTTGTAAAACCCATTTTCTGGTCATATCGTTGTCGGATCTGGTCATAGCTTCATCAGCAGACATTGATTTTTTCATCAATTGGCATATTCTCTTTTCGGGATTTTTGCATGGACATATTTTCCCTATTTTTGGTTAGTTTTTTCAAAAAGAGAGCAAGTTTTTTTAAAATATTTCTATTGATTTTTTGAAAAAAAAAAGTTGAGTTTTGGAGATTTTTTAAAAGTTTTCTATAAAACTTATTTATTTCCAAATAAAGAGGGAGAAGCCAACGGTCATTCAGCCCCAAATAGTTTGTAAATGGATGACTTAATTACTTTGGAGAATGGGAACTATAAGCAATGGAGTAATTTAATTCTCACTCATCTTGGTGAGAGAAATCTATTGCCCTATTTGTTTAATAAAGTTCCTTGTCCTAGCATAGATGTTGAGTATTGCATTTGGAAAGGCTTTAGGGCTAGAGTCTTTAGAGTTATTTTTGAAAATGTAAATGATGACATTTTGGAGACAATTATTCACTTCGAATGTCCTCATGCTCTTTGGACTCACATTAGAGAGGTATATGGAGACCATGATTCTTCTCCATCTCTTGAAGCTCCTCTTTCCAACTCACATGTGCTTCTTCATTCTTCAGAGTTGATAACCCATGCTTGTGATCCTTTAGAGGAGATTGCAGATGCTTCAGAGGTTCCAGATTCTTCATCTTCTTTTGATGATTCATTGAGTACTACCATTGATTCATTTCAAGTATCTGAGAGTCTTCCTAATTGGGATTCCTATTTGACAGACATTACTTCTTTGTTTGTGGAGTCTCACATTTCAGATTTGGAGGAACAATTTGAGGGCCTGTCTCTCTTATTTGATGATAGTTTTGAATCAATTATTATCACTTCATGTTCATCTTTGGAGCTTGTTCAAGATAAATTTCCACTTGTTCCTGGTTTGTCACAGTTTGTTGTGATTGGGCATGTACCTGATTGTATTGTGGCATCATCCTCATTATCCAAGAACTTGGGAACACATGAGCAGATTTTAGAGACACAATCTTCATACATATGGATTCCTCTTCCTACTTCCTATCTAGAATGGGAATCATTCCTGCAGTTGTACTTGGTGTATCTTCTTCTTAAGGGGAGAAACATTGTTTGTAGGCATTGGATTATTTTTTATCTTCAGACATTAACCATGTTTGCAGGTGATCACACATCATCGGGGGGATGTCTTATCTCTTTACTTCCCTCTTATGGGGGGGTCATTTATTTTATATTCATGATGGATGTAGTCCTTGGGGGGTATCATTGAGTCCTCCATACATCATGTTTACATTCTTCATGCTTGTTTTTTGTTTTCTCTCTTTTGGAGAGGGGTTTTCTTCCCACTGGGTTTTCCCCTTTTCTCCTCTTTATGAGAGATTGCATTTCATTTGCATCTATAAATGGGTACCTAATAATGGCCTAGTTGTCAGGACCCATAGTAGTTTTCATTATAATCTTCTCCCTAAGTTGCACTTATGGGGAGGTTTTGGTGTAATTAACTATTTAATTACACTTTCATAAGTTTACTTAGGCTTTAATTTAAGTGCTAGGTTGTATTTTGTTATCCTTATCTAATTGAGCTATCTTTTAGCTCAATTTAGGTTTAGGGTTGTGCATGCTTGCTTTTACAAGAAAGCCTCATCTTGTACATTTGTATCAATTCAATCATGAATCAATCTTGCATATTGATATAGCAAGCATTCTCGCCATTATCTCTCTCTTGTGGAAGTATTTTGGTCTAGCAACTGATTCCTAGTTTCTAACAGATTGAATATGAATGGGGTGATGGAAAGAGGATGGTGGATGATTTTTATGGATGTTTTACTTTGTTGATCTTGATTAGGGGTTATAAGATCAAAAAATTTATGAGGGGTAATAGGGATTGGGGATGGGTGTATAAGGGTATGAGTAGGATGAGATGGAGAATGGTATTTTTGTATATAAGGTCCCAAAATGGATTAAGTATGTGGAGGATGTGTTATGATAGATCATGGGACATAAGAATGATACATAGATTTAGAGGATGGAGAGATAGTGACAGTCGCTTTAGGTGGTTTTTATGGAGGAGGTGGGATAGTAATAAAGTTTTATGAGGAAGGATGGGAAGCACATGTTATTGTTTTAGAAGAATTCATATTAGGTTTCATAAATTTTGTACCAATATGTTTGGATTGTGATCCTTGATATATGTGTCCAAGGCCTTGTGAATATGATTTTTTTAATATAGATGGCCTCCAAGATACCTTTTTTGTGAAGGCCTAAGGCTTTTCCTTTATAGTACATTTTCTTGAGAATTTAATTTATATTAGGATATATGTTATTATGTTAGTTTGTTATTAGGTGGAGGAACATGGGTGGTGGATATAAGTTATTCTTCTACTATGATAGAACCACCATGGGTGAAGTTAAGGTAATAAGGGGATATGGTGATGGTATTGGAATGATATTTTTGGATAGAGGTGATAAAGGATCATGAGGGAGATTATATGGGATGTCAGAATCTTGATTAGGATGGGGAGATGCTTCAGCATTTATAATGATCTCTTAGAATATTGAGGTTTTTATGGGAGGAGAATGATGAGGGAGGAGTGTTTTATAGAGTCATTGAATTTTGTAGATGGAGAGATTGGGAATTCAAATGTTTTATGGGATGGGACATGTAAAATACTAAGAGTAGAAGATTTGGATTAAAGTTTGATAGTTATAGTGGGTTGGATGGTCTTAGTATTTTGGATTTGAATTATGGTTTTTAGGTGGATGATGGCCTTTTCAATGACAAACTTATATGTATGAGTGGGGTTACATGACCACAAATTCATGATATTCATTTTTTGATGGTTCCTTTGATATGATTCCTTAGAGTAATTTTGGAGAGAAATATTTATATTGTTTTGGCTTAGATGGAGGATTAGATATATGTAGGATTGATATTATATGAATGACTATGATTAGATGGATTATTAGGATTATGAATTGGTGAATAGATGGATAACATGTTTGGATTAGGGATAGATGTGATGGTTTTCTTGTACAAAGATAGAAGTTGGGATATGAATAAGGGAGAAGATGGAGGTATGGATGTTGGATGAGAGAGATATGTAGGTGAGGAATAATAGGGAGATATATATGGGGGATAAAAGACATGTCCCTTATTAGAGGTGGCATAAGGATGACCAATTAATATGTATGGAGGTCAATGGGATAGTTTGTGCTAGCTATTGTTGGTTCAAATAGAATTGGTGAGTGGTGGATGTTTGGGGAAAGATTTCTAGTGATGATGGTATCAAGGAGATTGATTCCTTACTCATATTGATAAACAATAATAGCATCATCATTAGTTTCAAATGGATTTTTAGGATAATTATGACAAGGATACTCAACAAAAAAATGTATTGGTAATAATTATTTGATGATTTTGATGGAGATAAAATATAATATTGGATGGGAAGAGACAATTGGAGGAGAGATAAAATAGATTAGAAGAAAATTGAAGAAAACATCTTAATAAGATGTTTTGATATCAAAACGTCTCGATAAGATGATTTGATATCAAAACGTCTCGATAAGATGTTTTGATATCAAAACGTCTCGATAATATTTTTTGATATCAAAACGTCTCGATAATATTTTTTGATATCAAAATGTCTCAATAATATTTTTTGATATCAAAACGTCTCAATAAGATTTTTTGATATCAAAACGTCTCGATAATATGTTTTGATATTAAAACGTCTCGATAAGATGTTTTGATATCAAAACATCTTAATAAGATGTTTTAATATCAAAACGTTTGAGATTCAATTTATGAAAGTTGATATTAGGATCTAGATTATGCTTAAATTTAGGGTTTATATTAAGCTTAGATTGGGATAATGTTGATTGATTAGATTGGATGGGATTAATAGTACTAGGGACCCCTAAAATAGCATTCATAGAAGGAAATGTATCTGCTAAAATATAGGACATATATGCCAAAGAAGAAATGGATATGTTGTTGCATTATGGTACAAAACCATCTATTTGATAATAAGATCATTTATTTGAAGATTGACTAAAAATTTGGATCTAAGAATATAAATAAAAAACTACCTAAGGATGGTATAGAACTACTTATTTGGTGAAAATACTATTGATTTGAAGATTGACATAAATTTGGATCCAAGAATATGAGGATAGAATTTCCTATGGAGAGTGTTGAACTACCTATTTTTTGACATGACTACTCATTTGAATATTGACAACAAATTTGGACCAAAGACTATGTGAGACATAATCACCTAAGAATAGTACAAAACTACTTATTTAGTGGCGATAGCTAAATTGAATATTGACTAAAAATTTGGATTAAATACTATGAGGAACATAACCACCTAAGGATAGTAAAAAACTACCAATTTGATAATAGGACTGTTGACTAGTGGTGACACTACAAAATGGGGTTGTTAATTAATGTGATAAAACTAATGGGTTTTGGGAAAAAATGTTTATTGGGAATTAGGAACCTTTTGAATGGATGAAATAATAAGATAAATTTATTGAAGAAAGTGAAAATTACAGTGAACTATAGTTGGATATGTTGCTTTCTAACTAAAAAATGAGTTTGGATGTTTTAAATGGGATTTGGAGGGAAGTGGAGCGAGGACCTTAGGATGATGGGAGAAGTGAAAGATAAAGGAAAATATTGATTTTAAGATGATGATTAGAGAAAAGAAAATAGATTTGTATTATATTAAGGAATGGGTTAGAAGAATATGATTAAAGGGGACGGATTTGATTAGTATTAGAAGGGGATTAGATTGAGATTTTGATTGAAAAATATTTAAAAAGGGGATTTGAATTAGAATGGATTAGAAAGTAGATGAGAGGGAAATGATAAGGATAGAAAGGTTAGAGGAAGGGTGATTAAGTTCCTTTGATAGGGTTTGTATTATAATTGGATTAGGATGGTGTAATGTAGGATATTTGACTTTGACAAAAGGAAAACTAGGTGTTTTTAAGATTAAACTTCACTACATACACACAAATTAATTCAAATAACTAAAATTATTAAATGAAAGTAACTAGTAAACATATACAAAAATAAAAAGATAAATAAAATGTAATAACTTCATAAATATAAAATATAGATGTTAAAGAACTTAGAATTTAAATTTGGGTCTTATCCAAGGATGATATTGCATAGCATAGATGTCCTCACGTCATGTTTTTTTCTAACATAGATGTGAGTAGCACGTCCCATAATGCATGGCTCAAGTTCCAAAATCCACCTAACCTACAAGAACAACAAGATGAGAAATATGCTTGGGTTTGTTTAGGATTTTTCGTTGTTCAAACCCCTATTTTTGTGTTTCCACCTCCATAGCATCCAAGATAGATATATAAAAATATAAATATATAGATAAAAATATAAATGATTTGATAAAAAAGATAAATGATTTGAATAAGGGATGTGATAAATTCCTAAGATTCTTAGAGATACAAGATAAAAAAATAATTACTACCTGATAGGTTTAAGCAATCCAAAGAATTGAAAAGAGCTTGAAACATGTACTTGTGAGATAGCTTGAGAGAGTGTTGTAGCAAATCTATGTGAGCTTGAGAGCATAAGAGAGAGAGAGAGAGAAGATATTCTTCCCAAAATGAAATATTAGATTCAAAAATGAGAAGAGGGGGCAAGAGGAAGAGGCATTTGAGCCATTACAAATCATTATAAGTCATTTATACTAACCTAAAAAGGTGACAAGTGGAAAAACACTCCGATATAATCTTTGTATGGTAAATTGTCATGGGACACTAGAACTACGTGTGGATGTCCACACTAGGTGCTACTGTTCAAATAATTTATTCTCAAAAAATGATATGAGATGAGAAGAATATAAGAGAAATACAAAAGTGACACAAAAAGGTGGCTACTAAAAAGAAGGCATGAGCACCCTAAGAAGGAAAAAGATTGATACAAGGGTTGAAATGAGTCTACACAAGCACTAGGTAAATGGATACCAAAGTGGGTATAAAACATAATGTAAAATTAAAAGGGTATGCAATTTATGACAGTACAAATGAATGATTAAGGTAATGGATTAGACAGATTGGGATGAGGTGGATTAGGAGGATTGATCTTAGCAACAATTGAAAACAATCAATCAACATGCGGATAGTTTTGGAATTTTAAGGAATTGGATTAAATGGGTTGCATGGGTTTCAATGATCAATACATGCCAAGCATAATAAAAACCTATGATTATTCAAGTGGGTGTGACACTTAGTGTAGGACCACAATGGAATTAATCATTAATACAATATTTTAGATGGGTAGCTAGGGATGGCCATGTACACATGAAATCCCTTACCAAGAGCACCAAAAGCTTCACTAAGGTTAGTTCTATTGTGACATATAGAGATACATCATGAGTAACTTCAAGTTTTATTTACATCCCTTGCACCACACTAAATTATGACCAATGGTCTTAAGATTCTTTTTATGAGGTCACTAGGGGAATTTCATGAACTAAGGGCTCATTTACATGCATGGAACTAGAAGAGTCTCTCCTATTTTCTTCACTTCATGAGTTAGTGGACCAAGGGTCTCGAAATCTCTACCAAACATGGTGATGGATCCTTTTCTAGGTATAGCTTTTCCTCTCCCCCTTTATACACCCCACTAAAAAATAAGGTTGATTTTGTTCCTTGGGGTGATGAAATGCCCAAGAAGACCTCCTAAAAGGAAAGATTCACTAGGAACTTTTGATCTCCAAGATTGCACAAAGTATGAGGGGAGAGCATATCTGGTACTAATGCTTTTTGGTTTTAAACTAAACAAAAAGAGAGGATATAGGGATTTTTTCCCCAATATTATCCAAGGGTGTGAAGGGAGAGCATGCATCATATAAACTCTCAAGAAAAAGATTACAAGTGTCTTCCTCCTACTTTAAAATTAGTTTTCCTAAATTAGTGATAAACAAAGGCTTTGACAAACAAGGCTAAAAGAAAATTATTAATATTTTAAAATTTATATCTTTGACTTAGATGAAAGCTACAAGATCAAAATATTAGGATAAAAACCATAGTCAAGTAAAATTTTAATAGGTTAGTTCCTCAAGATGAAATAAAGATAATGGAAATTTATAAGGAGCACAACTGTTGAAACACAAAGTGATAACACCGCGCCACTGGCAAAATTTCTAAAATCTCAAAGATTAAAAATTTTACCTAAATTACACAACCACATCCATAGATCACAAAACCACCCAACTAGAAAAAAATCCTATGAGTCCCTACACAAAAAAAAACATTTAGGTCAATTGAAGGTCAATATAGGTTAACTTTTTGGTGCTAGGAGGTGATTTGGACAACATATGGACTTGAAAATCTAAATTTTATCAATAGATAAAGAAAGATATTTAATAAAAATTGTAAGAAATCAAATTTCAACAAAATAAGATTAGTTAGTATAGTTTGATGATAGAATGGCTCAAATACAACATAAATTTACCTATTTACTAATATAACCATGGATTCAAGTTGAACACATTGGAATAGAATAGCACAATCAAAATGTTAAACTCCTACAATAAAAAATGGGTTAATATTAGAATACTAAAGGATCACAAGTCAATTTTCCAACATAACATGCTACAAATTTAACCCTAGATATGAGGAAATTGAATCAAAAGCTATCAAAAGATTCCAAAAGACATGTTAGCAACTAGACTTAAATGCAACCACCTTTGTAGGTCACGAAACTATCTAAGTAGAACAAGGCCACTTAACTATGATCTGCACATGAAAAACTCAAAATAACAAGTTTGATTAGTGACCAAAAATGGATGTGAGTCACATAGGGTGTGTTAGAGATATGTAAATGAAACTTTGAGCCTACTAGAGTAAACCAAATCTATATTAACCTACTCTAATCAAAACAAAAGCAACACTCAAATTAGTAAAAATAGAATATCAAACAACACATAATATATCCATGATAAAAAAATTCAATCTCCTAGTTACACTCAAAGTGGTTCTACCCAATTAGATTACGATATGTGCTCACAATTTTATTGCATAACAATGCATTCTTTGTGGATGTTCAAATGGCTTAGTTTGAGCTTCAATTTATATAAATTGGAAAGATTAAGTGGAGGGTGGAGATCAAATTGAAAGATCAATGGTTGACAACATGCTTGATATCTCTTACAAGCATGGAGGGCTTGACAAGTGGTAAAAGAGGATTGATTGAGGGTGGTGACTCCAAGATCATAGATAAATAAAGGTGTAGGATTTGGCATAGGAATTAGTGGATGGGTAATATTGGATAGGTACTACCAAGTACCTTGGAAGGATCTCCAAAATGGTAGTTTATTTCATTACCTATACCTTGGGGGTACATGAGGAATTTTAGGTTTCCTTTTATAAAAAGAGGTGGATTGACCCATGCCCCAAAGTACTATGGGTGAATTTAAAATTAGAGAATGGAAGATTGACCCATACTTTGGAGTACCACTTGCAAGTACTTGGTATGATAAGTGGATTTTGTGGTAGTTTTGGTTGGTCAAATCCATGCTTAATGGTTTATTATCCTATGTTCAAGTGATTAGGGGGGTTAGGAAATAACGAATGATTAAGGTTAGGTTATGGAAAGTGGGTGAAATGAAAATTAAATAAATTAAAATATTAATTTAAGTTTTTTTAAGAAGGGGGGACATTAGGCTAGTGAAATCATTTTTTAATAAGGGTTAGACTTTAGGGGAGATAGGAAAGTGATTTTTAGATGAATAATGAGATAGTGGACTAATCAAGGAAATATTAATTAAATAATTAAAAAATATTCAATTAATACATAATTTAGAAATGAGGAGAATCGGGATAAATTGATCAAATGTGAATGATCAATTTAGGTGTCTACAATACTAAATAATTATAGTCTAGGAATATTCCTAGGAAATCTACTTGCTAGGATTCTCCATCATTGAAGAAAAGAAGAGAATCTTTCCCCATATCTTAGTGTTACACAAGTCCATCATGGTAAGAATGTGTTCCAAATTGTGTGAAAAATATTTGATGAACATCTCAAGTCCACATATGTTAAGATAGATGTTGTAGGTAAATGTAAGAACCATTAAATTATTGTCCCCCTAAACTTAAAGGGAATGGCCTAATCAAATATATGTCAATATAAAAAACCTTTAGGTATATCATAAAAAATTCTTTCACGGGTTTATGTTTTTATTATATATAAGCTGGGAAAGGGTCCCAATACCTTGTAGAGCATAAAAATCCATTAAAACATCTAATACAAAGTAAAGATAGAAAATAGGAGTTATTTGAAAGAGCTAACCCTTAGAACTAAATAGAACACACAACAACAAAAATATATAGAAATAGCATAAAAATAACACAAAAAAGAACAAGGAACAAAGATCCAATATTTTGACTAGCAACCAAGATCTCCCAATTTGTAGTCAAAGACTTTAGATTATCTTCCCAATCCGCAACACTTAGAGACTTTTGTTCCTTCTTCTCCATCATATTTTTCTTTTACTTATCGAACTAAGGTATTTCAAAGTATGGAGGGAAGAGGATTTGTGGCATTTATCTATCAAATGGAGGAGGACATTTAACTCCTCAAACTTGTATATTTTTTTTGGATTCCTACTTGTAGGCCTTGAAAAACATCTTTTATTACCTGACATTCTTGAGTAAATTGCATGCCAAGATTTGGAATTGAGGGTAGGATAAATTTTGGTTGATTGAGTTTATTGCATGGGTTTGGTTGATTGATGTTAATGTGAAAAGGGTACTTTATCTAACTAGGTCATTTATTAGCTAGTTCTCCACTAAAGTCCTCTTCACACTAGCTTAACTTTACATAGGGATAAGGTGGTTGAGCTTTAATGACATGAGTGGTCACACCTCACAAGATGACAACACTTGTCATAATCTAGTTACATTTATCTCTCCCTTTGGCCTATATAACCAAGGCATTATCTTTGTAATATCACACCATTTCATTCCAATTATCAATCTTGTAAGGAAACTTGCAGCCATTGTATGACAATTTCCACATAACCCAAAAGAGAGCACAATGCAAATAAGTGATCAAAATCCACATGCAAGAGAGTAGACAACATACCCATCAAAGATAACATAAGATATACCCTAGGAAAACCCTCAAGATGGAAAAATCCAACCTCCAAAAGCATCCATACTCCATCATATTAATCAGCCATGAAACAAATACAAGAGTTACAATAAACACCTCTAAAGCATCAAGCCCTCCAATGCATTCCCATGTGTCCAAGCATGAATCCACACATCCCATTCCATGCTTCACAAATACACTATCAAGAAGACTCAATAATGACAACCAAACCACTCAACCCAACCTAAACCACTACACATGTGTTTGATTTTATAGACACAAGCTCACACAAAATACAACTAGTGGTTTAGGTTAAACCATGTACCACAAAACCATGTGAATTCAAAACCACTAACCCCTTATTTAATATTGGGTACTAAGACATCACCTTTTTTTAATATTTCCCCAATATTAAATTATTATCACATGTCTCCCACACATTAAATAATAATAATAATACAATGTTACAATACAACATCAAGTGGATTCCAAATAATTACCTAGTGTGATTAGCAACACCACCAAGGTGTATCACAACTAAATAACTATTTAATTACAATAATATAATAAATCATTTTATGCAATGGTGTACAACACCATATCCCAACATTCTCCCACCTATTGTATACATTGCATAAGGGATCAATACATGAAATACATCATCATAGTCATACATGAAACCATATGAATCTCCAACATGTTCTCATGCTCCATAAAGATACTTGCAATAAGAACAATGTTGTGCCTATAGCACACATGCCTCGTTTGGAATAGGGACCCTCTTTCTTTTTGCTTCACCGGATCACTTTTATTGTTGCCTCATTTTGCATTCCCCCCTATTTTTGTGTCCTAAGTGGTCAATGAGTCTTAGAGGGATCATCTTGAGTTGACCATATTTTGCTACCCTAAAATTTTCAAGGCTTTAGGCCTTTGCGAAACTTCCTTAGTTGTTTGCCTTCATTCTTTAATGATGGCATCCTTGGAGCAGTGTGGGTCCACTCCTGCGGGCCACTCCATGTAGGTTTCCTTAGCTTCCCAGCCATTCTGAACAACCTTCATCTAGTGTCCTTCTGCACCATGGGACCTGCATCCCAGATTGTTGTTCTCATTTCTGACCACCCGAATGGCTAACTCTTGACTATCATTCGCTCGCTGGACTTTGCAGCTCCTGCCGCCATTTTTGAAATGACTGCTCATCTACCCTAAGCACCATTGTACAAGCATTAATGGACATTAAATTCACCAAATAATATAAATAGCCCATTTTGAGTTGTCATATTCACTTGTCAAGAACCTTCGTCAGTCCGCTACATGGAGCCCGACCCTACCGTTGGCTCTTGACTGACCGATCATAAACAAGTAAACGTTGAAGCCCTCCACAGACCTGACAATGCGGGTCTCCTCATCCAACCTTCGTTCAACCTCTGCCGTTCCAAATGGTCATGACCCAACATCTCCCCACACCATCTAACCCACAATAACTTGAGCTCCAAATGAATTGTGATGTCATCCATCAAAGTTGTAGGTCCTGCATGGCAGAATTTCGCCTACGAGGTGTTCTCTTCCCAGCGTCGTTTCAATGGCGGAGCTTCAAACATCTAGGCTACCCTCTATTTCCGCATGGTTAAAAGATGAATTTAAAACCTCCAAATATCAAAGTGATTTTGACCCATGTGCTACAATGGATTGACCTCCTCAATGGACCCTATTTCATGACCAAATCTCGATGCAGGTTGGGACATGTGGGCCGCTGTGACCTAATTGTCATTCCCTCTATGGCTGCCTTCAGAATGAACACCTGCCCAAGGAAGTCCAAGTCCACACCCCTGGGCCCACATTGTTATAACTCCCTCTAGTGAAAGTCTAATGCTAATCTAAAAGAGATGTTAGGATTTTTAAGTGCTGAATTATTGGATTTAACATCATTTTGTTAGATTTTGGCTAACTTTCCTCGTGTTTTCATGCTTAAATATGCTTACTTCTCTCTCACCCACAGGATAAATGGAACCAAGTGTAGGACCTTTGAAGGCAACCATGGAGAAAGAAAAGGGAAAGAAGTCAACCAAAGCACCCCGAGAAAAAGAGGATAAAGACCAAATAAAGTACAAATTCCAAGGGGAACCCCTCAACTCCAAGGTCACCACAAATTGGAGGGAGATCTCATATACAAATATGTGACATATAGATATTGATGAGTTCAATCAAAGGGTCCGGATCAACCCCACCATAGAGAATATCAAAAGAATTAGAAGTAGTGGGTTGGCCAAGGCTGTTGGTTTCCTGCCCACTCTCATTGCTCCCGAGCTTGTGATGGCCTATAGGGAGGCATATCAAGAAGATTCTAGAAGAATTGTAGATAGAGATGGGAATGTATTGGCTAATTTATCTCCCAAATCAATAGGGAAAAATTTTCATATCCCTACCTTCGGTGAGAGGGAAGAAACATCCAAAGAATATGCTAAGCAGATGTGGGATTTTCATCCTCTCAAATGCAAGAAACTTATCAATCAGTAGTGGATAAAGGATAAGAGAGGCAATGCAAACAAAGTACCCCAAGAACTCTTCAGAAGTGAATTTTATGAGGATTACCATGATTTGGTAACCTTATTGAGCAAAGTTATGGGCCTTCCAACTGTCACCTTCTTTCATGAGTGGATGGTATACTTCATGGAAGAAATCCTTTGAGGTGAAGCTAAATTCTACTATGGAGGAATGATTAGTAATTGCTTGCATGAACAGTTTGTGGTGGTAAAGAAGACCTCACAATTTTACATGACATCCTACTTGGTCTATCTATTGGCTAACTGGATGCAATACAGAGGTTGATTTGTGGCTCCAAGCCTGACCCCAGGGAGGGAACTAAAGGTGTATGATAAGTATCCTCAACTCCAATACAGAAATTTTAAGAAGGATTACTGTTGGGTCAATGACGCTTTCATAGGCCATATTATCAGACTGCTTGGAGGTGACTTTCAAAGAAGGGTCTCACATAGTGCTAATGCTTTCATCCATCGATTTGGCTTTCTGTTCATACAATTTCCAAATTTTCTATACATTCGAGCCAAGGGTTTCTCAAAGAAACCATATAAGGTGCCCTGGTACCCAAATGACTAGTTGATACTACTTGAACTCTCTCGGTAGCTATAGCAAGCACACACCCTGATAACCAAAAAGCATAGGGCAGGGATTCCCTATCCCCTCTCTTTCGGCCAAGGAATGTACGAACAACACACATCCCACTGTATAGAGTAGTCTAACAAAGAACTTGTGGAATATAACTTGGAACTCCACATTGCCCGGTCGCGGATGGATCCATACGACAAGCTCAAGAAGATGGTAGGGATTGAGTATGCCCATTTACATAATGTTGAGGACTTTTGGGCACACTACAAGGAGGACAAAGAGGTGCGCATGAGGCACTACATGCGTATGACGGCCTATTTTGTCAAAATAGTGAACTTGTTTCCAGTGTCAGATCAAATAGTTGAAGAAGAAAACACAACGATAGATCCAAGATATGATGTTGTTTCCAACCTACCGCTACCACTAATTGACTGTAATGAAGAAGAGGTTAATGACCTTGATATTCTAATGAATCCCATTGAAGCAAGAATGAAGGAATGGATCGATGAGCAGATTTCCTAATTGAAGCTATAGGGGATTACCCTAATATATGGTGAGCTTGAAGACAAGCTAGGAAGTGAGACTGACAGTGCCTCTATTGTTGCTGCCCCGATGGGAGAAACTTCAAAATCTCCTCCCACTACACAACCAAGGAAGAGAAAAGAGATAGTTGAACAATAGCCTAAGCCCAGGGTGTACTCAGGGAAGGCCTCAGAAGGTGAACCTTCCAAGAAATCAAAGACATCTAGTGGTTTCACAGAGATTCCCACCATCCAAGAGGACCCACTCCATGAAGGAGAGGAACAAGAGGCCGAATAGCCAAAGTCACCACCTATTGCCTCCACTCTTGCAGTCACCACTGCTATTGTTGCCACTACTATTGCCCTTTTGCCTACTTCTCGAGTGTTGGTTTCCACTTCTTCTCCCATGGTGGATATCTTAGTCCACATTGCTTCTACCCCGCCTACTACATAAGTAATGGTAATTGATTCTTCTTCTACCACTACTTCTTCACTCTCCTCATCCTCCATGTCTCCATCATCATCTCTTCCACTAGCTACTGTAACAATTCCTATACCTACCCTCTTGCTCCTAGCTGCTTTCGCTCGACACATATAGAACATCCCAACAGAGTTGTTCAAAGTGTTAATGAACTTGACAGTAAAGGTTGCCTTGGCACAGGCTGTGGCTAATCTCCCTATTCCCCCTTCTCCAATTGAACCACCCACAATGGAGGAAACAATGCAAATATCAAAATACTTGGAGAGGCAGGAGAGGGAAGCTTCCAAGGAGATGGAAGAAGTGGATGACTACCATGAGCACCCTAAATACTAGCATCTAGTGATTGATAAAGTGGTGCATGAAGGAGAAGAAACAGGATCCTCTGGGGAGGGTGAAGAAGATGTTGGCACCAAGTACATCATTGAGACCTCTGACCAAGAGCTAGAAGAAGAGTTGGCTCAATAGCTAAGAGATGTTGGAGAGGAAATTGAAAAGATTCCCTCTGATGAAGAGAAGGATGTAGATGAGAAAATGGAGAACACTGGGCCTCCACTTAGGGAACAAGATGAAAGCCCCAAGCATGATAAATAGATGCCTCTTTCCAAAGAGAAAGAAGAAAAAGAAAAGGAATAAAAAGAAGAAGACAAGCTTGAAGAAGAGGTTGAAGCCATGAAGAAGAGCCCAGAAGAAGAACACCACAAAGAGCATGGGCATGAACAAGAAGAAGAAGAGAGAACCACTGAAGGGGAGGACAGCCCCAAGGAGCATGCAGCCATCGAGTCCCCAAAAAAATAAACTGTATTCATCCAGGATTCTGATGATGAAGAAGAAGAAGAAAGGATAGAGTAGGAAGCTCTTAGGGACAAATCAATGGAAATCCAACGCACCTGCGAGCAAGAGGGTGATCACGAATCACCAAAAGAGGAGTCTCAAATTGTTGAATGGCTAGAGAAACAATTAGAAAAGAAGACTCTACCTCTTAGAGATTCAAAGGCAAGGCTAGATTCCATCTTGGCTCGAGCCCAAATAAGTACAAAGAAGGAGAAAAAGCCAAAGGTCAGATCTTATCTGACAATGTATGTGTCTGGATCCAGAATAGTGCAGATAGCCACTCCAGTTGTGGGAGAAGAGGGGGTAAGCTATAATATTTCTACCCTCAATCTAGGATCGACAACAAGAGAACAAAAGATTGATCATCTTCAAGGATCTATCACCACCATTGTGCACCAAATGCATAAAGATAAGACCTCCAAAGAGCAGCTAAAATCACAGGTAGTAGACATAATAGCTTACATTCAGCAATGGTTGTCAGTCGAGGAGCTTCCCACCACATCATTAGCACCACCGCATTTGTTGTCCAAGGACCACATTGAAAAATTGGAGAGAAGAAAGAATTGGACAAAGGCCACAGAGGACCGGTTCCAACAAGTCCTCTACAATGAAAATATGGGCATAGGTCATGCTGTCAAGACAGCAAACAAGTTCCTTGAAGTACAAAAGATACTCGAGGGAATAAAGAAATTCTACACTAAATTCCCAGAGTTATAAAGAATCACATATCCCAAACTTGAGGCTATCCTCAAAATACTTGAGAAATCATGGAAAAAGGATCTTGCTTTGGTAGAAGGTGACCACTAGCTCGTGGAGACATGGAAGTTGGGCTTAGACCATAGAAAAAAAGTGTTGGAACAAGTGCTCCATGAGGTGGAGCTTGATATTGATTGGGCCAAAGAAATTAAGGCAGCCTATGAAGAATATCTAAGATTGATGACAGATTTTGATATGCCTGCCATTGAGCTGGATTCAGAGAAGATAAATTTGTACTTCCATAAGAAGATGGAAAATGAGACCATAGATGTACTAACACCGGATTTTATGGGTTTTGTTGCACGAGCCTTCACCTAATCCAAACAGGTGATAAAAAATACACAAAAGTATGACAAGGACTGGGATGAGCTTACAAGAAAATCTAGGAAATTGAACTTCCAGGTGCTTCAATTAGACATATTGGAGTAGAACAAGCTCCAAGAATTGATCGGCAAGTTTATGGAATACGCCACTACAAAGAAGAATGAAGGAAATCTCATGATTGATGATGAGTTCCTCGCCAAGTAGCTGCAGCAAAAGGAAATCAGCTAGAAGACAAAAGAGCTATAGTGCTACCACATGAGGACAAAATAGACTAAATGACAAAATGTAATTTTAAATTGTAATATATTTGGGGGTAGGTGAAACCCTAATTTGTAGTGAATCTTGGCTACACAATGAGATTAAATCTTGGCCATTCATTTTTCTTTTTGGACACTATAAATAGGGGGTCTCCTCTCATTTTCAAAGAGAGAGTTCAATTGTTGTAAAGACATGTTGTTGGAATGTTAATAGAAATTCATTGATTTGGTGGATTCTTGAGTTCCAACTTCATGTTGCATGATTCTACTTCTCATAGTTAGTGAATTTAAATAGATTTACTTTGTTGGTTATGAGTTTTGCATGTTATTAGTGAGTTAGTTAATGTTGTGCATTGATATTGAAGAATTTTTTTGTGTGTTGGCAACCTTCCTTGTCCATAATTTTTACTATTTATTGATGATAAATAGCTTTGTAAAGTAAGTCTGGGCATAAATTGCAAGTTGCACTAAATTTCTATATTTTATTCATGCTTATGGTGAATGAATGGTTGAAAATCTGCAGTCCTTAGAATATTGCACTAGTTTCATGAGACTGTGAAGTGATCTAGTTAAGTGGAACTCAGTTTTAGGAAGGTTGTCTACAGTAGGGTCCTCCATTATCATTGTTCATTGCAAGTTTCAATTCTAGGAACTCTCCCTTCCCCTGCCCTTTTTTTTCTTTTTTTTTAAATAGTGACTTTGAACAAGATTCATTGCACATTATAAAACCAAATCTGAAGTTAAAATAGGAGTTCTATAAGGTTGTTTAAACCTATAGCAATCATGCAATAACTTTCCTATCTCAAGAACGCCATTGGAATATCTTGTTCTCCTCCAACTTAACTTACGTAAGTCTACCCTATGATAACTAGCAAGATCACATCAAAACAACTGAGTCATTCCAAGCAAGTTATGACCTAACACCCAAGAGACTTTGGGGTAATTTTCAGCAACTTATTGTTGGAGATTTCCTTTCAAGAGAGGTAGTGCACTTATGCACTGCCTGTGTTGATAAGGTACAAAAACACCCATCAATAGAAGTGGCACTAGAAGGAGGGCCTTTTGAGTTAAGCTGGATCAGTTTGGGTCATTCTCCCCTTAAAGATTCCAAAGAGTTTTAAGATCTACACCAAATAAAGGGTAATTTTAAGAACTACAGCCCCCTACAAGGGCTAGAAGGACTCAAAGAGGTGACACAGCCTCTTCTTCCTCCTCCATTTCATCTACTTCACCTTCATCTTCACCCCCATCCTCCTTCCACTTTCACCTCTTCCACTCAGCCATCCCAAACCACATTTCAACCACTCGCTTCCCACAGTTGGGGTGTTGCCCCCATCACTGCCCTTCAAGTCCAAGGTGCATTCCCAACTATCACTACCCCTATGCAACCCCAAGTTGCTGTTCAATAGAAAATACCACCTTTGCCTGCCCTCATGGCTTGGTTGGGAAATAACCCCTCTTCATTATTGTTCAATGCTTACCATGACATGCCCAAGAACTTGGAGAGCGTATGCATGAAGTTCAACCCTCAGAATCCACAGAGGACAGTAGAAGAGCACATTAATATATTTCAAACAATGTTGAAAGACATGCAGATTGATCATGAAGATGGGGCATGCAGGATTTTCCCTTATTCCCTAGGAGAGGAGGCCTTCTACTAGTACATCAATTTTCCAACGGGATCGATTACTACTTGGGATCTCTTGAAGAACACATTTTTGAGGAAATACAAAGTTTCGATCAATCCCTTAGAATTATATCAAAAATTCATGGCAATTCGTAGGGAGGTTAATGAACTAATCAACTCCTTCAATGATCGGTTCCACCGAGCATACACGAGGCTACAAGCTCCATATGTGCTCAATGTGTTGCAATCTTACATGTCTATTATTCTGCTTTAGACAACCTTACCATAGCATTGGTGAAAAGAATGAACCCGCCACCAGCCAGATTAGTGGATGCTTATGTTTAGGCAGTTATCGCCAGCACTGATCTAGGACAGAACATCTCTAGTCTGCTGCCCTCCTTAGGGCAGGTCGCCCATCCTATGTAGATTCAAGGACTTACTTAGGCACTACAACATTATACACCCCTCTTGAATCAAGTGTTGCAGTTGCCCATGGTTCCTCATTTGGGGCAGCCTATGAACCAGGCACCCCAGTGCCTCAACAATAGCAGGCCTATGCACAATTGCCACAAGTGTCACTATATCTACAAGGACCAGAATTCCCACCTGCTCAGTAGAACCAACCAGCAACACAACCTGTCTTCCTCCAAAATCAAACACCACAACCAAGTAATGTCGAGAAAGACTAGTTAGATGAGTTGACGGAAATGACCAGAAAGATGTCCATGGAAATGACTCATCTCAAGAACCAAAATAATCAGCTACAAGCCTTTCAACGCAGGATTTAAGCCAACCTCAATCGAGACAACAAGAACAACCATGAAGCGGGTACCTCATCTGCCCCGAATTATGAGTGAGGATAGAACTCCAACCAAAATTTTCAAAGGAGACCCTCATAGAGGTAGAACCGAACATGGAATACAAGGCAAAACAATGGAGGTGTTCCCACCCCTCTTGATTAGCCTACTAATATAAAGAAGACAACTAGTGGGGTATATCTCGTTAAGGCTACCTTATCTGGATGGTATTGGATCCATAAAACAAATAAACACTCTAAGTTGGATTTCCCTGAGTTCCTCATAGCTGCAGAAATATTTCAAGTGGAGGTTCATAATGCTATACATAGTGCAAGTTGTAGAGACATAGTCCCATCTAAACCATACAAATATTTCGTGCTTTTGGTCAACCAAGCCCCATTTCCACAAAGCGAGAGCAACGAACCTGAAAATGAGGTAGCTTCCCCAAAGAACGTAGAAGTGAAAGAGGTAAGTAACAAAGAAGCTTTATCCCAGCTCTTTACTTTAGTAGATAATGGTCCAGTAGATGAATAAGAGTCCCATGAAGATGAAGTCCAAATGCTCCATCAGAGAACATCTTCCTATAACCTAAGAAATAGACAAGTAGGAGGACCGTTCACTACTTCCATTCCACCTAACAACTTCAGCACCCCGCCTGACCCTAATGCTAGCAACAACCTCGGTTACCCTTATGTGCCTACACAATACTTGAATAGAAACAAGCAGCTAGACCAAACGCAAAACCAGCCCACTAGCTCTTCCTTAGGTAGATCCTTCGATGTTGAAATTGAGCAAATGGAGGAGTACGTTGTTGAAGAATTTAAGAAATTCAAAATCAGCCTGTCCACTTTTAAGCTACTCAAATTTCCTATAGTCAGGCATGCCTTCTTTAGGGAAATTAACGAGACCCCCTCCTCCAAGGAAACACAAGAAACACTAGCCAAGAAGGTCTCTTTCAAAGATCACATGAACCCGTGCTTCAAGAGATCATAGGCAAAAGAAAGATGTCCCTTCCAATCAACAAGGAGTAGCCAGCTAAAGAGAAAAGTTTAGTGCAAACCAAGGAAAGACCAATGAGAAGGATAAGAACCAAGTGTCAGTGACAAGCTTGTAGGTTATTTCAAGGAAAATTAGAAATGCCACCCTTCCTCACCATTATTAGG
Organism: Sequoia sempervirens; assembly: GCA_007258455.2. NCBI lineage: Eukaryota > Viridiplantae > Streptophyta > Pinopsida > Cupressales > Cupressaceae > Sequoia > Sequoia sempervirens. The sequence continues at coordinate 131,578,681 of VDFB02026320.1, read as the reverse complement.
ATATTTGGGAAGAATTTACACAATTGTTTGATCGACTCAAGAGCATCAGCCAATGTCATGAATTTGGCTATATGCAAAGCTCTAGGGATTGTCCCCACACCTTTAAGAAGAAAAGTGCTTCGGTGGACAAAGCAGTGGACATTGTTGGGGAGATCAATGGTATCCCTATGCGATCGTTGTGGACCCAAAGGGTGCAGCAAGTCATTAGACATCGGGTTCTGAGATATCCCTAACACATGGAATAATCCTAGGAGGAGACTTCACAGAGCCTAAATGGATATGTTGCAACTGATTTCTCTCATGTGGTTGCCATGGAAGGGATTTCCAAACCAAATCTGCATAGATCGAGAGCCATGCATGAAGTTCATGATCACCGAATACAACAATACCAATGAAGTGTTGTTTGATAAAATAGAATTAGGAAATTATTCTCCCATAGCTTATCAGGATGAATCATAGCCTCAAGAAGAAGAGATAGCTGACAAAGTCTTCTTACTGCAATGTAGTCCTCCTACTAGCCTAGCCTACACACCCCAGAGCACAAAAATGTTAGTAGAATCAGATGATGATGAATCTTACGAAGATGGTAATTCGACTACTAGATGGCTTCCAAGACTTCATGGAGAAGTGTATACAAGATCACTCAGTTTGGGGGCCGAAGGATTTCCAAGAGCTTTTGTTGCCCTGTTGGTGCAGAGTCCTGATGTTTCCCACTCGTAATTTGAGTGTTGCTTGTGCCAAATGGTAGTGGAAAACATCAAAGCACAAGCCATATCTCAAAAGGAGCCTCCCACCGAACAACCTTTCACCAATCATGATTAACCTGTCCCTATTCCAAAGATTTCAAATGCAAGCATGTAGCCTAGGAGGAATGAACACATTATTGGCCCTAAAGTTAAGGAACTTTCCAAGTTTTGGACGCTGTGTTTGGATGGATCCAAGTCCAAGCAGGGAGCTAGTGTTGGATTTGAACTCATCATCCCTACGGGTAAGACCTACTTTGTTGCCCATAGACTTCAATTTTTTTGCACCAATAACGTACAGAATATGAAGTGTTAGTTCATGGTCTCTTAATGGATTTAAGGAAGAAATTCAAAATGCTGCAAGTTTTTGGTGATTCATAGTTGGTAGTAAAACAAGTTATAAAATTATACTCTTGTCATGACCAAGGCTAGCAAACTATAAGCATAGGGTATGGGATTTGTTAGAGAGTCTAGATGCCTTCAATATACATTTGATCCCTCATTCTCAAAACCATACTTCTAATGCCTTGGCTCAAGCGGCTAGCACTCTTCAACCTCTGACACTTTCAGGCCTCAAGAGATTCACCGTCAAATTGACCTTCACCCCATTTGTGCCAGATAATATCACCTATTTTCAAGCGTTCAATGATGACAAGCATATCTTGGATTTTATCACAAGTTTTGATGTGTTTTCAACCCAGATAATTGATAAAGCTGACCTCGAGGAAGCTAAATTGGACATAAAAGGGATTATCAACCTCAAAATGAATACTATTCCAAGAGGTATGGTTCAACTTGAACGCATATTTTACCTTAATCAAACCTAAGACCAAGATCAGCAAGCGAAGAAGGATTCCATAAACAACCAATGTGACACCCACAACCTCGGGACAGCTGAGGAAGTAAAAAATATATTTATTGGTAAGGTATGCATGCTAGAGGAGTAGAGAGGAATCATTGATGCTTTGCAAAAGTACCATGATGTGGTAGCATGGTGTTATGAATATTTGAAGACATATGGCACCTCCATCATTACGCACACTATCCCATTAAAGTTGGATGTTAGGCCATTTCGACATTGACAACGTCCCATTAATGCATTATTAGAGCCCATCATCTATAAAGAAGTGTAGAAGTTGTCGGCTATAATATCTTTCTTGTTAGGCACACCATGTGGGTGGCCAATTTAGTCCCGGTAAGGAAGAAGAATGGAGAAATCAGATTGTGTGTAGACTTCTGCAATCTAAATAGAGCTTCAAAGAAAGATAACTACCTCGTGCCCTCACTTGATGAGGTACTAAATATCGTCAATGGTTCACAAATGATGTCCTTCCTTGATGGGTATTCTGGATATAACCAAGTTATGGTGAAATATGAAGATCGTCACAAGAATGCATTCACCACGAAGTGGGGAACCTTCACATACAAGAGAATGTCATTTGGACTCATCAATATTGGTGCCACCTTATAGCAGACGATGGATATAGCTTTCAAGGATTTGATCAGAAAATGCATCATCATTTACATAGATGATCTTACTGTGTTCTCAAAAAAGTGAGATGATCATTTTTCTGATCTATGCAAAGTTTTTCAAAGATGCAGAGAATTAAGGGTTTCCCTTAATCCAAAGAAGTGTATCTTCAATGTCACTGAAGGCAAGTTACCCAAGCATGTTATTTCTAAACGAGGGATCTCTATAGACCCTGAGTGCATCCAATCCCTCTCAAAAATTTAGCTTCCAAGAAGCAAGAAAGAGTTAAAATCTCTCTTCAGAAAGATAAACTTCATCAAAAAATTTATTACGGGCTTTGTTGAGATTCTTAAGCCGCTCAACGCCATGCTGAAGCAAAATGCCAAAATTGAGTGGACTCCAGAGGAAAAGCAGGCCTTTGAAGAAATTAAGAAAGCCATTGCTAAAGCACCTGTACTAGCAGCCCAGATTATCTAAATCCCTTCTATATTTATTCATTTGCTTCAGATCACTCATGTGCCAACATTTTGACTCAGAAGGATGACAAAGGAAATGAGCACCCAATTGCTTTCATGAGTGCTCCCCTAAAGGATGTTGAATTAAGATATCACAACATAGAAAAGTAGGTGTATGCCTTAGTTAGAGGAGTGAAAAAATTTAGACACTACATCTTATGAAACAAGTTATTCGCCATCATCCTTGATCTAGCAATGAAGACGTTAATGCAAAATGAGCTAGGAGAAAGAAGGGAAAAGTGGGTCACCCTACTACAAGAATATGACATGGAGATTCAGCCAATTAAATTAGTGAGAGGATAGGCCCTCACATGAACGATAGCTAAAATAGCAGCTAAAATAGGACCCAAACTTACAATTCAACAATACCAGCTCGAAGATGTCTCCCCAGGGGAGTGGTACGATGATATTGTTTATTACTTGTTGAGAAAGTTCCTACCTCGCTTATAGGGAGTTCAAAAGGATTCCCTCAAACTGAAAACCAGCAACTATATGTTGGAAGGATACATCCTTTACAAAATAAATCATGGAGTCTACCTTTGGTGCCTCAAAAAAGAAGAAGCAGCATGCATGCTAAAGGAATTCCATGATAAGTTTGGTATTGGTCATGGCTTTGGTCCTTCTACTACTCATTAAATGTTATGAATGGGATACTACTAGCCAACTTTCTTCAAGGATTCCCATGGCCATGTTTGCACATGCCATGTTTTCAAAACCGTTTCAACTAGAGAAAGGAACGTTGTTGTCCCACTGCAACCAGTCTTGGAGGCAAGACCGTTTGCACAATGGGTTCTCAACTTCATTGGTTCGGTAAGCCCACCATCATCTGTAGGTCACAGGTACATTCTAACCACCTCTTATTATTGTACTAGATGGACAAAAGCTATTGCATGTAGGCAATGCACCACAAAGGTAGTTATCAATTTCCTTGAAAGTTTTATTTTAAATCGTTTCAGTTTCTTGTACGCTTTAGTATGTGATAATGGCCCTTCCTTTTCCTCACTTAAATTCGCTAGTTGGGCCTTTGACTATGGAATCTCCCTTGAGTTTTCATCCAACTACTATCCTCAAGGAAATGGCCTGGTTGAATCTACAAACAAAAACTTGATTAGTGTCATCAAAAATTTGCTTGATAGGAATCCCAAGGATTGGCACACCCAGCTTCATTTCGCCCTTTGGGCAGATCGTACACGTCATAAGACCTCCTTAGGAGATTCCCCATTCCATCTTATTTATGGCTTAGATCCTATGTTCCTGATTCACCTAAAAATCCCCACCCTTCAATTCATCAATTCCTTTTACAAAGAAGGGGATCAAAGAGAAGCTCGCTTAGCTGAGCTACTACACTTAGAAGAAGTGTGTGACCATGCTATCAAAAATTTTGACAAACATCAAGGCATGGTCAAAAGATAGTTCAATCGACGAGCCAAAGTCAAGGCCTTTAGAATTGTTGATTTGGTCCTATGTTGGGACAAGGCCCATGAGAAGAAAGGGGGACATAACAAATTTGACAAACTCTAGCTTGGCCCCTTTAAGATTGTTGAAATCCTCAGAGATAATGCTTTCCACCTCAAGACCTTAATTGGTGAAGACGTTCCATTGCCTGTCAACGGGAAGCACCTGAAGCATTATCTCCAAGCTTGAGCTCTCTCGAGCTTCTCTTTGTAAATATTTGTATATAGGTTAGTTTAGGTTGCTTATGGTTTTCTTTTGTCTCACCGCTTCGCTTTGCTTTTTTTTTTCTCGTTTCTCGATTGCTTTTATCTTGATGAGGGTCTCTCTCTATTCCTGATGTGGTGGTTGTGATCGTTCGATGAACGGTTTACTTTGTTGCCCGCTCTTAGTGTTCTTTGGATAATTATTCACTCTTAACCATTGGTCTTTGATTGCTTCCATGAAAATTTCCTTACTTGAACTCCTACTTAACCTAGAACTCAACCCTTTATTGAATCCTTTCACACTCATCTCAGATCCTGCATGAAATACACTAATTATTTTTGAAGAACTATATAATGGTTGTTATGAAGGCAAGGCAAGCGAAAAATTTCAAACCTGCTTCAGTGACAACTATGGTTTCAAGCCCACTATAAGCTTCGATGCTTACACGGTTGAGTACAAAGAACAATATCAAAACAATATCAACAGGAAGAATGAAAGAAAGAAAGAAATGTTAAAATCAAGCAACTGTGTGGGTGTGCAGACAACTCTACCGGGGATATGGAGGCATGGATGGTAGTAGAGCAATGTTCGTGGGATCATAGCAATAACTCTGTTGGTGCTATAGATACCTGACTAGTAGTGGGGCAATGACCAGGTTACTTTTGGAGTTAGATAATTTATGTAGCTTGCTTGGCCAGAGTAGTAGTTGTTGGTTATAGTCTCTAAGGAGAGGAAATGAATTCACTATTTACACACACTTTTGAGACGCTTTTGTGATCTGATTTAATTAAGGATTTTTTTCTCCATCGAGCCTCTTAGTTCACCTTTAGAAATAGGCTCCTAGTCTATGAAACCAGAGATTCTGGATTCTAAATGAACACTTATCCTTAGAACGCTTGGGAGCATTCTCCAGCAGAGTCACCATTTGTTGTGCCTATAGCACACATGCCTCGTTCGGAATGGGGACCCTCTTTCTTTTCACTTCGCCAGGTCACTTTTATCGTTGCCTCATTTTTTGTGCCCCCTTTTTTTGTGTCCTAAGTGGTCGGTGAGTCTTAGAGGAATCATCTTGAGTCGACCATATTTTGCTACCCTCAAGTTTTCAAGGCTATAGGCCTTTGCAGAACTTCCTTAGCTATTTTCCTTCATTCTTTAATGTTGGCATCCTTGGAGCAGTGCAGGTCCCCTCCTATAGGCCGCTCCATGTGGCTTTCCTTAGCTTCATGGCCATTTCAAATGGCCTTCATCTGACGTCCTTCCGTGTCATGGGACCCACATCCCCAATTTTCGTTCTCATTTCTGACCACCCGAATAGCTAACTATTGACTGTCGTTTGCTCGCCGAACTTCGCCGCTCCTGCTGTCATTTTCAAAATGACTGCTCATCTACCATGAGTGTCACCCTATGAGCATTAATGAAGGGCATTAAATTCACTAAATTATATAAATAGCCCATCTTAAGCTGTCATTTTCACTTGTCAGGAGCCCAGAAATGAGTCAGAGCTTCCTGCCAAAGCCACTGTTACGCCCGCCAAGATTCATCACCACTTCGAGATCTTCATTTCCTATTTCCATTTCCATCTTCATCAAGTCTCAAAGGTTGGTTTTCCACCGCATGCCCTATTTCAATTTTTCATTAAATTCTATAGAAAATAGTTAAAACTTGGAAAGGGAACTTAGAAATCAACAAGAGAAAACTCCAGAAAATAAAACCCATAAATTGAAATTGTGATAAACCTTAGAAATTGCCCAAGGGTCACTTGTGGGACTTGAGGTCCCCGCAGCCGTTCTTCAACCAAGGCATACATGCCCTGTGGGCCTGCACCCTATCTGTTGTCATCACCTTCCTTTAAAATTTTTTAGAACTTAAAATGGCGACCACCTCCACCAGGTCCACCCTCGCAGGAGGGTGCCCCAGATCAATCATCCTAAACTCAGCCAAAATTTATCATCCCAAACAAAGATACTTGGATCTGCAAGCAGGAGCCCCCCTACACTCATGATGTTGTCGGCAATTTTTCATTCCAAACGGCTATCTAGCACCTTCCTTCTGATGCGCAGACCCCACCTCAATCATTGTCCTTCAAGCTCAAAATGCCTAAGTTAGGGCCTACCATGGGTTCCTCCTTGTAGACATCCACCTATAGGTTTTTGTCCTCGCTCCGTTATTTTCAATGCCCCTTGCGACCTGTCTGTCCACCTATTGGGCCTCACCTTCACAGTTACCACCCGAGTTTAAAACAAAGCAATCTATCCCCTTGCAGACCATCCTTTGCAAGTTTCCACTAACCTTTCACCTCTAAACAAATGGCTAACTCAAAATGGCGAAAGGGTGACGCCTTTTCGGTGACCAGGTCTTGACCCCATCTCTGTCATCTAACCCCCTCTGTGCTTTAAATGATTAAGTGTTTCCCCTTTACATACTTTGTACTGTAGACCTCTGTTCGTAGGTCATCGTGGTGTAACAGTCATTCCAAACAGCCTGAGCAACCAACCTTTCGCACTACAGCTCTTGAACCCGCCGTGTCCTTCTGAACTCAAAAGAGAAAATAATTAAGCGATAAACCCTAGGCGGACCACCTCTTGTAGGTGGCCAGTCACAGACTTCTGTCTCCCTCCCACCATTCCAAAATGTCTACAGACCTCCACCGGCCCACTACGCAGAGCTTGACCCAGTTGGTGCCTCCTGACTAGCCAATGATAAACAAGTAAACGCTGAAGCCCTCCGCGAACTCGACAATGTGGGTCTCCTCTATCGGACCTTCATCTAGCCTCTACTATTCCAAACAGTTGTGACCCAACATCTCCCCACACCATCCGACCCACAGTAACTTGAGCGCCAAATGAACTGCGATGTCATCTACCGAAGCTGCAAGTCCCACATGGCGAAACGCCACCTGCGGGGTGTTCTCTTCCCAGCATGATATCAACGGCAGAGCTTCAAACAGTCAGGCTACCGTCTGTATCCGCATGCTTAAAAGATCAATTTAACACCTCCAAATCTTCAAAGTGATTTCAACCCACATGCTAGAATGAATTGACCTCCTCTTTGGACCTTATTTCATGACCAAATATTTGTGCAGGTTGGGACATGTGGGCTGTCGTGACTTGATTGTCATCCCCTCTGCAGATGCCTTCAGAATGGCCACCGGCCTAGGGAAGTTTGCACCCTTGGGCCCACATTGTTATAACTCCCTCTAGTGAAAGGCTAATGTTGATCTAAAAGAGATGTTAGGATTTTTAAGTGTTGAATTACCGGATTTAACATCGTTTTGTTGGATTTTGGCTAACTTTCCCCATGTTTTCATGCTTAAATGTGTTTACTACTCTATCGCTCGCAGGATATATGGAACCAGGTGCAGGACCTTCAGAGGCGGACGTGGAGAAAGAAAAGGGAAAGAAGCTAGTAAAGCACCCATAGGAAAAGAGGATAAAGACTAAATGAAGTACAAATTACAAAGGGAACCCCTCAACTCCATGGTCACCACAGATTGGAGGGAGATCTTAGATACAAATCTAGAACATATAGATATTAATGAGTTCAAGAAAAGGGTCTGGATCAACCCTACCACAAAGAATGCTAGACGAATTAGAAGCAGTGGGTTGGCCAAGGTTGTTGGTTTCTCATCTGCTCTCATTGCTCTTGAGCTTGTGATGGACTGAAGGGAGGCATATCAAGAAGATTCTAGAAGAATTGTAGACAAAGATGGGAATGTATTGGCTGATTTATCTACCAAATCAATAGGGAAATACTTTCATATCCCTACCTTGAGTGAAATGGAAGAAACATCCAAAGAATATGCCAAGGAGATATGGGATTTCGATCCCCTCAAATACAAGAAACTTATCAATCAGTACTGGCTAAAGGATAAGAGAGGTAGCGCAAACAAAGTCCCCATGAACTCTTAGAAGTGACTTTTATGAGGATTACCATGATTTGGTAACCCTATTGAGCAGAGTTATGGGCCTTCCAACTATCACCTTCTTTCAGGAGTGGATGATATACTTCATGGAAGAAATCCTTTGAGGCGAACCCAAATTCTACTCAGCAGAATGATTAGTAATTTCTTGCATGAATAGTTTGTGGCGGTAAAGAATACCTCACAATTTTACATGACATCCTACATGGTCTATCTACTAGCTGACCAGATGCAATACAGAGGTCTACTTGTGGCTCCAATCCTAACCCTGGGGAGGGAACTAAAGGTGTATGATAAATATCCTCATCTCCAAAATAGAAATTTCAAGAAGGATTACTGTCAGGTCAATGACACCATCATAGGCCATATTATCAAATTGCTTGGAGGTGACTTTGAAAGAAGGGTCTCACATAGTGCTAATGCTTTCATCCACCGGGTCGGATTTCTGTTCATATAATTTATGAATTTTACCTACATTCGAGCTAAGGGTTTCTCAGAGAAACCATATAAGCTACCCTGGTACCCAAATGACTTGCTGATACTACTTGAACTCTCTCAACAGTTGCAGCGAGTACACTCCCTCCTAAGAAACAAGCATAGGGAAAGGATTCCCTATCCCCTCTCTTTTGGTCAAGGAATGTACGAACTCCACACATCCCAGTGTGCGTGCAGTATTTTGGCCAAAGAACTTGTGGAATATAACCTAGAGCTTCACACTGCCCAACTACGGATGGATCCATACGACAAACTCAAGAAGATGGTTGGGATTGAGTATTCTCATCTACATAATGTTGAGGAATCTTGGGCCAAGTATAGGGATGAAAAAGAGGTATGCATGAGGCACTACATGCATATGATTTCCTATTTTGTCAAAACAATGAACTTGTTTCCGCTGTCGTGATTCGCATAGCTTCAAGAAATGACCATGTTTCAAATACGTTGCTGCCAATTAATTGACTCCTCGAATGAAGAAGAGGTTAGTATCCCTATATTCTAATGAAATTTATCGACGCAAAGAACAGGAATGGACCCGACCAGAAGATTCTTAACTGAAGCTACAGGGATTAACATCTAACATGGTGAGCTCAGAGGGACAAGCCAAAAAGATGGACTGACAAAGGAAGGAGAAATGAACATGGAATCAAGGAAGAAAAAGAGATGGAATAGCCGAAATGGTCAAGACATATTGAAAATTAATTGGGAATATTTAATATTTTTACCCTATCTCACAGATAAATAATGGTATCATATTTCTTCATTATTTCATTTCAATTAAATAAATAAAGGCAAAAAGTTTATTTAATCATCTTTTTTCGTATTCATTTCTTAATTAATTAAATAAACATTATGATTTATTTATATTAATTATCATATAATCTTAGTTTGAATATTTTATTCAAATAAAGATTAAAATATTATTCTTTTCTTCTAAATATTATTTATAATTAAATATTTCAAATATTTAATTAATTCCTCTAAATTCGATTCTAATATCCATTCATAATTAAATATTTCAAAATATTTAATTAATTCTTAAGTCATTTCAAAATCTTCAAAAATCTATTTATTCCAAAATATTTCTTCTAAATATTTCATATTTTTCTAAAAGTCATATCATAATTAAATATCTCAAAATATTTAATTAAAATCTTCCATAGTTTTTAAAATCAAAATGCATTAAACAAAATTAAATAAATTTACTTATTTATTTAATTTGAGGATTATCTTCAACTCCCGGGAAGCAAACGGTCAAAACAGAAAATTTAATTTTCTCTGTTTCTGTGCAGGCTTGTTCCCGTGGGTTGAAGACATGAATCCATCCTTCTCTCCAACCTCTCAACCTCTCCCATCTTCTTCTCAACTTCTTCATCTTTCACCATTCAAATCTACCAGACAATTTCATAGCCGTAGATTCTTGCCAGCCGGGATTGTGCCTGCAAAAATCTATAAATACGACTGCCAGGAACTCCAAATCAAATTTCATAGCATTCATAGAATCATAGCATAATATAGCATAGAATCATAGCAATAGCAGTATAGAATCATGATATCTTCCATTCACAGCCCCTATGCATAATCTACAGCCCCTGTTCATATCTGTTAGCAATTTCATTCCACCAGCATATAGAATAGAGGTTTTCATTTGCATACTCATTCTACAGCAGCCATTTGGAGAAGCTTACATCAAATCTAAGAGCAACAGCTTCAAAAGAATCATTGTAGATAGAGAAAATGGAACGACTTTGAAGAATTCTTGTTTATTTAATTTTATTTCAATTTCTTTAGTTTAATGTTTCATTAGAGTGTTTTGTTTTCAATTAGATTACACCATATTAAACAATACACAACTTGAGCGAAATTGTACTCAACAAGGCCTCGAGAGGTGAATCTTCCAAAGAAATCAAAGACATCTGGTGGTTTCACAGAGATTCCCACCATCCAGGAGGACCCGCTCCACAAAGGAGAGGAACAAGAGGCTGAGTAGCCAAAGTCCCAACCTACTACCTCCACTCTCGCAGTCACCATTGTTATCGTTGCCACTACTATTTCCCTTCCACCTGCTTCTTAGGCAATGGTTGCCTCTTCTCTACTTGCGTTGGATATCTCAATCCATCTTGCTTCTACCCCACCTATTGCACAAGGAATGGTAATTGATTCTTCTTCTACTGTTACTTCTCCGCTCTCCTCCTCCTCCATGTCTCCATCATCATCTCTTCCACTAGCTACTGCAACAATTCCTATACCTACCCTCTCGCTCCTAGAGGCTTTGGCTCGACACATGCAAAACATCCCAATGGAGTTGTCCAGAGTGTTAATGAACCTGGTAGTATAGGCTTCCTTGGCACAGGCTGTGACTAATCTCCATGTTCCCCCTCCTCCAACTAAACCACCCACAATGGAGGAAACAATGCAAATATCAGAAGACTTGGAGAGGTAGCAGAAGGAAGCTACCAAGGAGATGGAAGAAGAAGCGGATGAATACTATGAGCACCCTAAATACTAGCATCTAGTGATTGATAAAGTGGTGTGTCAAGGAGAAGAAATAGGATCCTTCGAGGAGGGTGAAGAATATGTTGGCACCAAGTACATCATTGAGACCTCTAACCAAGAGCTATAAGAAGAGTTGGCTCAATACCTAAGAGATGTTGGAGAGGAAATTGAAAAGCATCCCTCTGATGATGAGAAGGATGTAGATGAGAAAATGGAGGAGAACACTAGGCCTCCACTTAGGGAACAAGATGAAAGCCCCAAGCATGATAAAGAGATGCCTCTTTCCAAAGAGCAAGAAGAAAAAGAAAAGGAAGAAAAAGAAGAAGATAAGCCTGAAGAAGAGGCTGAAGCCCTAAAGAAGAGCCCAGAAGTAGTACACCGTGAAGAGCATGGGCATGAACAAGAAGAAGAAGAGAGAACCACTAAAGGGGAGGAAAGCCCCAAGGATCATGCAGCGATTGAGTCCCCAATAAAAGAAATTGTATTCATCTGAGATTCTGATGAAGAAGAAAGGAAAGAGTAGGAAGCTCTGGGTGACAAAGCAATGGAAATCCAAAGCACCCGTGAGGAAGAGGGTGATCACAAATCACCGAAAGAGGAGTCTCAGATGCTTGAATGGCTAGAGAAATAATTAGAAAAGAATAATTTGCCTCCTAGGGATCCAAAGGCAAGGCTGGAGGCCATCTTGGCTCAAACCCAAATAAGTACAAAGGAGAAAAAGCCAAAGGTCAGATATCATCTAACAATGGATGTGTCTAGATCCAGAACAGTGCAGATAGCCATTCCAGTTGTGGGAGAAGAGGGGGTAAGCTATAATATTTCTACCCTTGATCTAGGAATGGCGACAAGAGAACAAAATATTGATCATCTTCAAGGATCCATCGCCACCATTGTGCACCAAATGCATAAAGATAAGACCTCCAAAGAGGAGCTAAAAGCATAGGTAGCAGACTTAACAGCTTACATTCAGCAATGGTTGTCAGCCAAGGAGCTTCCCACCACATCATCAGTGCCACCACAACTATTGTCCAAGGACCACATTGATAAATTGGAGAGAAGAAAGAATTGGACAAAGGCCACAAAGGATTGGTTCCAACAGGTCCTCTACAATGGAAATATGGGCATAGGTTTCCTGTCAAGATAGCAAACAAGTTCCTAGAAGTAAAAAATATACTTGATGGAATAAGGAAACTCTACACTGACTTCCTAGAGTTATACATAATCACATATCCCAAACTTGAGGCTATCCTCAATATACCTGAGAAATCTTGGGAAAAGGAGCTTGCTTTGGTAGAAGGTGACCACTGGCTCATGGAGACATGGAAGTTGGGCTTGTACCATAGAAAAGAAGTATTGGAATGAGTGTCCCATGAGGTGCAGCTTGATATTGATTGGGCCAAAGAAATTAGGGTGGTTTGTGAGGAATATCCGAGATTGATGACAGATTTTGATATGCCTGTCGTTGAGCTGGATCCAAAGAAGATAAAGTTGTACTTCCATAAGAAGATGGAAAATGAGACCACAAATGCACTAACGCCAAATTTTATGGGTTTTGCTGCATGAGCCTTCACCCAATCCAAACAAGTGATAAATAATGCACAAAAGTATGAGAGGGACTGGGATGAGCTTACAAGAAAATCTAGGAAATTGAACTTCCAGGTGCTTCAATCAAACATACTGGAGTGGAACAAGCTCCAGGAATTGATCAACAAGTTTTTGGAATATGCCATTACAAAGAAGAATGAAGGAAATCCTATGATTGATGATGAGTTCCTCGCCAAGTAGTTGCAACAAAAGGAAATCGGCTAGAAGAAAAAAGAGCTACAGTGCTGCCACATCAGGACAAAATAGACTAAATGACAAAATGTAATTTTAAATTGTAATATATTTTGGGGTAGGTGAAACCCTAATTTGTAGTGAATCTTGGCCACACAATGAGATTAAATCTTGGCCATTCATTTTTCTTTCTAGACACTATAAATAGGGGGTCTCCTCTTATTTTCAAAGAGAAAGTTCAGTTGTTGTAAAGACATGATGTTAGAATATTAATAGAAATTCATTGATTTGGTGGATTCTTGAGTTCCAACTTCATGTTGCATGATTCTTCTTCTCATAGTTAGTGAATTTAAACAGATTTACTTTGATGTTTATGAGTTTTGCATGTTATTAGTTAGTTAATGTTGTGCATTGATATTGAAGAATTTTGTTGTGTGTTGGCAACCTTGTCCATACTTTTTGCTATTTATTGATGATAAATAGCTTTATAAAGTTAGTTTGGGCATAAATTGCAAGTTGCACTAAATTTCTATCTTTTATTCATGCTTATGGTGAATGAATGGTTAAAAAATTGTAGTCCTTAGAAGATTGCACTAGTTTCATGAGACTGTGAAGTGATTTGGTTAAGTGGAACTCAGTTTTAGGAAGGTTCTCCTCAGTAGGGTCCTCCATTATCACTGTTCATTGCTAGTTTTAGGTCTAGGAACTTCTCCCTTCCCCTACCTTTTTTTTTCTTTTTTTAAATAGTGACTTTGAACAAGGTTCATTGCACATTGTAAAGCCAGATCTGAAGTTAAAATAGGATTTCTAGACTATTGTTCGAACCTATAGCAATTGTATAATAACTTTCCTATCTCAAGAACTCCATTGGAAGATCTCATTCTACTCCAACTTAACTTATGTAAGTCTTCCATGTGATTACCAGCAAGATCACATCAAAACAACTGAGACATTCCAAGCAAGTCATGACCTGACACTCGAGAGACCTTGGGGTAATTTTCAGCAACTTATTGTTGGAGATTTCCTTTCAAGAGAGGTAGTGCACTTATGCACTGCCTGTGTTGAGAAGGTGCAAAAACACCCATTAACAAAAAAAGTGACCACCATCTCAAGCAAGAACTCCTCTCATCCTCCAACATGCCACCTAAGGAAGAAAAGGAACATGCCAAGGTGAAGATGCACCAATCCATGTGCACAAGCGCCAAATCAAGGTGATAACAAAGGCTCTAACCAATTTGTCAACTAAAAATCCAACATAATTGAAAATAACATCCACAACACATGTGCTAATACATCCAACCATCCATACCTCCAATCTATATCAATACATCAATAAACCCATGCCAAGAACATATGCAACCTGTAAACTGCAACCACAAGCTCCTTGTCTAAAACATGTCAATGAAGAACATAAATATCCAAGAACTCCCACTACATAGGTAATATCAAAGCATATCAAGTCTACCAATCAACATTATACATCAAGGTGTGATAAGTAAATGAAAGCATGAAGTACCAATAACAATAACAATGATCCACACATGCAACCCAAGAAGCTACATAATCTCTCACAACATGTTGCCACCATCCTCCACAAATCATGAACATCTAGGAAAGACCCATGAAGAGAGAAACCTATAAACCATAACATTTCCTTCTACGAACACCTCGAAAGTGTACTATTGTGTCAAGTATGATCTCCTAACAACCCCAAATGAAAAGCCTCAACAACATCCATAACACCCAACCTCATAGATCAAGTACAACATATGAATCAATGTAATTGTTATCACCTGAAATTGCACCTGTTGAACTCGATGTTCCAAGCACTTACTGAGGTGTAACATGGGAAGACCTCTAAAGATGCGGTTTCTTGTAAGCAGAGAGGGTCAGCATCCAAAAGAAGATTAGGCTTCCTATGGTACATACCTAACTACCGTCCTTATAAGGAAAAGGGAGAAGGAGTGCATAAAAATAAAACTCAACCCTATGGTGATACACCGAACTGATAAGAGCAATGGAATACTTTGATTTATACTTGAAAATTGACAATGAACATAAAATTACACATCAAATTTTTGTAAGCTTTGCATTAATGTTTCACAAACAAGTTTGATTCACACACTTTTTCAAGAAAGGAAAATATTTTTACAGATTAGAATCCATGTGTGATTATGTGAACACAGTTTGTGATTCATATAATGATACTTGCAAAGGAAGGAATGAAAACACTAGATAAAGTTATAAAGGAATGAAACAAATTCACAAAATAACTTGATTATTAACTTGAAATGCACAACACTTTGCAAGAACAAGATGGTAATCTAAAAACATCAATAGTGATCAAGGTAAGCTTTGTATATTATGCTCCAAAATTAGTTCTGAAGTTTGCTAATCGAGAAATTTGTAGCAGAAGTCCGCAGGAACTTAAAAAAATGCCATATATACAAAAGTGTGTCGGCCCCTCTGGGCTTACAAAAATATCAGTGTTCATAAAGATCTGCCCTTAGATCTTTTTTATGAAGTTAATGTTGCATCCCCACTGTCCATGTCGGTGAAGAGTCACTCCACGAATGGCCTCCGTGTTCACTTTTGAACTTCCCTGAAGAGTTATCTCGAATTATCCTGAGCTCAGAACAAATCCACATCGCTTTCACTCTATTGATCTTCCTCTCACCGGTCAAACTGCCACGGCTCACCTGTAGCTTCCTCTGATTGGTCGAATAGATTCTACACAGGATCGCCAAACGGTCAAAGGTCATTCAACCAGAATCGCATGTCGGTGAGACACTAGCCATGTCTCACCGATGCGATTACACTCTATAGCAGCATCGTCATAGCTCACAACCATCGACAAGAGCTCATAGCGAGTTTCTATTGGTCATACCGATATTCCTTTCTATTGGTTCGGTGAGACTTTCGTCCGTCGGCAAGACTTAATGCCGAAGCCTTCATCTCTTGGCGAGACCACCTCGTGTCGGAAAAACGTCTTCCCGAGCTCCTATCATTTCTTTCGATGAGACTCCCACTGATCAACAAGACTTCACATCGAGCTCAAAACACTATGCCGATGCTAATTCTCTTCGGCAAGACACCATCAGGTCAACAAGACCTTATGCCGATGGAAAACTCTCTCGGCAAGACCACCTCCATTCATCGAGACATCATGTCGAGCTCCCTTCTTTCACCGAGCTCACTTCACTTCGGGAGACTTCGCTGGTCGCCTGAACCTTGTGACAAACTCAAACTTTCCCTCGAGACTTCCCGCGGTTGGTGGGACATCTCCCAAGACCACAACCTTATTCTAAAGGCACCATCCTTTTGGTGAGACATCATGTAGTCCTTGGGATGTCTCCCTCGAGCTCTATTCATTGAGTTCCATTCTTTGGTGAGATATTATAGCAAACAAGGGCTCCTTTCCTCGATGACAATCTGCTTTTGGCATGACCTCCTTCCAAGTGGAGATAAATAAAGACTCATGGCAACCCGAATGTCCTAGTGACTGGTGTATTCAAACAAAATAGAATGCACTACTAGTCGACAAGACAACAGGAGGGTCTTGCCGACTTTCTTCTCTGATGAGTTTTGTGCCAAATCTGATTGAGGCATGCTTTCCAATGACCTCCTTGTGAAATATCATTGGGTGAGGACCCTCTCATGAAAACCAAACACCTGCATGCTGGGCTCAACCCTCATGAGGGCCACATTTAATCCACGTGCCAAATTTAAGACATAATTTCCCCTGATTGAGCCCATGGGTGAAAATCAAAACGATAATAATGCCAACATGGATGTAAGCCTCTCTGATCAAGAAGATCAAAATCATAGTAACCATTCCCAATATTGGAAATTAGCCCATAAACCATCTCCTTACAATCATCATCAAAGAATGATATCATAAACTCAAATGCACAAGGAGATAAACATGTCATAGCATCCCTCAAAGTGAATCCTCCAAAACTAAATAACCATAGCTCAAGATCCATATCTATGAAAGATAAAGCATATAAACTCATGCTAAACCATCCTCAAATGAGTATCCATAATCAACCACCATGAATCAACTCAATCCCATGAGAAATTGAAGCATGAAATATAGCACATATGAAAGATATAATGGGAAAATACCTCTCAAATCATAAGTTGTCAAGTAGACCAAGAGTGGGGAATGAGAATGCTCCTCCAAGATAACCAAGTCACCATGACTCACTCCAATAAAAATCTCCTCTATTGGTCCATAATGAACTCATGTCCATATCCAGGTGAAAGTCCCTCGGTCTTCCTGTTGAAACCTCCAAAGAGTAATTGTCTCAAACAAATGTCTCTAATCCCAAGAGAACTGCAACTATCACCTACATCTCTAAGTATTCATGAGAACCTGTAACCGATCAATCCATTCCAAAATCCAAATGCAACATAACACCATCATGAAGTAATCAAGCAAATAATCAATGTACTCAATACAAAGAGAATCATGCTTGATCAACTTCAAATCTCCAATCATGAATCGGGAACATAAACATGGCATCCATCATCTAACCATCTCCTCCTATGAGATCACATGCACCATAACATATATATAAACATCTCGGTCTCAAGAGAAAAAGTACCATGCCAAACTCTAAGTGTGCATCAAGAGTAAACCATGACATAATATCATACACTCTAAGCCAAGAAAACATATCCCCAATCACATGAAGAAAACCATACCAATGATGCATCCTCGTCACTTCCAACAACTCCCACAGAACCATGGTATGAGCTACACATGGAATCACGACAACCATCCTCTCCATGAAGATCATCTCTAGGTTTGCACACACTCAACTACAATATCACTAACATATAAGTGAAACCAAGATCTCCAAGCCAAGAAGAAACATACAACTTCCAATCAAATCATCATAAACATATCCATCATCACCAAACCATCACTATCAAAATCTCCCACTGAAAGTGTATAGCCAATGAATGTAACCAATTATCATGACATCGTGATAACAATCTCCTAGAATGAAGACCAACCAAAGAGTTCCCTCATACAATCAGAGAACTCAAATGAAACATGAGCTCCCCAATAAAGAGGGTAAAATAAATTCATGGTCCTCATACCAAGAAGATACACCACCACAACTTGAATCAGGATCCAATCCAAACCACCAACAATGCACCTGCATAAACCATCATGACATGCCAAAGTCTCTAAAGCACAAGAAGCATCCATGACACCATGATCACCACCAAAAGTACCAACAACACAACCCAACTATGTCCATTGTATATCTGCATAAAATAGTCAACTACATAGGTATCGCATCATGATTGTACCTGGTAATACCATCTCACCTCCTCAATATGACAATAAAACCAGCAAACCAAGTGAATAAACCAAGCCACCCAAAACTGAAAATTCATCAACACTGAAATATCTATGGGCATAGACAACCCACATCCAAGTCATAGGTGCAACAAGTAAGTATAGACTGCCTACAATGCTACATAACTTGTAGATACTAGAATGAAACATACAAATACAACCAAACTAATAGCCATGTCAAAAAGAGAGTAATCTGAGATGTACAAATGAGCAAACAATGAATCCAACATCAAATCTCCTAGATCCGACAATCCATAAGCTCATAGTATCACCATAGTCAAATAAATCCATAAACAACTCAAGATACAATATCAGCAAATAAATCATGTCAAAACAGTTATAAACCCGATCCAGTGTGTAGTTCTCTAAACAAGCTTTTTGCCGACTATTCAAAGTCTAAAATTCAACTTTGTATGCACCCAATACCACATCTCAAAGCTCAAAACAAACATCTGACTTCCACCAAGCAAAACACTATCAAAACTACAAAATATCATAAAATCACTAGCACCACAATGTAGATCTCTAATTCACCTTTCCAACGAGTCCAAGAAAAACAAAAAAGGACCACTTGGGCGAAAGTTATGCCCTTGGAAGCAAAAGCGCAATTTTAGTTTGTGAGGTAAAAAATCACCACTCCTAGTGGCTCTTTAGTGGTGGGATGGCAGCCCCACTTGGGTGGCACTGCCCCCTGGTGGCGAACCCAAACCAAGTATAATATCCAATTTATTTTTTCCATATTAAGAACCACATGGGTCGGCCTTACATAAACTTACCCGATGGCATTTAAATTTTATATGGGTGGATATTATATTTTAAATGGTTTTAAAAAAATTATAAACAAAATTAAGAAATTTAATTTCGGCGGGCCTTTTAAAGCTCCATTAGTGGTTGTAGGTGGGGTCGGTCCCCATAGAACTGACGGGTACCATCGACATTGTGGGCCGACAACTGACTGACAGGATCAGCCATGTCAATACAACAGGTACTGACAAGTTGGGGGGGTCTGACCCCTCCCAAATTAACTTTATTTTTAAAAAAAAAAAAAAAAATCAATAAAGATTTTCATTTCAACATTTTCTTCATGATTTTTTAATTTATTTCATTTTTATTTTGCAAGGACAATTTTTAAATCCAACAGGAATTTTTATTTTTATTTTTCTAAATATTATAATGTCAACCTTATAACAACAAAGGGGGATTTTACCAAAAAAAATACTTTTTTTAGTAACCAAAATAGTGCAAATTACATATCAAAATTCATCTCTCAGCCAACATGAATCCAACCATGAAGTCCATTTTGTCCCAGGAGGTCATTTTGTGAAATTTCCCCCACAAAACCCCCATTTGAATGCATAGTTCCAAGAAACCCTATTTTTCCCTAATTTTTCCACACCCCAAATCTGCAACCCATCATAACAACAAACCCAAAACCCTTAGATCTGCAATAAACAACCTGCAAAACCATCATATCTTTCCATGTCTTTCATTCTCTCATGAATTGCATAGATTCAAACTTAATCAACATTTTCTCAACCTGGGGTTATAATAAAAAAATTTCCAACCATGAAAGCTCTAATACCACCTATAAGCAAACTTGTAGGCATTGTATGACAATTTCCACATAACTCAAAAGAGATAACAATGCAAATAAGTGATCAAAATCCACATGCAAGTGAATAGACAACATACCCATCAAAGATGACACAAGATATACCCTAGGAAAACCCTCAAGAGGGAAAAATCCAGACTCCAAAAGCATCCATACTCCATCATATTAATCAACCATGAAGCAAATACAAGAGTTATTTTGAACACCTTTGAAGCATCAAGCCCTCTAATGCATTCCCATGTGTCCAATCATGAATCCACGCATCCCATGTCATGCTTTACAAATGCACTCTCAAAAAGACTCAATAATGATAGTCAAACCACTCAGCCCAACCTAAACCACTACACATGTGTTTGTTTTTATAGACACAAGCTCACACAAAATACAACTAGTGGTTTAGGTTAAACCATGTACCAAAAAACCATGTGAATACAAAACCACTAACCCCTTATTTAATATTGGGTACTAAGATATCACCCTTTTTAAATATTTTCCCAATATTAAATTATTATCACATGTCTCTCGCACATTAAATAATAATAATACAATGTTACAATACAACATCAAGTGGACCCCAAATAATTACCTAGTGTGATCAACAACACCACCAAGGTGTATCACAACTAAATAATTATTTAATTACAATAATATAATAAATCATTTTATGCAATGGTGTACAACATCATATCCCAACAAAGTTGATATAGCTTGCATTCTTGAGAGGAATATAGTTTATTCTTTCTCATATTTTATTTTTGTATTTGCTTTCCTTCAGTCATTTGTATCTTGGGTATGCTATTTAGCAAATCTTACATGGTATCAGAGTAAAAATGAGTTGTGGGTTAGCAATATTTTAGGAAATTTGGTAGTGTAGAGCTTTTTTTTTCAAAGCACTGAGTATGCTCTTCTCTTGCATCCTTGGATGATTTGGAGAATCATAAAAGTGTGGAGAAAATATCATTTTCTAGGGGGTTCATACATTTATTTTCTAGTTGCAGGTCTTCTGAAGCTTCCTAGAGAGATTCTGGGCTCACCATTAAGTCTAAAGCAGCAAAGAAAGTCAAATCTTCCATTTATTTTGTCTGGATCAGACATCGAATGTTAGATCTACATGAATTTGAAGTGGGAGGTGCATTGCCAAATCCAGCAAAGAATTGCCATTTATGAGTATTTTGAGTCAAATATGACCCTACCATCACGCTCAAAAGGTATGAAAATGCTAAAATTGACTATTAATTTGTTGATTTTGGTTGAGTTTACAAAAAAAAAAGTAATTTGTTTTCAAAATCTAAACATTTCAAAGAAAAATCATATGTTTAAAAAAAAGGTAGCTTTTTCAAAAATTAATGCAAGCATAAATATGGAGACCCATGGAGTCTCGTGCCCTTTAATGGGATGTCATAATGCTATTCATTAGTTTTAAAAAGAAGGCTTGCATTTAATTGAAGTTCCTACTCACTTTTATTAAAAATAAATCTCACTTTTATAAAGCTTTTTTTTCTATAATCCCCACATGGAGTGGGGGGGGGCTATGACCCCCACTATTAATTGCTTTTAAATGTTTTTTAAAAAATAACTTTTATAAAGTTTTTTTAATTAAATTTTTATTAAAACTTTTTAAATAAAGTTTTTCTTTAATTTTTTATTAAAGTTTTTTAATATTTTAAATAAACTTTGTTATTAACTTTTTTTAAAGTTTTCTTAAAATTTAAAAAAAAATCTTTATTAATATTTTAATAAAGTTTTAAAATTTAATTAAAAATATTTTTCTTTCTTAATATTATTAATTAAGTTTTTTATTTAATGTTTTTTAATTAAATTTTTCATTAAGTTTTTTTAAAAAACAAATTTCTCTTTAATAAGTAAAATTGGAAAAAAAAAATTGCTTGACTGCCAAGCTTTATATTGTACCTTCATGGCATTCCTCCATCTAGCAACCAACAGGGGCTAGTTGTCCCTGACTTTATGGCTACATCCCAATTGGAGGACATATTTAACAATCACATTTGGTTGTCAACTTCAAAGTTGATTTTTGCTTGGCTTCTACATCAAAGTTTCTAGATTTCGATTATTGATGTTGTCCAAATAACTCTTGTATGTAAAAGATGTATATGCACTAAAATAAAGTGTCAAAATCTTATCACTTCAGTGTAATCTACCAAAGCTTTCATATTGCAAGCTTCTTAGGATTGATCTACGTATCAAGTGTCAATTCCTATATACGCAGTAAATGCAGCGGTTGGTTACCCATGCATTTCGATGTGATGGACTAAATACCATATAGACACTCTTGTTAAGAAAGTAATCTCCTTGTCTTTAGAGGGTCGGGTTCTACATCTAGAGACTTGGTACCTATATTTTCAACTAATATTTAGTTGAGTAGTGTCCAAAATCAGTGATACTCATATAGATATGTACAAAATCTATAATTTTGAGCATTTGAGAGTATCCAGTTGATACTTGTGCAGTGATCTCTTTGACTCTAATCTTATTCTTGTTGCAATGTGGGATTCATCTGTAGTTTTTCATCGACAGTTGCAACTTCATCTATTTTTTGAAGTTTGGACATTAGTGGTTAGGAGTTTTGTTCCCAATGGGCTTTCTCCTTTCCTATTTTTGTAAATGGGTACATTTAGATCCTCTTGCTCCATCTTCACATTTATATGCTTTCATAGTGACAAATTTTGTAGATACTCATGGGTTGACAGGTTCAACTCGGTCTCCATTCATGTTGACATCTTTTGCAATGGTACTTGATATCTTATATCAGTGCTTGTCATCATTTCGCATCTTTTGGAGTAGCATTTAGAGGACTTATCATCATCTTTGGTTTATACTCTACATTAGTCTTCGCATTGTTCTACATTGTCACTTTCTTTAGTTAAGATTAGGACTCCTGACAAATGTTGTGACATTTGAGCCGATTCTAGAGACTTGTTCCTTTTAGGAATGGGAATATATCCTACATGTATCATTTTCTTCCTAAAAGGAGGAAAATTGTTTGACAATCTTGGACCATCTTCAGAGTTCTATATCGATCATCCACCATTAGCATAGGATATTGTATATTCAGGGGGGGTTCACTTGACCTTCTCTATTTATTCTCTCTTATGAGGGGGGGACATTTTCCTCACATGGGGTTTTGTCCTTCACATTTTCTTGAGAGCATTTTCATTATTTTTTCTCTTTTGGAGAGGAGTTTTGTCTCACTGGGTTTTCTCCTTTTTCTCTATTTATGAGAGATTTATTATGTACATGGGTACCTCATCAGGCCTAGTAGTTGGGACCCATATTTGCATCTTTGCATTGTATACTTCTCCCTAAGTTTCACTTAAGGGGGGATATTAGTGTGAAAAGGGTACTTTATCTAACTAGTTCATTTCTTAGCTAGTTCTCCACTAAAGTCCTCTTCACCTTAGCTTAACTTTACATAGGGATAAGGTGGTTGAGCTTTAATGACATGTGTTTTCAAACCTCATAGGATGACAACACTTGTCATAATCTGCTTACATCTATCTCTCCCCTTGTCCTATATAACCAAGGCATTCCCTTTGTAATATCACACCATTTCATTCTAATTCTCAAGCTGATATAGCTTTGAATTCTTGAGAGGAATACAATTTATTCTTTCTCATATTTTATTTTTGTATTTGCTTTCCTTCAGTCATTTGTATCTTGGGTATGCTATTTATCAAATCTTACAATTGATTTTTTTGATTTTTTGTGAAATTTTGGGTGATGATGGTCTCACATATGAGGTTAAGTGCTAATTGTTTGGTTGAAAGTTACTACTAGTCAATCAAAAAAATATTTAGTTTTTCAAGGAGCATGTTGTTTGGTTCTTCCTTTTTTTTAATAAGAAGATTGTTGGGATTGTCACTTGATTCTTTATTTTGGCCAATGATGTTGTTATGGACATGTTCTTGGTTTAGAGATTATTTACTTATGATGTTTATATTTTTAAGATTGTATTTTATGAGGAGTTTGGGTTCTAATTCTATATGGTGCATGAGTATCACATCTTTGATAATGGACTATGAAATGTTCTTCTTGGATATGACCTTGTTCAACATTAAGGAAGGTATTACGGCCATCAAATTGCTCACTTTAGTTTGCAAGGCTATCATTATCATTAAGATCAAATAGATTTTCATGTTAATTATGATGAGAGGTTTCTCCAACATAAAAAATATTTTTCATGCATGGAGGTTCTTAGACAAAATGTTTTTCTTCATTGAAGTTATTTTTGAGTCTAACTTGAACATTCTCTTTTTATGGATGCCATGAATTTTATCTTGATTATGGTTTTGGATTTTGATTTTGCACAAATTTCACAGAGGGTAATACAAATAAGAAACTTGTAATAACCTATACTAGTTGGGTGAGTGTGGAAACTAAATAGTGGTCCAAAAATATGCCTTAAAGGTACATGTGGGTGATCTTAAGAAATGCTATTTTTTAATATCACTATATGATTGTGATAGAAAGATTCCTAATTTAGAATTATACAAAGATAAATTGAGGGATTCCTCAATATACCAAGAGGTAAATGAGGCCCAATTCCTTGATACAAGGGTTTTGTCTAAGGCCTAGGTATTGGTGGGATGAAACCACATCACGTTATAGTTTACTTAAAAAAACATATGATCACTTTTTATTTCTAAGATCACACAGGAGGATGAGTAAAAATCATACATAATGAGCCTTAGGTGACACAAGTGGCTATATTTATTTTAATTCTAAAGATCACATAAGGGTGCAAGAGAAAAGCATACGCAATTCTAACCAAACAAGTACATAAGTGAAAAGATCACTTTAATAATTACACAAAATCACAAGAAAAGAGCATGTGTGAGTCTAATTACATAAGAAAAATAAAAGAAAAGATTGATTCATTAAGATGCAAATGTGAGCTTTGTTTGAATCCAAGTCTTTCACAAGTGAACCTATAAAACAAAGTATTATTATTTTGAGACTTCTTGGTCTTAGACCCTCAAAAGACCCACAAAAGTGTTAATATGTTGTGTGATTCCACAATACTGGTTTACAATTTCCAGGAGATCCTATTTTTTGCTGAAATCACATATTTTTAGAAAATATAATGATTTAATCCTTGAAAAGTTTCATTTAAATTATTCCAATTGAAGAGGGTTTGATCGAACCACCTTACATGATCAAAACCCCTTGGATAGAACCCCTCTAGTTTTAAACCATACCTATAATGGAGTCTCCTTTACACCTATCAAAATGCTGATAAAAAACCACTTTTGATTTACCTTTTGGGGGATCAAATGAATTCATTTAAATTTTATTTTTTCTAAGTATGTAGTCCTTATTATAAACTTCCCAAAAAGTATAATTTTAAATAAATTTAATTTTATTACTATATTTATTTTTTATTTCTTGTGAATGTAGTTTTTTCACCAAAAATCAAGCTCTTTGTTCTACACATGTGGAAAAATAGTAGATTATCAAAAAAAAGATTTGAAAAATATCAGTGCACTAGATATTGAAGTCCTTGATCCAACCAAAAAAAAAAATTGAATTTTGATACATACAAAAAAAAATGTTATGTTGTATATAGTCCGCCTATGTTTGAATTGTAATTGGTTTGACTTCAAAACTTGAATAAGGAAAAAATATTCAATAAAACACTATGAAACCAAATGAAAGTGCTATATATCATAGTTACAAATCTAAATTCGAAAAAAAATAGAATTTTAACCTTCATGGAAAAAAAGTTATGTTGTATACGGTGAGCATCACTCCTTAAAAATGGTGTTTACTGAAGAAAAAAAAACTAGTTTTTGAAGGAGATGGAAAAAGAAGTGCAATCTAATTCCAAAAATTTTGAAAAAAATATATTTAGAATCTACAAACAAAATGTCACAAATCACTAGTTTGCATCATCTTCAAATTCCTCACAATTTAGCCGCTATAGGTGCCTGAAAGTGAAGATTTAGTTAGAAAAAATTAGTTCAATGTCCAGTTTGGCCAAAAATTGTAAACCAGTATTATGGGATCACCCTGCTATAAAAATAGAAATAGAAACTTTTGCAAGTCAAAAGTTTGCAACCCAAGATTAGAGAAATTCAAAAAAAATCTATTAGAATGAAAATGCTAAAACATAGTCACAAAACATTGATTAAACATAGATGTCACTAATTAAACATATATGACATAAATTAAATGCAAACACTTCTAATTAAATAGAAACACTAGGAGGAAAAAAATGTCATAAACTAACTACAATAGACAAAAAAAATATATCTCTAACTGAACATGGACACTAATAATTAGACAAAAAATTCTAGACTTTACAAAACCATAATTAGAAAAATAAGGACACCACTAACTAAAGCAATTGGTGCTAGTTAAACACAAATTTCACACCGTAGCCAAAAATTCCAATATGAAGAAAATGGATGAAAAGGATCAAAACCTGCAAACCCAAACCATTAAAAGCCTATAAATTTAATATTAGAATAAGGAAAAGGTATCCCACTAGACATGCCAAAATGTATACATAAAATTTTAAACAAAAAACTTTAAGGAAACTAAAGGAAGTTATGATTCCTCTTCCAAATTCAATGTAACCTCTAATTAAGCTTAAAATTAATTAAATGAAATAAATATTTGATCAACCTTACTGAATACAAATCTTTTTTTTGTTGAAGTAAATGTGCTCAAGATGTGATTGATTTGTAGGTTTTTATAGTTGTTCAAGGAGTCTTCAAGATTTTGGCAACATGTGCATATTTGCCTTTGATGAATGTATATGATTGATGAAGGACGGAGGGAATATTTATATATTTTTTATTAAAAATGTGAACAGACTAGATTTGATGTTGAATGAATGGTTGAGATGCATTAGGGTAACTTTATTGAATGTTTGTTACCTTCTCTAATGTTAAGATAAATGGTGAATGGTCGAGACTGATTGCAAATAGAGGGTTGGCATTGCTTGAGATGATTTTTATTAATTGTTGGCACTTGGTAAAATGAATGGTTATGATTCTATTGATTAAATAAATGGTAGAGATTTATAAGATGGTTGACTTTTATTTAATTAATGAGTATAGTAATGAGGTGGATAATTATATTTTTTATTTTATTTATTTGTAGATAATGGATGAAAATGGATTTATTTATTTATTTTGAATAATAACCTAATTAACTAAATTAGTAATGTAGCTAGTGAATAAAAAGGGGTTGTTTAAATAGAATTAATTTGATTAGGATGATATTAGCATGGTAGTGGTGTTGAAATTAGTAAATTAGCATGGTGGTGTCAACATGGTGTTAAAACTTATGTTAGGAAGCAACATTAGATGTGATGTTAAAAGGTAGTGGATTTTAGGTGTACAATTAGTTCACAACATAAGCTTCCAACACATTAAAACTTAAAAAAATTAATAACATGCTAGAAGTTATGACCCCAACAAATGGCCTATACCAAATTCCCATATCTCCAATAATTATGTTAGTTTTCTAATAAAACTATACCTATTTGATTATCTTTTTCAACTTTTAAGAGACACAAACCTCTAATGAGTGTGATGGCACTTTAGTTCTCACCACCCTAATTTAGTATTTTTAGTAATTTTTTAATTTCTCCTATTATAAAATAGTATAGTTGCTAGATTCAAAACATACAATCAAAGTGGAAGGTATGCATATCTCCTATAAATTTTACCCATTTCTTATAGTCTCTTAATTGAAATAATATTTATCTTGTTTAATCGTTCAATAATTATCAATCTTATTTTAATTGTGTTTTATTTTAATTTTATTTAGTTATTATATATAATATAGTAAGTTCCTGAACAAATTTATTATATCCTAAATTATAAGTTCAATTTATATCAATTTTAAGCCAACATGACTAAGTGTTTACATATGTGTGTAACATAACTCATTAATTATGGTCATTGTAAATTCTAGCATTTTGATTATTTATGGTGAAGGTCGTCCACTATATAAAGAGTGTAACACATTGATCACAACATATCAACTCTTTAAACTCTTCTATTAACAATAGATAAAATTCAAACAAATAATAACACCACCCTTACATACAAAAAATTAGTGTGTGAAAGAGAGAGGTAAGTCTGTAATGCTTGAAAGTAGTGTATGTAAAAGAGAGTGGGGTAAGTTCATAATGCTTGAAAACATTATATGTAAAAGAGAGAGGGAGAAAGGAAAGCAGTGTGAAGTCCGTAATGCTTGAAAACAATGTATGTGAGAGAGAGGAGGAGGAAGGGAAGCATAGGGAAGTCTGTAATGTTTGAAAACAATGTATGTGAAAAAGAGGTGGATGAATGGAAGCAAAGTCCATAATACTTGAAAACAGTGTATGTGAGAGAGGGAAAGGGAAGTAGAGGGAAGTCCATAATACTTGAAAACATTGTCTCATGTGAGGGTTTTCCCCTTCTACCCATTGAAAAAGGGACCGTCCCAAAAATTAAAAAAGAAAGAAAATCAGATTTGAGACAAAAATAAATAAAATTAACTCAAAATTACAATTATCCTCTTGGTAAAAGTACATTTTTGAAGAATAATTGCAAACATTAAAATAAGGGAAAAAAAAACTTGGAATCACTTTTAGAGTGACCACTTACAATGTAGAGGATTGAAATTAAGATGTTATGTACTTTAGGACAGGGATTTTAATCCCCATCCATTCTGGTCTCTCTTTTTAAATTTTCTGTGTCTTGTTCATTTTTTCTTGTCATTAAAACTAAGCTTCCAGCATGTACTCTGTCCAGGTTTCGAAGTGCTTTAAGGTGAGAATCTAGCCTTTGGCAAGTTCCCTCGCCTTAGTATCAAATCCTCAATGATGGCTTGGGATAAGAGAAGAACAAGAACAATTCTTTAAAGATAAAAGAAAAAAAAACCATCTACTATGCAAAAGAACTCAGGTAAAATATCCAACTTTGATCAGAAAAAAGCATTATACTCTTCCAATTTGCGTATTGCATATTTTTGTGCTTTAAGTGTGAATATAACATGGAATCTGCGTACATTCCACGCTTCTAATGAAAAAGAAAGAAAGAAAAAAAGTAAAGTGCACCGACAAGAACCTCCTTGCTTTCCTTTAAAACCATGGGCGTCTTTGCTCTATACCAATGCTTTCATCCATTGCTTTAGTTTTAACTTTTGCACTTGGATTAAGATCTGGTAAGCATGGAATTGGAGGCCACTGTTGATGAGATGACAGTGCAGGCTTGCACTGATAATAACTTTGTTGAAACAGTACCTGAGGTGGATGAGGTGGGGAAGGCTTTTGTTGAGCAATATTATTACTTGTTTGATAATAGCAGAGGAAGCTTGCCAGCATTATATGAGTCATATTCTACTATGAGCTTTGAAGGGGAGAAGATTGAAGGCGCCCACAAAATCTCACTGAAGCTAGCCTCCCTTCCCTTTGATCAATGCAAGCATCATGTATCCACCATTGATTGCCAGTCCTCTGGAGTTGCAGGAGGTATAATTGTGTTTGTAAGTGGTACTCTTCAGCTCCCTGGTGAAGAACACCATCTTCGCTTTAGCCAGGTAACTAACTAGCATAGATCCATGTTAAGGCAGGTATGTGATGGACTAACTACTAGTTTGAGGCACCAATACTAAGATCAATCCTCAGGTTGAAACAATGAAATGTCATTTCTAGTTTGTTAGATATATTTCAATAAGCACACAACTGATATACTCTCTGTTCCATTTTCTTCACATAACTTTAAAATAGAAAAAGAAAACAGTTTGCTTTTTTTCTCCAACCATTGTCTGAGGATCTTTTTTTTCATCTGTGATTATTCTGAGAAATTGCTAAATCATTCTCTGGCTTTGTTAAAAGATTGGCAAGTTGAACTCTCTTCATTGTTATCACATTTGAAGCATTAACAATGTACATAACCAATCAATCTATTTGGATTATTCTTTTACCTTAAAGCCCTCTTTGTTAAGTCAGGTTACCTTGATTTTGATTAAATGGAGATGCCTTAAAACTCAGTTAAATAGGCTCTATACTGATCCAAATAAATTCAAGAGGGGAAGGCAAATAAATAAATAAAACTAATGGTCAGCCACAAGAGACCAAGCAATCAAGAGACATTAATGTCATCATTACAACTTTGAAACATGTTTATCTTTTTTTTTTCTCTTTCAGCTTTTAGTTTCAATTTCATCCCTGGTTATCATTTTAAACACTTCAATCATTTTGTTTTTTATCAAGTATTGTCATCAATATCATTTTTTAATATTGATTTTTTTTAAGTTAAGAAAAATTATAGATTTTATGTATTAGTATGAGAAGATATATATTTGATTGTTGGAGAATGAACTAAATTTGAATTATACAGGGATTAGCAGTTCAATGATAAAACGTCTTAGTATGGGTAGGTGAGGTCCTATTAGATTCAAATCTTAATTTTAGTATGCATAGAAGAGGCCTTAGATTCAAATCCTAATTGTTGTATACATAAGAGAGTTCTTAAATTCAAATCTTAATTTTGATATGCATAAAAGAGGTCCTATATTCAAATTATACTCTTAATATGCATAAAAGAGGTTCTAGATTTTCACAAGATATCAAAATTAGATTCAGATTCAGAAATATGAAATATAACTCAAAGAGAAATGTTAGAGAATGAGCTACTGATAACTCAATAATAAAACATCTTAACATATATAAAAAAATCCTAATAAATCCTTAGAAGTTTCATAGTGATTATAATTTAATGACTCTTATGTTCTCATAATATCTTTGATTGATCATGTAGTGAGTGTCCTTCACTTAATGATAATAATTACAAGATAAAAAGGCTTATAAGGCATTACAAGCACAATTAGCTTTATCATTTGAAAACAAGTTTTGGGATAAAAGTTCACGAATTGATTTGTTTAAAAATTTTGATCTTTCATTAGTGTGTCTTATTACTTTCTTTTACTAAGATTTTAATAAAAAATTCTTCTTTGGTTTGTTTTTCTTTTTGCAGATGTTTCACCTGGTTCGTACTCTCGAGGGGACTTTCTATATTCAAAATGATATCTTTCGGCTCAATTATGGATGAATCATCAAATTATTTGTGTTTGACAATTCTAGTGGAGCTAAAGTTGATATTCTCATGAAAATAAGTGCAGGAATATATCTATTTCTATAATTCCTTCTTTAGTTTTCTTTTACTTAAAAAGTATATTAGAAATATACATTGTGTTCACCATGTTTTCTTATAATTCAATATTGAATTAAACTACATTAGATGCTATACATGATTTTTTATTTAATTTTTGTTGAGATTAGACCTCCAAGTCAAATATGAATCAAATAATCTAATGAAAAATTATAATTTTTTATTTAATAATAAAGAATCCAACTACTTACTTCAAAAATTAAATAAATTATTTTCATTTCACACAGAATATTGTAAAGCATCTTCATGAAACGGTAGTATTCAATAATACAACCCAACTTTACAGACATGATGAAACATTCCAATGTAAAAGGGCAAAAAACACTCTCTTGGTCCCCACAAAAGGACTTTCTTGATGCAATTCGGTAGACAGAGAAAAATAAATCAAATTATCTAATGTCACAGAGGAGGACCAAATTTCTCCTGGTTAAGAAGACTCAGTGTGCAGAACTGTTTTTTCAGATTTGTTAATTTACATAATGTCTAATAAACAAGGAGGCAACAAGTGCATGGGCATGTGTTGAACTCTGCTTGGAGATCTTCGTTCTGTAAATGGGCATGTGTTGAACTGTAGTAATCCATTATGAATTTATTGAGCATGTATAAAATATATTAAGGTTGATAAAAAACCATCTTTCCTATCTGTCAAATATGAATACTTAAAATTGAAATAAAAAGATGTTTTAATGTATAGTGAATTAATATGATGAAATCCATTTTTCAATTATCTTAAGAAAGGAATTCATTTCATGAAAGATCATTTAGGGGTTGAATGTCATCAAAGCACACCTCAAAAAACAGGATTAATGGTCAGCCACAAGAAATCAAGCAACCAAAAGACATTGAAGATGATTAATGATCATGTTTTGTTTTTTCTTTTTTCTTTTTCTTTTTCTTATAGGATTTTGTTTCAATTTCATTTCTGGTTATCATTTGAAGTACTTAAATCATTTTGTTTTTATATCATGTATTTTTATCAGTATCATTTTTTGTTAGTGATTTTTTTAATTTAAATTAAGAAAAAATATAGATTTTATGTATTATTATGAGTAGATGTATGTATATGATTGTTTTTGATAGGGAAAAGCAGGTTAGATGTATATATATGATTGTTGGAGAATGGGTCAAATTCTAATTATAAAAGGGTTGGTAGTTCAATGACAAAACATTCTAGTATGCATAAGAGAGGTTCTACAAGATTAAAATCTTGATTTTAGTATGCATAAGAGAAGTCCTAGATTCAAATCTTAATTTTCATATGCATAAGAGAGGTCTTAGATTCAAACCCTAATTTTCATATACATAAAAGAGGTCTTAGATTCAAATCCTAATTTTCATATACATAAAAGAGATCTTAGATTCAAATACTAATCTTAAATGCATAAAAGAGGTTTCAGATTTTCACGTGATATCAAAATTAGACTCAAATTCTCAAACACAAAATATAACCCAAAGAGAAATGTTAGACAATAAATTATTGGTAGCTCAAAGATAAAACACCCTAACATATATAAAAAGTTCTAAATTCAAATCCTACTGCATCCATATAAATTTCATAACGATTATAATTTAATGTCCCTTATGTTCTCATAATATCTTTGATTGATCACATACTGAGTGTTCTTCACTTAATGATAATAATTACAAGATAAAAAGGCTTGTAATGCATTACAAGTAATGTTAGATTTACCATTTGAAAACAAGTTATTGAGATAAAATTTTGTGAATTGATTTGTTTAAGAATTTTGATATTTCATTAGTGTATCCTACTACTTTGTTTTACTGAGATTTTAGTAAAAAAATCTTCTTTGTTTGTTTAAATTCTTTGTGCAGATGTTTCACCTAGTTCATACCTTTTGGGGGACTTTATATATTGAGAATAATACCTTTTGGCTCAAATCTGGATGAATCGTCAAACTATTTGTGTTTTATAATTCTAGTGAAATTAAAGTTGACATTTTTGTTCAACTAAGTGTAGGAATTATATCTATTTCTATAATTCCTTAATTTTTTTATATAAATAGTATGTTAGAAATATACATTATGCTCGTCAC
The DNA here is from genome assembly GCA_007258455.2 of Sequoia sempervirens. Taxonomy (NCBI): domain Eukaryota; kingdom Viridiplantae; phylum Streptophyta; class Pinopsida; order Cupressales; family Cupressaceae; genus Sequoia; species Sequoia sempervirens. The sequence goes on along the minus strand of VDFB02026320.1, from coordinate 131,545,375 downwards.
ATTTACTTATAATACTCAATAACTAATTAAATAATTGAATGTTGTGCATCATTTTTTATTTAAACTTTGTTGAGATTAGATCTTCAAGTTAATACAAACCAAACAATCTTTAATAAAAAAATATAACTTTTTATTTTAAACTTTGTTGAGATTAGACCTTCAAGTCAATATGAATCAGATAATATTTAATAAAAAATTATAACTTTTGCTTTAAGAATTGAATATTGTAAAGCATCTGTATGAAATGGTAGCACCCAAGACATGATGAAACATTCCAATGTAAAAGGGTCAAAAATCTCTTTCTTGATCCCCACAAGAAGACTTTCTTGTATGCAATTTGGTAGACAAAGAAAAATGAATCAAATTATCTAATGCCACAGAGGACCATCTTTCTCCTGGTTAAAAAGATTCACTGTACAGAACTGCCCTTTCACATTTGTTAATTTACATAATGTCAGCTTTCAGATAATAAACAATGAGGCAACAGGTGCAAACCAAATCATCTAACCCAGCAAAAATTTATCCAAATATTATTTAATTTAAAAAATATTCTTGATAGCATGTTGATAACTTAAGGATATTTTATGAATCTGGAAACTAATTGAGCGATATAAGAAATTTACTCCATCCTAAGACAAGTAAGAAAAATCCGTATCAACTCTGCTCGGAGATTTCGTTCTGCAAATGGGCATGTGTTGAACTGTGTAATCATCCATCATAAATTTATAGAACAGCATTAAACAAAACAACCATCTCTTCCATCTGTCAAACGGTTCTAGGAAAATTTATCGTGAGCTATTCATTATTAACAATTTATTGTTGTGACATATTTATCGCGTATACAATTCATCACTGTGGCACCACATATACATTTTTTAATATTCAAGTGGCCAAGAGCACCCAAAAAGAAAAAAGTACACACATTTTATTGAACACATAAAAAAGGTATATGCACTGAATATACCACGACGATGAAATGTTGGTGGTGAATTGTATATGTGATGAATATGTCATGATGATGAATTGTTGGCAGTGAATTGTTCGCAGTGAATTGCTGGTGGTGACGACAATGAACTGCTGGTGGTGACTTGTATATATGCGATAAATATGTCATGGTGATGAATTGCTGGCAGTGAATTGTTTACAGTGAATTGCTGATGGTGAATTGCTGACGATGAATTTACATAAACCCTATACTTAAAATTCATGAAAATACACATAGTTTTTTTTTTCCATGATATTGTTTTTGTTATATTATTATGACAAAAAAATTCAGTTCATCAAAATTAGTTAATAGTAGAATCTCTTTCAATTATACTTCTAAAAATTTCAAACTAAATGAATAATATAATCAAAAAATATATCATTATCTTCCTCATTTTATAATTTGTTCTAAAAGAATAGACATATCTCACAACATGATTCCATTTCATTGCACGATTTTAACTATCTACTTAAGAAAGAAGTGAAAAAGAGTGTTAGAATGTGTTTAATGCAACATTAACAATTATTGTGAGGCAATAAAGATGTTACATGTATTGAAATATTTTTTATAACGGAATATACCTTTGGGTGTAACTCTTTTATATTAAAATGTAAATAGATCTTTCTTACTCCTCTTTTATATAATAATTTATTTTAAAATATTTTTGTGTGATGACTTTTTTAATAATATTTATTTATTTATTAAAACTATGTTTAATTTTTTAATAGGTATATATTTATTTCAAATTAACAATAATTACATAAAAGATATTGCAATGTACAAAAGAATTTATAAGTTTATTGATTAATTATTAATTTATTTTAATAAAAAAATAAATAAAAATTATCTCTCTATTAAAAAGCAATAAAATTTTGGAAGAGAGAAACTAACTTTTCAATGTTGTCCCTCTTAGATATTAAAATCACTAGAAATAAACATAATATTATAAACATAAACTTATGATAGAGGGTGATTTAGATTTAGGTGGTCTAGGAGACAAACTAATTGTAAGAAAGACAAGCTTGCAGATTATGCATAAGAAAATAATAGATTAGTAAGCTAACATACAATCAAATTATGTAAATAGAAGGATTTTAGCAAATATGCACATGCTACTTTTTCTCAAAATCTGAAATGAATAAGGTACATACTAAGTCACAAATAGCATGGTTAGGAATACAAATTCTTATGGTCATAATAGGTTAAAAACATCAAACTAATTCGCCTATGTCTATGGAGTTACCCATCTTGCTCATTTAATATGAATGGGAAAGCATGTATGTGTATAGATGTATATGTATGTGTACATATATGTATGTATGTATGCATACATATATGTATATGTATATGTGTATGTATATGTATATGTGTATGTATATACATACACATACATACATACACATACATACATACATACATGTACATACCTATATATTTATGTATGTATGTATGTATGTATGTATGTATATACAGATACATACATACATGCATATATGTATATATGTATGCATGTATGTATAATTATATGTATATGTGTATATGTATATGTATATATGTATATGTATATATGTATGCATGTATGTATATATGCATATATATGTATGTATGTGTATATATATGTATATATGTATGTATGCATATATGTGTGTATGTATATATGTGTGTGTGTATGTATGACTGTATGTATGACTGTATGTATGTATGTATGTATGTATGTATGTATGTATGTATGTAGGTGTGTATATACATACATATATGTATATGTATGTAGGTGTGTATATAAATACATATATGTATATGTATGTATGTACGTATGTATGAACATGTATGTATGCATGTGTGTATGTGTGTCTATGTATAACACTACAACTTAGAAAATAAGATAGGAAGAAAATGATTCATGTTATGAAATTGACAATCTATCAACTACTTGATAGTTTTGATTCTTGATTGGTATGAACTATTACATGGATAAGAAGATTTCTTATTTATAATCCACATTGCTATGAAACATGCAAAGCTTTGTTGAGTTATACATAGTAGTGTGCGATGAGACAATGACTTATGTGGGATCATGTGTTGTAATATGTGATCACACTATGACCTACATGCAAGGCACATATTGCAAAAGAGTACATTGTGGTAGTGTTAATGAATAGTAAAAAACATGCAAGGTTCCCGAACACTTACGCCACTACACACTAATCATTTACTCTTTCCTAAGAACAAAAGGTCCCCATCTCTTCTTAAGTGAGTTGTCAAAACTAGGTAGAAATTATACATGGATTTGTTGAAGATTATACCACTTTACCTAATTTGCATATTACCTTGCCTTAGCTAATCTAAATAGATCATGTGAATCTTGGTGATTCACATTATGGTAGTATAAATGATCTCATCTTCAACAAATGCTCAGGATCCAAGTCTAATAGGTTTTGAGATGACATTTACTCAAGAAGAGAAGGAAAATATGTCTTGAGAAGTTTCACATTTACTATATAATGTTATCCAACATGTATCATCAAAGATCAAGAACAAAGGAATTATCATTGATTATGCATATAATATTGTATAGACCATAATGCAAAGGCTTCATCTTCCAATGTGGACCCTTGAACTATTCCTTTCAAAGATACAAAAAAACCTTCTCATTAACCTTGAATGAGTGATTTGTGTGGTGTGTCTCATGTCACTCTTTGTACTTCAACTCCTAGCATAAAGAAAAATTCTTTTATGGGTTAAACATTATAAATGTTCCTCAATAAAAACATTTATGTTTTATCCACTTCATTCCTATAAAACCATTTGCGGTCTGCGTGAGGAATACCCGGATGCGTTGAGGAAACCGGTAATATGCCGCAGGCGTTATCCTGGCGTTCCCCAGCTATATCCCCATGAAGAGGAACATTTGTGGCGTACGGATGAAGTTTTCATCATTCCGGCGTTGAGCGCCATCGTAAACGCCGCAAGTTCGAAAACCATGGTTCCGCGATTATGCGCGTCGATCGGTTCAACTAACAATCTCTCCTAGAAGGATTTCTAGTAAAGAATAAAAAATATGTGGTTGTGATCAAGCCCGATGAATGTATGTATTCCAAAATGTACCCAAACATGATTGAACAATATATATAAAATCTCTTATGTTATTATTATTTTCTTACAAGAAAGAATCATGGTCATCTTTAAAATTGTACCACTACAACAAATATTTATTCATTTTGATGTGTGATCATTGGAATTTCACTCATGAGATCTTTGCTAATATATTCTCAAGGCCTTTATAGAGTTATTAGATGTATGTGGGGCTTGAACTTCATGTTTGTATCCTTGGTAATGTAACAAGGAATTGAGTACTTTATCGATTCTCAATGTCTACATGCATGTGAGGCCAAAATAAGTGTTGGTATAGCATGTCTAAAGTCTTGGTAACACTATTTTTTAACTACCTTGGTGTAGTACACCTTTTGAAACATAGAGATCTCTATGCTTGAAGAATATCTTGTAACTCAAATGAAACTCATCAACTTGCTTTCCTTACACAAGTCTAATTTAAATCTATTTAAAGTCTAAATTTGTTGAGTAGAGGTTTTCCCAATCAGATAAATTAAATTTGTATGAGTCCAACACTATGAGGAGCATATGAGCTAGTGGTTGGCTAAGGTCATGTGCTACCTTATTATATTTTCCATTGTTATTCTTGAGCACCAAATGAAAATACTATTATGTATTTCACCCAATTCATGTCATTTATTCTCTAGCTTGTTCTATGTTAATAAAAATTTGACGTGGATTATGATTGAAATGAATGATTATCTCCTTACATAAAACATAGTGATGGCAATGCTTGATAGCTTGAATAATGTCATTAAATTACTTTTCGTAGACTTTTTAGCAAACTATGTCCCTAAATGTCTATATATAGTACATTATTGGATTCCCATACTAAGTAGGTAGTGTTGTGTTGAGTGTTTCATATGATACATTGGTCTAGATCTCAAAGGGGTATCCAATATCTAGCATAGATATGTTTCTTGAACTCTTCAAAAAGTTACATAAGGGTCAAATGGATGTTGTCTTGGCACACACGATTTGGCTAAGGAACCAAGCAATTTTTAAGACTATAAAGACAAAACCTATAATAGAAGCTTGAAAGTGTAAGAAAGTTACACTATTTGGTGATATTGTACAAGGTAATTTATTCTAGAGTCACCTTGATTTTATCCAAATCAACATGCCTACCTACTTGATCAATGGTGTAATCCATATATATTATATTTGTGTGGTATCAAAAGTACTTATTGAAGTTGAACTAAAAACAGTGTTGGTACAAAGTGTTAAATATGCATGAGACATACTCCTCCCAAGACTTATTAAAGATAATAATATCATACAAGTTCTTCCTTTTCATTCATACTCCTCTCAAGACTTATTAAAGATGAGACATACTCCTCCCAAGACTTATGTTACCTTTTCATTCATATAAGTTGTGTTATTTATGTTTGTAGTTGTTTTATGTGAATATTCTTCCTTTTCAACATCTGAACAAGCCCTAACCTCCTAGTTATCTTTGAAATTTTATAAAACAAAGAGTTGTATAAGACTTTTGGCCCCCTTCATTGATATATTGTGTTGATTGAAGTGGGAAGAAATAATCCTTATCTTGGTGTATCACCTCCCCTTTTCCTTTTTATGCATTCCTTCTATCCCTTTTCCCCTATGAGTTGGTTAGAGTAAGGTAGTGGGAGGATTTCATGTGTTGGATTGGACCAACACATCTACACTTAGATCAGAAGAGGAAGGTGGCCTTCTCTGAAACTTGACCTCATCTTGCAAGGCCCCACACCTTGAGGTCATTTCCGTTGTTTCATTGGAATGTTGATCCCATGTTCAACAAGGTACAATTTCATGTAACGTACCCAAATATAATGCAATCTCTCATAAAGTGTAGAAAGGGAGAAAACCCAATGGGAAAAATCCCCCCCAAAAGAGAGAAAATAATATGAAAAGAAAATAGAAAGCCTCCTCCAAAGATGTTGTTGTTGAAGTAGACCACACCCCAATATCTCGTAGATGAATGAACTTGCTCTCAGCAAAAGGTTTGAAAAAATGTCAACAACTTGATCTAAAGATTGGTAAAAGACTAATACAATTATTTGACTCTGAATGAGCTCCTGAACATGGCATATGAATCTCTATGTGCTTGGTACACTGATATTGAATCAGATTATTGTGTGTTTGGATGGTGCTTTGGTTATTACAATAGTTGACTATGGGATTTCTGAATGAAATGTCAAACTCAATGAGAATGTCTTGAATCCAAAGAGCTTTGGTAGCTATGTTAACATATCTCTTGTACTCTACCTCTATGGATGATAAAACAATAGCATTTTTATTTTTTCTAGACTAACTGATAGGACTAGAATCAAGTGAGAAACTATAACTTGAAGTGGACTTACAATTATGAGTATCGTTATCCCAATCTAAATCTATATATCCAACCAAGTCAACCTATGTACCAAATCTCTAGAGAATTTCAAAATCCAAGATTACCTTGAACATAGTGAAGGATCCTCTTAGCTACTTTCTAGTGTAGCTCATGAGGTTCCTACATAAATTTTAAAACCATTCCTACTACATATGAAATGGCAAGCCTATATGAGTCAAATATATGAGACTCCCAACAAGTTGTTAATACAAGGTAGCATCAACCAATGGTGTAGCACAATCAACCTCAAGCTTGACTCTAGATAGAAAGGGAATTGAAGATGGCTTACAATCATTCATGTGAAACTGAGAAAGTAAATCAAGAGTGTACTTGGGTTGTGCAAGGTTGATCCTTAAAATCAGACTATTAAATTTTATTACCAAGGATGTAATACAATAAACCCAAGTCAGTATGTCAAATTTATCATGTAAAGTAAACTTCAATGTTGTAATAGTTGATGAAGAGCTTCTAGTTATGAAAGGATCATCAACATAAAGTACTGGTATCAACAATGAGTCATCATGTTGCAAGAGATATACATTAGGATATGAATGGAACTAAGTGAAACTTGAATCTAGGAAGAAGGAATCCATTTTAGCAAACCAAGCTTGAGGGGCATGTTTGAGGCCATAGAGGGATTTCCTAAGTCTACAAACTAAGGATATTTCTTAAACAAACATTGATGGTTGCTCCATGTAGATCTCCTCCTCGAGGTGTCTATGAAGAAAATAACTCTTTAATTCCATGTAATGCACATACCAACCATGTGTTGCAACAATAGTAAGTTTTAGTCTGATAAAATTCTTGCCCACAAGTGTAGAGGTCTCAATGTAGTCAATGTCAACAACATGTGAAAAACCTTTGGAAACCAAACATTCCTTGTACTTATCAACTGACCTATCTACAACAAATTTGGTATGATATCTCCACCTACATCAAACCACCTTTCCTCCTTTAGGAAATGGTGTCAAGTCCCAAGTGTGATTTCTCATTAAAGAATTATACTCGTCATGCATAGTACTATCCCACTCGAGCATGCTCGATGCCTCTCTGAATGTCTGTGGATCAAAGGCTAAGGAAAATTAAGCATGTTGCCCACTCTAATAATTTGACTATGTGCATCTTCCATCTATTGGATTCATTACCCCTATACCTACACTATAAAATGTCTATCTAGCCCAAAGAGGGAAAGAAGGGGGTAAGTCGGGTGCTAGAACATCATCCTTTGAAACATGTGTAGAATTAGATGAAAATGACTCCTCATCACTATCCTCATTATCAAAATTGGAAGAAGAAGAAGAAGAAGAAGAAGAAGACTTTACCTCATGAATTTGTTGTGGATGGACTAACTCATCAAAAGAATCTTCAAAATAAAGTGAGTCTGCAATAGGAGTATAAATGTCAAATGTAGAGGATTTGTGAGGAATCTCCTAAATCTTAATAATCCTCTCAACAAACAACTCATGTGTAGTATGGTGGAATAGGCGATAACCTTTCATACCATCTAGATAACCTATAAAGATGCAAGGTTTAGATTGTGGTTTAATTGCCTTGTGATTTTGTGTTGGTATATGTGTCATGGCTAGAGATCCAAAGACCCTGAAGTGCTCAAATAATGTTTCCCACCTATCCAAGCTTCAAATATAGTGATTCCCTTCAAAGGATTTGTGAGAAACCCTAGTATGAATGTAACAAGCACAATTGATTGCTTATGCCTTGTACTATGGTGTAAGGCCCTTATATGCTAGTATACAGTCAGCCATATCTTTTAAGGATATATTCTTTTGTCCTACAACACCATTCCATTGAGGAGTATAAGGAGCTATGTGTTACAAGCCTATCCCCTCTAATGTACAAAACTACTTAGACTTGTTGGCATAATCACCCCCATCATATGTTTGAAGAATCTTGATAACTTTCCCTTAATATTTTTCAACAACCTTGAAGTTTAGAAAATTACTGAAAACTTCACAAAGACCTATAGAGAATATAACTCTAGGTAACCCTATGAGTATATATCATGTTGTCTACACTAATCAAGGTAGTGGTAGTTAAGGTGGCCAAACCATTCATATCATAATTTACTAACTCCATTTAAATGAGTAAGCAATATTGTAGAAGAAATATCAAGTGCAAAGTGTGAGAAAGTGTATAATCTAGCTTGGTGATCTTCCCTTCCCAATGCTAACAAATTGTTTCTATGCAACTCTCCAATCTTGACTGAGTTTGGAAAAAAAATAAGTACCATTCCCTTACCTATGTGGGTAATTTGATACATTGACAAGATATTAGTTGAAATTGAAGGTACACTTGGAACATTTGTGAATGTTCCACCTTCAACTTCAACAAACCCTCTCCCTACAACTATTACAAAAGTGTCATCACCCAAAGTGATAGAAAAAATATTATGAGTCTCTAAGGAAGAGAAATCAACCTTTAAAGAACCCATGTGATGTGAGGCACCCAAGTCAATAATCTGAGATGGAGTACATGATGATTTTTGAGTGGCAACTAAAGCCTTTCCCTTAGATTTCTCTTTTCCCATTTCCTTTGCCTTAGTGAATTTTTGAGTTGATGAAGACTATTTGATAGATTATGGAGCCCCTATGTTGTGATTCTTAAGATGTGAGAGTTGGTCAATCTTCTTCTTCATACATTTTTTTCATGCCAAAGTTTCCTACAATATGAACACTTAACTTTTTCTTTCTTTGGTTTCCCTTGACTAAAAATGTTTCAATGTTGGTTTTGGAGAATCCCATTTTTTGTTCTTTCTCGGTATCCTTATCTTTACAACTATTTTATTTCTTCCCTTTTTGTTTAAAGCCTATCATTTCCCATTCCTAGTAATAAGGTCTTAAGGTTTTGAAGGCTTCAATGTGCCCATTTGTATTAACTTATCATGCTCCCTAGTCAAGTCAGCAATAAATTTATCTAAAGGCATCTTCCATGTTGTCCCAAGCACCCTTTTGGTGGAGTAGAAGGTAGATACAAACACGGAATATTCAGGACCTAGTATAGTGTAGGAAAATGTATCCCTTTTTCACACTTAATTAAGGAATAATTAGTAATAAAATGAGCCTAATGTTGCCTTGATTTAGTGTTGTAATATTTTTTTTTTATTCGCATTAAATTTAGGGCCCTTTTAAACTAAATGGACTTAATTGTGCCTTATTTAGGGTGTTGTAAGGTGTACCTTTATACTTTCACACTAATCTAGGGCTTTAGTAATTGATTGAGGTTAATTTTCCTTAATTCTCCCCTTTAATTCAAATCCAAGCCTAATTAAATGTAAATTTTGAGGGATAAAACCCGACATTCATAAATTTCATTATACAACACTTAATTTTGGAAGATGTGTCCTAGGTAAGTGACCTAGAACCCATTCTCCATAGGGCGAATGGGTCCTCACGTAGGTCTAGGACCCTATTTTTGCATATTGTTTAACATTTTCTGATGTGTGTCCTAGATAAATGGCCTAGGACGCATTCGCCCTATGGTGAATGGGTCCTCCCTTAGACCTAGGACCCCTCGGAATATGTTTTTGGTAGTATTGTAATGATTTCAATTCTATAATTCGATGTCAGCTTGTGATATTTGAATTTTGAGAATTAATGTTAAGATACATATAAAGACAGGTTATTTCACTATGTTTCATCCTAAGACCTAAGATTTTCAAGAGAAAACCTAGAGCATTCAAGTGAGCATGATCAAGAGCATTTCTAAGGCATTAAAGGGCATATTTATAGAAGATTATTGCAGCAATCAAGATTCCATTGTCATGTCAAAGATGTATTACATCATGCATGTTGTTTGAGCTAATGTGGTGATGTAGTGTTCAACATCAATTCAAGCATATTCAAAGGCATTGTTTCACATCAAGTTTCATGATCAAGATCTACATCCATTGAGGCCACTTCGTGATAGTTTGTAGATTTTTATTCAAAGTTTCAAATAATGTATAATTGTTCATGTTTCATTGTTTCATCATAAGGTTTATTTACCAAAATGGGGTTTGACCAAGGAAAACCCATATTCCCTAACAAACAACATTTTTTATCTCTTTGATGTGTGAATGTAGGTTTAGGCTTGAAGTGAAAATTGAAAAAAGTTGCAAAGTTGTCAAAGTTGCAAGAAAAGTTACCAAATCACGAAAATTGACCTACAGGATCTATCTCCAGCTATTTGACAGTGAACAATTGGAATCTGGGAGTGCAGACCCGATAGAACAAAACCCAGAAACTGATTTTCTGAAGCCCTAGTCAAGACCCATTCACCATAGAGCGAATGAGTCCTCGATGAGGAATAAAAAAGCACTTTGGTGAAAGGTACACAACATTTTCCCCTTTCTAGAGTTTCCTTTTGACTGCAGTTTGGGTTATATTTGATTAATTTTCTTTATTTTCACTTTGTAACACACATTTTGAATGAAATTAGGAAAATAGGTGCATCATACCCCCTTCATTTCATTAGAAAACATATATATTTTTCTATGTTTCATTTTGGTGAACCCGAGTTTGATCATTGCATTTTGATTTTGGAGTCCTCCTTCATCCTAGATTTAGATCTTGCATTCATTTGCATTTCTTTGCATTGAATTAGACCTCATTTAGGGTGTATAGTTTGCATTTCATTTAAGGATTCTAGGATTGCATATTTTGCATTCTTCAAATCTGAAAAATACAAAAATATCAGTCATAGTATATATCATTTACATAGCATTACATCATATCAATTTGCATTTGAAAATTGAAACAAAATTGCATATCAAACTAACTTTTCTAGGTTGTCATTTTGTCACATTTTGCACTTGCATTTCACATTGACTTCCACAAAAAAAATCAAACTAAAACTTGTTGTAACAAACTAGAATCTGAAAATCACTTAAAAATCTATAAAAAAATTGTTTCAAAACCCTTATCTAGGGCCCACTCTCCCTAGGGCGAATGAGTCCCTGATCAGGTCATATTCTAATTTTCTATGCATTAAAAAATCCATTTCTGCATTTTTGTTTGTTCTTTCATATTTCTGTTACTGTTTGCAGAATTTTTGTTTCATCAATTTCATCATATCTAGCTTAATTTGGTAAATCAATGCATTGTGTGATTTCAAATTTGCATTTACAAGACTTCATTTTCATGTTTTTGCATAGTTTAATTAGAAAATTACCTTGTTTAGAATCTGAAAATTGCATTTTAGGTCATTGCATTGCATTTTACTCTCTTTCCATTTTGGGTTGGCACTGAGTTTGTGAAATCTTGTATGAGCTTTACAACTTGGTGTCCTATTAGCAATACTATTGTGAGACGTAGTTTGAGACTCATGTCATCCCACAATACACCATTCATTGTGGATCTTGAGTTTTCTAACTCTTTTTCTAATAGTGTTGATAATCAACCCCCTAAGGATCATAGCATGCATACTTCATTTCCCATGACTTCCCTTCCTACAACTAATGTGTAAGATGTTAACAATACCATACCTACCATGACTAGTTGTACTCAAGCTTTGAGGCATACTCAAAGCCAAGGTGGAACTTCAATTCTTCCTTCTACAATACCCATTTCCACTCCTACATACACTAATACTCAAGTTACCACAACCATTCAGCCTACTATCAATGTCAACACTTCTTTAGGTATTTCCACATGGGATCCTTCTAGCTTTGTGCATTCAAATACAATATCTCCTCAACCATCCTCCCTCACAAATTTACAATTCACGTGTCCTCTGCATACATACACCACTCCACCTTATTCCCTTCCATCTTACAATACCAACAATGATCCCATCATTAACACACTTTTGCAAAACATGTCAACCCTTATACAACAAATCATCATCCTAAATCAAAACAACAATAGTCAACCTTCACAATACATCAAAACCAACCCATTATCCCTAAAGATATTGAGAACACAAATGCCACAAGGTATACAAGTTCTTAGATTTGAGAAATATGGTGGGAAAGGAGATCCTGTTAGCCATGTTTCCGCTTACACAACCCTATGTAGTGATATCATCTTTGAAGATAAGTTTTTGGCTAAACTCATCCCTAGATCCTTGAAGGATACTACTTTAGAATGGTTTTTCTCCTTGCCGAATAATTTAATTGGTTCATTCAATGAGCTTATTGATGTTTTTTACAACCACTTCCACATTCACATGGTTCCCAAGATCCCCCTAGCTGATTTGATGACATGTAAACAAAAGGATGATGAGAAAGTCATTGATTTCATAGCACGATATCAAATGCTTTATTCACAAATAAACATTAAGATTCTTGATGTCGACCTTCAACGAATGTTTATTTCCAATTTACAAAACAAAATCCAAACCAAACTCGATATGTTGAAATTCCCATCCTTCACATAGTTATGTACAACCCTTCGTGATTATCAAAATTCAACTTATGGTCGTGATGTGAAAAATCCCACTAGTCATCCTGAAAAGTTTGAATCCACACCTCAAAATAATTACCCACCTTACAAGAAACAAAATAGGGGTTTTTTATAACTTAATTCCCCTCAACCAAATCAACAATTTGATAACCAAGTGGCTTCTATAAAGACAACAAATCATTTTTCCTTTGGGGATAGGAATAGAAAATTTACCCCTCTACCCAACACCCTTCATAATATCATGTTGCAGCTCGTGAACAAGAATATGATTTTCGTACCTCCTATTAGAGCTCCTGATCCTAATAAACCATTATCTACAAACTATAGATCAAATGCTTATTACCATTTCCACCAACAAAATGGACATGATACGAAATATTGTAAGTGTCTTAAACATCTTGTGCAAGACCTCATTAATTCCAATCAACTTCAAATTGGACATGTGAATGATCAAGGCAATAAGTTTGTAGCTCCTCCTAATCAAAACTTGCAAATCTTTACAAATCCCATGCTGAAACACACTATTTCATTTGTCAAAGCTAATGAAACAAAGAATGATGTGATGAATGTTGACACAGATGATGAAAACACAAAAGATGACAATGAGGAAAATCCTTTGCATCAAATGATTGGCATCATTGAAGTTCAACCTCATAAGAGCCAAACCAAAATGCCCCTTGATATTGCTTTCTCACAAAATGACATAATCAAACATGCACCTGATGGTCCTCTTTACATAGCTAGAAGAATCAATGACAAGCCTACCAATGGGATATTAATTGATCCCGTCTATGTAGAGAATGTGATCACTAAAGAATTCTTATTTGTGCATGAACTCTATCAAGATACATACAAAAGACCGAAAGCATGGATCAAAACGCATAATGGTTTTTCTTGCTCTATGATTTGCTCGATAAACCTCCCTCTAAAGGTTGGACCGAAAACATTAAATCTCTCATTCACTATCATCCCATTGTTAGACCAATTTCGTGTGAAGTTAGGCTATCCATGGCTTCGCTCCATGAATGTCGTCTCGTCAATTGTACATATCAAAACATTTCAAACCTCATCGGACCTCGTGAGAACTGCTTTTTTAAAGCATATCAAAAGTTTAAGGCAAAACGCATAGCATAATTATCCCTTAGAAATATGTCTTAACTCGTGATTGAGCCATCTATCCTTGACAAGCCAATGATTGAACAAAAACCCCATCCAAATATCCAAAAGCAACCTATGAAAAATCCTCCTACCATTTCCTACGAGAGACCATGAGACAATCAAAGCAATCCCATTGTGCCTCCTAAAGTCAAACAAGTTTACAAAGCCAAAAAGAATGTGGTTGAACAACCTCCCATGGTTCCTTTCGTTCCTCCCCTAAGGGAAGAAAAGAAACCTATGGTTGACAAACCCGCTCTTACACAATCACAAAATGACAACATATTGAAACAAAATCAAAATGCTAGAGAGCATAGGCGTAGACGTCGTGCTATTGCTCATATGTTACAAACTAAAGACAAAAAGAACAACACAAAAATTCAAAATCCGAACTTGCCTGAAGCGATGCATGATGATTCTATACTTTCATTGTAGTGTAAACATGAGCAAACTTCTATGGACATTATCATTCAACCTCCTGTTGTGATTAATTTAGATGATGGCATTGATATTGCAAAGATTGATGAACAAGTACATAATGAGTTGAATTCATTGTTCTCTTCTTCCATGAGCTTAAATGACAATTCTACTAATAAGAGTGTTGAACTTGATGCTTGTCCTAGTTCAGCACTTGCTATTGTCCCTTTGGCTAGTTGTCTTCCTTATGCACATATTGACCAAGATTGGGATGCGGACGACCTACTATAGGTTGAATCGTATGTGTCTTACTAGTCTTTTTCATTGTTTTTATTTGCATGTTTCTTTATGTGATTGCATGTGCGTAATATAACCCCTCGTACTGTTCTATTTGATGTATGTATCTTTTTGTGCATTCCTCTATATGTATCTACATTCTTCTATATCTCGTAAACATTTTACTTTTTTGCTTGTCTTGTGTTTTCCTTTTGGGGATGACGTAAGGCATCGAGACATTTAAGTCTCTTCCATGTTGACCCGAAAGGCATTTTCTTTGTTTTCGCTCTTTTTGTGTCATTCTTCCAGTTCTGAGTATTTGGGGAATGATGGCAAATTTCCGAGCTCTCTAACAACATTGTAGCAAAGACATACTAACCCAAAATTCGTAGATCGCTTATGTATTTTTAGGGGCAACCCCTCCCTCATTTTTTGTGACGTAGTTTTATTTTGGAAACATATAACTTGGCATAGGGACTTTCCAAGGAAGCTCTCATGTCTTAGGATTGAACATTGGCTACTTTAAAGCAATTGCTCACAGCAATGGTGTTAGCAACCACTTTAAAGTGGGGGCAGACATCTATGATGTCTTTCGACATTTTTTATATTTCATGGTTTGATTTTCTTTTTTCTTGTGATGCATCATTTTTTTGGTGGTTTCATTGGGTTTGATGTCCTCCAAGAGTGTGATATGTCTTAGTGTATGACTTCCTCTTAGTGGTGATGTGGCACACTGCATTCCCTAAGTTGTGAAACTTTTACTCTTGATTTTTCCTCTCTTAGAGACATTAGGCACAATGTTCCCTAAGAAAAAGACCTTACACAAACGAAGCAAGATCCCCTTGAACAAAAATCATATATATATAATGTTCATAAGTGTTTGGCATAACGCAGCTTGCTAACCTTGTGAAGCTCGAACCCCAATAAAGGGCACTAAGCATAACACACTTTGCTTTCTTGTGGAGCCTTCCCCATGTTCATAGGTGTTTAGTATAACACAGCTTGTTAAGCCATATGGAACTCGAAACCCTAAATTCAAGGCCACCTAGCATAACACACCATGCTTGCCTCTAGAGCCTTGCCTAGCATTGTGGTGCCTTATTGAAGTTGTCAGGAGGATAGCTTTGATATGCTATGGGAGCTTAATATGATTCTCTCATTTGCCACCCTTTTGAAAGACTTACCTAGCGGAAAGCCTAAAGTTCCACTACCTAAGAGTAAGCGCAAACTGATAGTTTAGATGTGTTTCACATCGCGTTGGACAGTCCAGGCTTGATCTTCTTGGTCTTTGACGTTGTATGATTGTGTATCCTTTTCATTGTTGCATACATAAGTGTCTTGAATGTCAATCTCTCACTAAAGTGGGTGAAAATGTAGTGTAGGAAAAAGTATCCATTTTTCACACTTAATTTGAGAATAATTAGTAATAAAATGAGTCTAATGTTGCCTTGATTTAGTGTTGTAATATGTTTTTCATATTCACATTAAGTTTAGGGCCCTTTTTAAACTAAATGGACTTTATTTAGGGTGTTGTAAGGTGTACCTTTACACTTTCACATAATCTACGGCTTTATTAATTGATTGAAGTTAATTTGCCTTAATTGGCCCCTTTAATTCAAATCCAAACCTAATTAAATATAAATCTCGAGGGATAAAACTTGACATTCATAAATGTCATTATACAACATTTAATTTTGGAAGATGTGTGTCCTAGATAAGTGACCTAGGATGCATAGAGTGAATGGGTCCTCACTTAGGCCTAGGACCCTATTTTTGCATAATGTTTAACATTGTCCAATGTGTGTCCTAGGTAAGTGGCCTAGGGTCCTCACTTAAACCTAGGACCCCTCTTTGGAATATGTTTTTGACGGTATTTTAATGATTTCAAATCTATAATTCAATGTTGGCTTGTGATATTTGGATTTTGGGAATTAATGTTAAGATACATATAAATACAAGGTTATTTCACTATGTTTCATCCTAAGACCTAAGATTTTCAAGAGAACACCTAGAGCATTCAAGTGAGCATGATCAAGAGCATTCAAAAACATTTTTAAGGCATTCAAAGGCAGATTTATAGAGGATTATTGCAACAATCAAGATTCCATTGTCATGTCAAAAATATATTGCATCATGCATGTTGTTTGAACTAATGTTGTTCAAGATCAATTCAAGCGTATTCAAAGGCATTGTTTCACATCAAGTTTCATAATCAAGATCTACATCCATTGAGGCCACTTCATGCTAGTTTGCAGATTTGTTATTCAAAGTTTCAAATAAGGTATCATTGTTTCATCTCTTCATGTTTCATGGTTTCATGTTTCATTGTTTTATCATAAGGTTTAATTACCAAAACGGGGTTTGACCAAGGCTAACCCCTATTCCCTAACAAACAACATTTTTTTCTCTTTGGTGTTATTGGAGGTTTTAGGTTGAAAATCATTTGAAAAGCAAAATTGAAGAAAATTGCAAAGTTGTCAAAGTTGCAAGAAAAGTTGTCAAATCACAAAAATTGACCTACAGGATTTATTTTCAGTTGTCTGATAGTGAACAACTGGAATCTGGGAGTGCAAACCCAATAGAACAAAACCATGAATGATTTTTCGGAGCCCTGGCCAGGACGCATTCGCCATAGGGTGAATGAGTCCTCAGTGAGGGCTGAAAAAACACTTTTGGTGAAAGCTACACAACATTTTCCTCTTTCCAGAGCTTCCTTTTAATTGTTGTTTGAGTTAGATTTGATTATTGTTCTTTATTTGCACTTTGTAACACACATTTTGAATGAAACTAGGAAAATAGGTGCATCATACCCTTTTGTTTCATTAGAAAACACATATTTTCTATGTTTCACCTAGTTAGGGAGTATAGAAAGAAGTAATTGATCCTTTTTTTTCTCTATTCCACATTCGTTTAATTGCAGCCTAACTAATTTGAACATGGTTAAGAAATCTTTTAGAATCTTGAAGGAACTAGGGCTCAATCTAATAAGCTCATTATCTAACTCATGACCTTTAATTTCATCTAAAAAAAAATTTACTGCAAGCCAAACTTCATTGGGTGTATTTAATGATCCTACATGAAAGAGAAGTTCAAGAGACACATTCAAACATAGAAATCTAAAGGCTTGATCACACTTAGTAAACCTTTTTTTTTACTTCATCAATATTAGATTCTTTCTCAATGCCTATTGTTACCTTATACAACCCTTTGTTCTTTAGCACAAGTATTGTTAATCTATACATTTAGTTTCTTGAGGGGGTTTCTTATGCAAGTGGTGTGACTCTAACGAGGTATGCTTCTTTTGCTCCATCAACTCCTATTGGTGAGTCCCACCCATCTACTTTGATTGCTTAATCTGATATTCCATCAACTTTGGCTCAACTTCAACCTACTCCTAACGCAATTGATCGATGTTTGGCTACTCCAGCTAGACATTCCTAGATCTAAGGATTTGGAAGATTATATTTCTTAGACAATTGTACAAAGACAAAAGAAAAGTCTTCCCAAATCTATCTCCCAATCTCATACTAGAGGGAAGGATGTGATTGAATAGGGTTGGGTCTAACATTGTGAAGGTTATTTCCTTGGTATTGTGTTATTTTCATTCTTTTTGATTGTAGTTGTAATGGTTTGTGCTTGGCAGCTCAACTACAATTGTGTCTTGCTCGCAGCTAAGAGGCCATTGTATTTGTTTCTACTTGCAACCTTGCTTTGCACTAGGGTTGAGATCCTTCCCATTTTATCTAATCAAAAATAGTCGCCAGATTACCTAAATTGTTGGATGTAGAATCAATCCCTTCACCAAGACTATTATTCCTCAATCAATGATCACAAGAAGGCTACTCATAAGATGATAGCATATTGCAAATAGAGGAGCTTTAACTTACTTTTCGTTCCTAGGCTTCTATTTAAGTATCAATACAACCACCCTTTGTTGACCGGATGGCTCTTGCCTACAAACCTTCAAGCAGACCTTAGGACACAAAGCACGGTCAAGTACTTAAACTTGTATCGTTGGCAGGTAATGGGCTACATTCAAAAATCCTTAGGACCACTTATGGACTGTTCAACTTGATATAAAGCCTATGCCATCATGATTTGCCCCAAGTCATGACTAATTGTGTAGTTGAAATGCAACAGAAATGTGATCGATCGTCATGAATTTATCACAAAATTACTTTGATTTCAACAATTTGAAAATAGCTTAAAGCAAAACCTCAAAAGAAAACATTTATTGGAATTTCATTCTCTTTAGTAAATCCACCCACCTACCCACCTACTTCAAAACGATAATCATATGCAGGCATACTCAGCTTCTAATATCTTTAAAAATCTAAATTATAGTAGCCAACGTTAGTGATCTGGGTTGCATGCTAATAGTACCCATATAGGTGACACCAGTTCACACTGGCACAATTGACATAACCAATTTGCATTTCCGTGAGACCTTCCAATTAAAATATATATTGATATGCCAAAACTTATATGTTCAAAAATAACCTACGACATTAACATGTAAGTTCATATTATGGCAAGGTCAAAATGTGATGCAAAGCAACATTATTTATGACTTGCACCTAATTTATAAGGCAGCCAGAAGGCCAAAGACTTCAATTCAGATGTACTTACAGAGGTAAAATAAAATATGTCGCTCATGTGATATATACCCATTCTTATGAACAGGTATAATAGATACCTACAGCATTGGCAGTAACTTCATAGGTAAGCTAGACTCTAATGGTGTACCTTATTTGTTAGTTTTCTGTTCTGCTCATGGGTCTATTATTTCCAGTTTAGAATAGATTCCAAATGCATACTATACGAATTAAGAAATCAGATCAGCCCTCACACCTACCAGCAATGAATTTCACAAGGATGATTTATTCTCAATTAAATTTCATGCATATGCAATTACAAAACTATTATTGGTTCTGATTCCCATTCCAAACAAGGTTCTCAAATGGATATGCCTTTAACCATGAAGTAGATTCGTACGATTATGATTGTAATGCCACATAGCCAATTACCTATATATGTGTAAGACGTAACTATATAACCATACTCCCCTTAAAATGTGAAAATGAAGCAGTTTCAAGAAACAAATACACAATTTAGCTTTCACTGGAAATTTTCACAAGCTCGTACAATTCTCTATTGATACACTCAAAGTTATCGAAGTTGCTAATTGTTACAAAATTTCTGGTAACATACAAAAAGCTGCTTTCTGGCCTACTAGATTTAAGGAATTTCCGCAAGAAACAAACCAAAGGTATAAGCATGCGATGGGCTTCAAATCAATCTGAAGCTCAAATATATTCCAGCAGCGTTCAACCAAATAAGATGGAAAGAATGGTTGAACCATGATCATACAAAAGTGACAAATGTGTCTTCACAGTAGAATGACTAATAACTAAAAATTAGAAATGGAGTATGATCATGCTGATATTATAAACTTTGCACTCCTCAGTAGCATGACATGCAACAGTCTTATATTGCGTGTCTTCTTTTTCAGGCCACTAAATTATGAGGAAAGTGCTAAAAGCCAACCACCATCAGTAATTACAAAGCTGGGAAAATAACAAGCTCCGAACAAATGCTGCTAAAGGTGTAGAAAAATATTTGAAGCTACTACAGAAGCAAATCATGTTACAAAAATGGAGACATGTCCACTCCAGTCTCTTGTAATGTCTATTTTCGCCTCTTGTACCTGTACAAATCAGCCAAATTATAGTTGTTAATGTCGGGTTGTAGAATCAAATTGTAGAATAACAGAAGACAATCAATAAGTTCTGTATGCATCCGCAGCTCAGATAAAAGGCTATAGAATGATTGTATTTTTATGGAGGACTTTTTATCTTCCATTAACAAACAAAGGTCCAAATGTTAGATCAATGAAATTTTCCAATAAAAGATCACCAAATGCATATACAAGCCCAATAACCCATAAATAATCCACAAAATGACAACCATGTAAGCAAGGATTAACATTAATTGCTGAAACAATGAATCAAAGAAAAAGAAAACCCATTATCACACAGTCCAAACTCCGAAGGATTGACAAATAAATATTCAAATAGAAAAATACTGTGTATAAAGTAAATATTGTCTTATACATTCAATGGATCTTATGAAATATATTCAAAGAAAAGCATCAGAATATTGTAATAAAATAAACTCAAATTGGATACCTTACGTTATATGAATCAATGGTATGTTTAGTTTTAGCAGTATTGAATTTCTTTCTCCTGATCCATGAACACAATAATTCACAAATGCAGGATTGATACTTGAGAGACTTCAAGAAGTTAAATGGGTTAACATGTGAAGGCTAAAAGTAATACATATGCAATATGAATCGACAAGGGCAGTAACTTTGAACCAGTTTCTTACAACATAACCCAGTCTCCCTGGGAACTAAAAACTATTCCCTTTAAATTCCGTGGGTAAGGAGTGAATAATTTTATTGGATAGTGAATGGGGGAACCCAATGATGATTATCTAGGATGGCCGGAATCCCCACATAATCATTTCTAAGGCACAGAAAACGGCTGCACAAAAAAATACAAACAAAAAGAAAGCCTTTATAAACTAATGATATGACAGAAATGTCAATGTATCGTGTTTGATATATGCTTATTGATAGGTAACATCATGTTTTCTCCCAAACAAACTCACTACAATTCCATTCATAAGAGGCAGAAATTGAAGTGGATATTTTGTTTGCAACCTTCAATTCATGCAGGTGTTATCTAAACATCATATCATACAATCTAAGCACATGAGGATCTTTGCCATGCTTTATGGGATCAATAATAATTTACAATGTGTTTCCAGTGAAGTATGCAGATACACATTGCATTGAGTCTACTTTCAAGACATCTATCATCTAAGCAATTCTAGCTATAGCATTTCTCACTGGCAAGTGGGCAGCTTAGAAGCATTCCTAATAAATCTCCCAACTTCTTAAGGAATGATGCAACACAACCCTCTCTCAACGACACATCCCATGAAAAGTCAAAAAGAACTGTAACCCAAGCAAACAACAAAGTTCTAAAAACTAAAGGAGAAAAGATAAAACCAGGTACTTAAAAATGCATTTTGCCCCTACTCCCAACAACACATCCCATGCAAAACTTAATAGGAATCTAAACTATGAAAAGACAAAGTTTTAGAAATAGTAAGATAAACAAACCAACGAGGTACTTGAATATATGTGCAGAAAAGAGCACTAGTCACCTTAATAACAGTCTAATATAGGCAACGAGAAAAATCGATCCAGATAATACGAGAAAAGAAACAACCAGCTACCTGAATATGATATAACCCTATCCCACTGGATGGACATCCCTTGCAACACTGAAAGAAATCTAATTTATGAAAAAGAGATTAATTCCTATAAATTGTAGGATTAAAGAACCAATCAAATACTTGAATGCAAATAAATGTAGAAAAAGCATTAGCCACACATTATCTAAGGATAAATCCAGCTGAATGTGCATGCTATTGTTCATTAAACAGGCACATATTTGATTCTCTCTCAACTTCATTAATTCCATAGCAGAAGTGAAATGTACAATTCAAGTAGTGTAGCCAGTAGGCCACTATTACTCCATAGTATCATCTTTGTAGATCTCTTAACGCATCCAAAGGAGCCTACAAAGGAATTGGAAGAGCAACCATTGATTTGGAGCTGCCTACCATCATTTTGGAGCAAATTTGAAGAAGTTTGTATTTTGAAGTTTTTTTTAATTTATTTTTTTCAAATTTCTGTTGTGTTCTACATTTTTTTTCTAAATTATAGAAAAAGGAACAAACCATAGCTATCAAACCCTAACTATTTTTGTATTTTTTAAAATTTTATTGCAGCAAACCCTAATTGTTTTTAGCTTTTTCTGATTTTTTATTTGTAATTTAATTAGAAACCGTGAATTTTTTTTGTTAAATTCTATTTATATCTTATTGCAGCATACTTTGCATTTATATATAGATCCAAATTTCCAATCACAATGTCGACCCCAGTTAGAT
>VDFB02026320.1:131438006-131522534 GCA_007258455.2 Sequoia sempervirens | reverse complement strand
TCATGTTTTTGTCAATTTTATATTTGTGTGTGAAGGCCTCTTCCTTCACCCACTCGTTTAAATACTCTCTCCCCACCCTCGGGCTTCATGCCAATGATGTCACTCTTGGACCATGCCATTCGGTCATTTGGTGCATGTAGCTAGTTAACAAGCGCAACACATTGTAGCATTTAATAGGTGGTTAATATCTTCTTTTCAAAAAAAATTGTTTGTAGTGTTTTTTGCCCTAGTGTAAATTATGGGCATTACACAGGTTCTATCTTTTTGCATCCTAGGAGTTGAAGTACAAAGAGTGACATGAGACACACCACACAAATCACTCATTCAAAGTTAATGAGAAGGTTTTTTTGTATCTTTGAAAGGAATAGTTCAAGGGTCCACATTGGAAGATGAAGCCTTTGCATTATGGTCTATACAATATTATATGCATAATCAATGATAATTCCTTTGTTCTTGATCTTTGATGATACATGTTGGATAGCATTATATAGTAAATGTGAAACTTCTCAAGACATATTTTCCTTCTCTTCTTGAGTAAATGTCAACTCAAAACCTATTAGACTTGGATCCTGAGCATTTGTTGAAGATGAGATCATTTATACTACCATAATGTGAATCACCAAGATTCACATGATCTATTTAGATTAGCTAAGGCAAGGTAATATGCAAATTAGGTAAAGTGGTATAATCTTCAACAAATCCATGTATAATTTCTACCTAGTTTTGACAACTCACTTAAGAAGAGATGGGGACCTTTTGTTCTTAGGAAAGAGTAAATGATTAGTGTGTAGTGGCGTAAGTGTTCGGGAACCTTGCATGTTTTTTACTATTCATTAACACTACCACAATGTACTCTTTTGCAATATGTGCCTTGCATGTAGGTCATAGTGTGATCACATATTACAACACATGATCCCACATAAGTCATTGTCTCATCGCACACTACTATGTATAACTCAACAAAGCTTTGCATGTTTCATAGCAATGTGGATTATAAATAAGAAATCTTCTTATCCATGTAATAGTTCATACCAATCAAGAATCAAAACTATCAAGTAGTTGATAGATTGTCAATTTCATAACATGAATCATTTTCTTCCTATCTTATTTTCTAAGTTGTAGTGTTATACATAGACACACATACACACATGCATACATACATGTTCATACATACGTACATACATACATATACATATATGTATTTATATACACACCTACATACATATACATATATGTATGTATATACACACCTACATACATACATACATACATACATACATACATACATACATACAGTCATACATACAGTCATACATACACACACACATATATACATACACACATATATGCATACATACATATATACATATATATACACATACATACATATATATGCATATATACATACATGCATACATATATACATATACATATATACATATACATATACACATATACATATAATTATACATACATGCATACATATATACATATATGCATGTATGTATGTATCTGTATATACATACATACATACATACATACATACATAAATATATAGGTATGTACATGTATGTATGTATGTATGTGTATGTATGTATGTGTATGTATATACATACACATATACATATACATACACATATACATATACATATATGTATGCATACATACATACATATATGTACACATACATATACATCTATACACATACATGCTTTCCCATTCATATTAAATGAGCAAGATGGGTAACTCCATAGACATAGGCGAATTAGTTTGATGTTTTTAACCTATTATGACCATAAGAATTTGTATTCCTAACCATGCTATTTGTGACTTAGTATGTACCTTATTCATTTCAGATTTTGAGAAAAAGTAGCATGTGCATATTTGCTAAAATCCTTCTATTTACATAATTTGATTGTATGTTAGCTTACTAATCTATTATTTTCTTATGCATAATCTGCAAGCTTGTCTTTCTTACAATTAGTTTGTCTCCTAGACCACCTAAATCTAAATCACCCTCTATCATAAGTTTATGTTTATAATATTATGTTTATTTCTAGTGATTTTAATATCTAAGAGGGACAACATTGAAAAGTTAGTTTCTCTCTTCCAAAATTTTATTGCTTTTTAATAGAGAGATAATTTTTATTTATTTTTTTATTAAAATAAATTAATAATTAATCAATAAACTTATAAATTCTTTTGTACATTGCAATATCTTTTATGTAATTATTGTTAATTTGAAATAAATATATACCTATTAAAAAATTAAACATAGTTTTAATAAATAAATAAATATTATTAAAAAAGTCATCACACAAAAATATTTTAAAATAAATTATTATATAAAAGAGGAGTAAGAAAGATCTATTTACATTTTAATATAAAAGAGTTACACCCAAAGGTATATTCCGTTATAAAAAATATTTCAATACATGTAACATCTTTATTGCCTCACAATAATTGTTAATGTTGCATTAAACACATTCTAACACTCTTTTTCACTTCTTTCTTAAGTAGATAGTTAAAATCGTGCAATGAAATGGAATCATGTTGTGAGATATGTCTATTCTTTTAGAACAAATTATAAAATGAGGAAGATAATGATATATTTTTTGATTATATTATTCATTTAGTTTGAAATTTTTAGAAGTATAATTGAAAGAGATTCTACTATTAACTAATTTTGATGAACTGAATTTTTTTGTCATAATAATATAACAAAAACAATATCATGGAAAAAAAAAACTATGTGTATTTTCATGAATTTTAAGTATAGGGTTTATGTAAATTCATCGTCAGCAATTCACCATCAGCAATTCACTGTAAACAATTCACTGCCAGCAATTCATCACCATGACATATTTATCGCATATATACAAGTCACCACCAGCAGTTCATTGTCGTCACCACCAGCAATTCACTGCGAACAATTCACTGCCAACAATTCATCATCATGACATATTCATCACATATACAATTCACCACCAACATTTCATCGTCGTGGTATATTCAGTGCATATACCTTTTTTATGTGTTCAATAAAATGTGTGTACTTTTTTCTTTTTGGGTGCTCTTGGCCACTTGAATATTAAAAAATGTATATGTGGTGCCACAGTGATGAATTGTATACGCGATAAATATGTCACAACAATAAATTGTTAATAATGAATAGCTCACGATAAATTTTCCTAGAACCGTTTGACAGATGGAAGAGATGGTTGTTTTGTTTAATGCTGTTCTATAAATTTATGATGGATGATTACACAGTTCAACACATGCCCATTTGCAGAACGAAATCTCCGAGCAGAGTTGATACGGATTTTTCTTACTTGTCTTAGGATGGAGTAAATTTCTTATATCGCTCAATTAGTTTCCAGATTCATAAAATATCCTTAAGTTATCAACATGCTATCAAGAATATTTTTTAAATTAAATAATATTTGGATAAATTTTTGCTGGGTTAGATGATTTGGTTTGCACCTGTTGCCTCATTGTTTATTATCTGAAAGCTGACATTATGTAAATTAACAAATGTGAAAGGGCAGTTCTGTACAGTGAATCTTTTTAACCAGGAGAAAGATGGTCCTCTGTGGCATTAGATAATTTGATTCATTTTTCTTTGTCTACCAAATTGCATACAAGAAAGTCTTCTTGTGGGGATCAAGAAAGAGATTTTTGACCCTTTTACATTGGAATGTTTCATCATGTCTTGGGTGCTACCATTTCATACAGATGCTTTACAATATTCAATTCTTAAAGCAAAAGTTATAATTTTTTATTAAATATTATCTGATTCATATTGACTTGAAGGTCTAATCTCAACAAAGTTTAAAATAAAAAGTTATATTTTTTTATTAAAGATTGTTTGGTTTGTATTAACTTGAAGATCTAATCTCAACAAAGTTTAAATAAAAAATGATGCACAACATTCAATTATTTAATTAGTTATTGAGTATTATAAGTAAATGTGACGAGCATAATGTATATTTCTAACATACTATTTATATAAAAAAATTAAGGAATTATAGAAATAGATATAATTCCTACACTTAGTTGAACAAAAATGTCAACTTTAATTTCACTAGAATTATAAAACACAAATAGTTTGACGATTCATCCAGATTTGAGCCAAAAGGTATTATTCTCAATATATAAAGTCCCCCAAAAGGTATGAACTAGGTGAAACATCTGCACAAAGAATTTAAACAAACAAAGAAGATTTTTTTACTAAAATCTCAGTAAAACAAAGTAGTAGGATACACTAATGAAATATCAAAATTCTTAAACAAATCAATTCACAAAATTTTATCTCAATAACTTGTTTTCAAATGGTAAATCTAACATTACTTGTAATGCATTACAAGCCTTTTTATCTTGTAATTATTATCATTAAGTGAAGAACACTCAGTATGTGATCAATCAAAGATATTATGAGAACATAAGGGACATTAAATTATAATCGTTATGAAATTTATATGGATGCAGTAGGATTTGAATTTAGAACTTTTTATATATGTTAGGGTGTTTTATCTTTGAGCTACCAATAATTTATTGTCTAACATTTCTCTTTGGGTTATATTTTGTGTTTGAGAATTTGAGTCTAATTTTGATATCACGTGAAAATCTGAAACCTCTTTTATGCATTTAAGATTAGTATTTGAATCTAAGATCTCTTTTATGTATATGAAAATTAGGATTTGAATCTAAGACCTCTTTTATGTATATGAAAATTAGGGTTTGAATCTAAGACCTCTCTTATGCATATGAAAATTAAGATTTGAATCTAGGACTTCTCTTATGCATACTAAAATCAAGATTTTAATCTTGTAGAACCTCTCTTATGCATACTAGAATGTTTTGTCATTGAACTACCAACCCTTTTATAATTAGAATTTGACCCATTCTCCAACAATCATATATATACATCTAACCTGCTTTTCCCTATCAAAAACAATCATATACATACATCTACTCATAATAATACATAAAATCTATATTTTTTCTTAATTTAAATTAAAAAAATCACTAACAAAAAATGATACTGATAAAAATACATGATATAAAAACAAAATGATTTAAGTACTTCAAATGATAACCAGAAATGAAATTGAAACAAAATCCTATAAGAAAAAGAAAAAGAAAAAAGAAAAAACAAAACATGATCATTAATCATCTTCAATGTCTTTTGGTTGCTTGATTTCTTGTGGCTGACCATTAATCCTGTTTTTTGAGGTGTGCTTTGATGACATTCAACCCCTAAATGATCTTTCATGAAATGAATTCCTTTCTTAAGATAATTGAAAAATGGATTTCATCATATTAATTCACTATACATTAAAACATCTTTTTATTTCAATTTTAAGTATTCATATTTGACAGATAGGAAAGATGGTTTTTTATCAACCTTAATATATTTTATACATGCTCAATAAATTCATAATGGATTACTACAGTTCAACACATGCCCATTTACAGAACGAAGATCTCCAAGCAGAGTTCAACACATGCCCATGCACTTGTTGCCTCCTTGTTTATTAGACATTATGTAAATTAACAAATCTGAAAAAACAGTTCTGCACACTGAGTCTTCTTAACCAGGAGAAATTTGGTCCTCCTCTGTGACATTAGATAATTTGATTTATTTTTCTCTGTCTACCGAATTGCATCAAGAAAGTCCTTTTGTGGGGACCAAGAGAGTGTTTTTTGCCCTTTTACATTGGAATGTTTCATCATGTCTGTAAAGTTGGGTTGTATTATTGAATACTACCGTTTCATGAAGATGCTTTACAATATTCTGTGTGAAATGAAAATAATTTATTTAATTTTTGAAGTAAGTAGTTGGATTCTTTATTATTAAATAAAAAATTATAATTTTTCATTAGATTATTTGATTCATATTTGACTTGGAGGTCTAATCTCAACAAAAATTAAATAAAAAATCATGTATAGCATCTAATGTAGTTTAATTCAATATTGAATTATAAGAAAACATGGTGAACACAATGTATATTTCTAATATACTTTTTAAGTAAAAGAAAACTAAAGAAGGAATTATAGAAATAGATATATTCCTGCACTTATTTTCATGAGAATATCAACTTTAGCTCCACTAGAATTGTCAAACACAAATAATTTGATGATTCATCCATAATTGAGCCGAAAGATATCATTTTGAATATAGAAAGTCCCCTCGAGAGTACGAACCAGGTGAAACATCTGCAAAAAGAAAAACAAACCAAAGAAGAATTTTTTATTAAAATCTTAGTAAAAGAAAGTAATAAGACACACTAATGAAAGATCAAAATTTTTAAACAAATCAATTCGTGAACTTTTATCCCAAAACTTGTTTTCAAATGATAAAGCTAATTGTGCTTGTAATGCCTTATAAGCCTTTTTATCTTGTAATTATTATCATTAAGTGAAGGACACTCACTACATGATCAATCAAAGATATTATGAGAACATAAGAGTCATTAAATTATAATCACTATGAAACTTCTAAGGATTTATTAGGATTTTTTTATATATGTTAAGATGTTTTATTATTGAGTTATCAGTAGCTCATTCTCTAACATTTCTCTTTGAGTTATATTTCATATTTCTGAATCTGAATCTAATTTTGATATCTTGTGAAAATCTAGAACCTCTTTTATGCATATTAAGAGTATAATTTGAATATAGGACCTCTTTTATGCATATCAAAATTAAGATTTGAATTTAAGAACTCTCTTATGTATACAACAATTAGGATTTGAATCTAAGGCCTCTTCTATGCATACTAAAATTAAGATTTGAATCTAATAGGACCTCACCTACCCATACTAAGACGTTTTATCATTGAACTGCTAATCCCTGTATAATTCAAATTTAGTTCATTCTCCAACAATCAAATATATATCTTCTCATACTAATACATAAAATCTATAATTTTTCTTAACTTAAAAAAAATCAATATTAAAAAATGATATTGATGACAATACTTGATAAAAAACAAAATGATTGAAGTGTTTAAAATGATAACCAGGGATGAAATTGAAACTAAAAGCTGAAAGAGAAAAAAAAAAGATAAACATGTTTCAAAGTTGTAATGATGACATTAATGTCTCTTGATTGCTTGGTCTCTTGTGGCTGACCATTAGTTTTATTTATTTATTTGCCTTCCCCTCTTGAATTTATTTGGATCAGTATAGAGCCTATTTAACTGAGTTTTAAGGCATCTCCATTTAATCAAAATCAAGGTAACCTGACTTAACAAAGAGGGCTTTAAGGTAAAAGAATAATCCAAATAGATTGATTGGTTATGTACATTGTTAATGCTTCAAATGTGATAACAATGAAGAGAGTTCAACTTGCCAATCTTTTAACAAAGCCAGAGAATGATTTAGCAATTTCTCAGAATAATCACAGATGAAAAAAAAGATCCTCAGACAATGGTTGGAGAAAAAAAGCAAACTGTTTTCTTTTTCTATTTTAAAGTTATGTGAAGAAAATGGAACAGAGAGTATATCAGTTGTGTGCTTATTGAAATATATCTAACAAACTAGAAATGACATTTCATTGTTTCAACCTGAGGATTGATCTTAGTATTGGTGCCTCAAACTAGTAGTTAGTCCATCACATACCTGCCTTAACATGGATCTATGCTAGTTAGTTACCTGGCTAAAGCGAAGATGGTGTTCTTCACCAGGGAGCTGAAGAGTACCACTTACAAACACAATTATACCTCCTGCAACTCCAGAGGACTGGCAATCAATGGTGGATACATGATGCTTGCATTGATCAAAGGGAAGGGAGGCTAGCTTCAGTGAGATTTTGTGGGCGCCTTCAATCTTCTCCCCTTCAAAGCTCATAGTAGAATATGACTCATATAATGCTGGCAAGCTTCCTCTGCTATTATCAAACAAGTAATAATATTGCTCAACAAAAGCCTTCCCCACCTCATCCACCTCAGGTACTGTTTCAACAAAGTTATTATCAGTGCAAGCCTGCACTGTCATCTCATCAACAGTGGCCTCCAATTCCATGCTTACCAGATCTTAATCCAAGTGCAAAAGTTAAAACTAAAGCAATGGATGAAAGCATTGGTATAGAGCAAAGACGCCCATGGTTTTAAAGGAAAGCAAGGAGGTTCTTGTCGGTGCACTTTACTTTTTTTCTTTCTTTCTTTTTCATTAGAAGCGTGGAATGTACGCAGATTCCATGTTATATTCACACTTAAAGCACAAAAATATGCAATACGCAAATTGGAAGAGTATAATGCTTTTTTCTGATCAAAGTTGGATATTTTACCTGAGTTCTTTTGCATAGTAGATGGTTTTTTTTTCTTTTATCTTTAAAGAATTGTTCTTGTTCTTCTCTTATCCCAAGCCATCATTGAGGATTTGATACTAAGGCGAGGGAACTTGCCAAAGGCTAGATTCTCACCTTAAAGCACTTCGAAACCTGGACAGAGTACATGCTGGAAGCTTAGTTTTAATGACAAGAAAAAATGAACAAGACACAGAAAATTTAAAAAGAGAGACCAGAATGGATGGGGATTAAAA
Source organism: Sequoia sempervirens (assembly GCA_007258455.2). Taxonomy (NCBI): domain Eukaryota; kingdom Viridiplantae; phylum Streptophyta; class Pinopsida; order Cupressales; family Cupressaceae; genus Sequoia; species Sequoia sempervirens. The sequence goes on along the minus strand of VDFB02026320.1, from coordinate 131,513,988 downwards.
TCCCTGTCCTAAAGTACATAACATCTTAATTTCAATCCTCTACATTGTAAGTGGTCACTCTAAAAGTGATTCCAAGTTTTTTTTTCCCTTATTTTAATGTTTGCAATTATTCTTCAAAAATGTACTTTTACCAAGAGGATAATTGTAATTTTGAGTTAATTTTATTTATTTTTGTCTCAAATCTGATTTTCTTTCTTTTTTAATTTTTGGGACGGTCCCTTTTTCAATGGGTAGAAGGGGAAAACCCTCACATGAGACAATGTTTTCAAGTATTATGGACTTCCCTCTACTTCCCTTTCCCTCTCTCACATACACTGTTTTCAAGTATTATGGACTTTGCTTCCATTCATCCACCTCTTTTTCACATACATTGTTTTCAAACATTACAGACTTCCCTATGCTTCCCTTCCTCCTCCTCTCTCTCACATACATTGTTTTCAAGCATTACGGACTTCACACTGCTTTCCTTTCTCCCTCTCTCTTTTACATATAATGTTTTCAAGCATTATGAACTTACCCCACTCTCTTTTACATACACTACTTTCAAGCATTACAGACTTACCTCTCTCTTTCACACACTAATTTTTTGTATGTAAGGGTGGTGTTATTATTTGTTTGAATTTTATCTATTGTTAATAGAAGAGTTTAAAGAGTTGATATGTTGTGATCAATGTGTTACACTCTTTATATAGTGGACGACCTTCACCATAAATAATCAAAATGCTAGAATTTACAATGACCATAATTAATGAGTTATGTTACACACATATGTAAACACTTAGTCATGTTGGCTTAAAATTGATATAAATTGAACTTATAATTTAGGATATAATAAATTTGTTCAGGAACTTACTATATTATATATAATAACTAAATAAAATTAAAATAAAACACAATTAAAATAAGATTGATAATTATTGAACGATTAAACAAGATAAATATTATTTCAATTAAGAGACTATAAGAAATGGGTAAAATTTATAGGAGATATGCATACCTTCCACTTTGATTGTATGTTTTGAATCTAGCAACTATACTATTTTATAATAGGAGAAATTAAAAAATTACTAAAAATACTAAATTAGGGTGGTGAGAACTAAAGTGCCATCACACTCATTAGAGGTTTGTGTCTCTTAAAAGTTGAAAAAGATAATCAAATAGGTATAGTTTTATTAGAAAACTAACATAATTATTGGAGATATGGGAATTTGGTATAGGCCATTTGTTGGGGTCATAACTTCTAGCATGTTATTAATTTTTTTAAGTTTTAATGTGTTGGAAGCTTATGTTGTGAACTAATTGTACACCTAAAATCCACTACCTTTTAACATCACATCTAATGTTGCTTCCTAACATAAGTTTTAACACCATGTTGACACCACCATGCTAATTTACTAATTTCAACACCACTACCATGCTAATATCATCCTAATCAAATTAATTCTATTTAAACAACCCCTTTTTATTCACTAGCTACATTACTAATTTAGTTAATTAGGTTATTATTCAAAATAAATAAATAAATCCATTTTCATCCATTATCTACAAATAAATAAAATAAAAAATATAATTATCCACCTCATTACTATACTCATTAATTAAATAAAAGTCAACCATCTTATAAATCTCTACCATTTATTTAATCAATAGAATCATAACCATTCATTTTACCAAGTGCCAACAATTAATAAAAATCATCTCAAGCAATGCCAACCCTCTATTTGCAATCAGTCTCGACCATTCACCATTTATCTTAACATTAGAGAAGGTAACAAACATTCAATAAAGTTACCCTAATGCATCTCAACCATTCATTCAACATCAAATCTAGTCTGTTCACATTTTTAATAAAAAATATATAAATATTCCCTCCGTCCTTCATCAATCATATACATTCATCAAAGGCAAATATGCACATGTTGCCAAAATCTTGAAGACTCCTTGAACAACTATAAAAACCTACAAATCAATCACATCTTGAGCACATTTACTTCAACAAAAAAAAGATTTGTATTCAGTAAGGTTGATCAAATATTTATTTCATTTAATTAATTTTAAGCTTAATTAGAGGTTACATTGAATTTGGAAGAGGAATCATAACTTCCTTTAGTTTCCTTAAAGTTTTTTGTTTAAAATTTTATGTATACATTTTGGCATGTCTAGTGGGATACCTTTTCCTTATTCTAATATTAAATTTATAGGCTTTTAATGGTTTGGGTTTGCAGGTTTTGATCCTTTTCATCCATTTTCTTCATATTGGAATTTTTGGCTACGGTGTGAAATTTGTGTTTAACTAGCACCAATTGCTTTAGTTAGTGGTGTCCTTATTTTTCTAATTATGGTTTTGTAAAGTCTAGAATTTTTTGTCTAATTATTAGTGTCCATGTTCAGTTAGAGATATATTTTTTTTGTCTATTGTAGTTAGTTTATGACATTTTTTTCCTCCTAGTGTTTCTATTTAATTAGAAGTGTTTGCATTTAATTTATGTCATATATGTTTAATTAGTGACATCTATGTTTAATCAATGTTTTGTGACTATGTTTTAGCATTTTCATTCTAATAGATTTTTTTTGAATTTCTCTAATCTTGGGTTGCAAACTTTTGACTTGCAAAAGTTTCTATTTCTATTTTTATAGCAGGGTGATCCCATAATACTGGTTTACAATTTTTGGCCAAACTGGACATTGAACTAATTTTTTCTAACTAAATCTTCACTTTCAGGCACCTATAGCGGCTAAATTGTGAGGAATTTGAAGATGATGCAAACTAGTGATTTGTGACATTTTGTTTGTAGATTCTAAATATATTTTTTTCAAAATTTTTGGAATTAGATTGCACTTCTTTTTCCATCTCCTTCAAAAACTAGTTTTTTTTTCTTCAGTAAACACCATTTTTAAGGAGTGATGCTCACCGTATACAACATAACTTTTTTTCCATGAAGGTTAAAATTCTATTTTTTTTCGAATTTAGATTTGTAACTATGATATATAGCACTTTCATTTGGTTTCATAGTGTTTTATTGAATATTTTTTCCTTATTCAAGTTTTGAAGTCAAACCAATTACAATTCAAACATAGGCGGACTATATACAACATAACATTTTTTTTTGTATGTATCAAAATTCAATTTTTTTTTTTGGTTGGATCAAGGACTTCAATATCTAGTGCACTGATATTTTTCAAATCTTTTTTTTGATAATCTACTATTTTTCCACATGTGTAGAACAAAGAGCTTGATTTTTGGTGAAAAAACTACATTCACAAGAAATAAAAAATAAATATAGTAATAAAATTAAATTTATTTAAAATTATACTTTTTGGGAAGTTTATAATAAGGACTACATACTTAGAAAAAATAAAATTTAAATGAATTCATTTGATCCCCCAAAAGGTAAATCAAAAGTGGTTTTTTATCAGCATTTTGATAGGTGTAAAGGAGACTCCATTATAGGTATGGTTTAAAACTAGAGGGGTTCTATCCAAGGGGTTTTGATCATGTAAGGTGGTTCGATCAAACCCTCTTCAATTGGAATAATTTAAATGAAACTTTTCAAGGATTAAATCATTATATTTTCTAAAAATATGTGATTTCAGCAAAAAATAGGATCTCCTGGAAATTGTAAACCAGTATTGTGGAATCACACAACATATTAACACTTTTGTGGGTCTTTTGAGGGTCTAAGACCAAGAAGTCTCAAAATAATAATACTTTGTTTTATAGGTTCACTTGTGAAAGACTTGGATTCAAACAAAGCTCACATTTGCATCTTAATGAATCAATCTTTTCTTTTATTTTTCTTATGTAATTAGACTCACACATGCTCTTTTCTTGTGATTTTGTGTAATTATTAAAGTGATCTTTTCACTTATGTACTTGTTTGGTTAGAATTGCGTATGCTTTTCTCTTGCACCCTTATGTGATCTTTAGAATTAAAATAAATATAGCCACTTGTGTCACCTAAGGCTCATTATGTATGATTTTTACTCATCCTCCAGTGTGATCTTAGAAATAAAAAGTGATCATATGTTTTTTTTTTTTGTGGGGGTCTCACATCTTGGATTTCATCACCAAGAATTAGCCAATCTCATGATTTTGTAGACTATCTAAACTCCTTGGAGGATTTTTCATTCTTGGATAAATTGTTGTGTTTTTTTAAGTAAACTGTAACGTGATGTGGTTTCATCCCACCAATACCTAGGCCTTAGACAAAACCCTTGTATCAAGGAATTGGGCCTCATTTACCTCTTGGTATATTGAGGAATCCCTCAATTTGTCTTTGTATAATTCTAAATTAGGAATCTTTCTATCACAATCATATAGTGATATTAAATTAGCACTTGCACCAGAAGGGTGCAAGGGTTATGCCGATAGAAAAATATAAGAACACGTTTCCCTCTTCTTAGCCACCACCTTGTGGGACTCTCGGTGTTGAATCTCGACTTGTAGGAGAGAAGAACATAAGATATTAGAAACAATATTCTAGCCATTGCGGCTTTAATAAAAACAAAAGAATACATAATTAGGGAGGAAAAGGGTAGAAATTAGTGCTGACGGATTTCCACAATCCATGAAGATTATTGTTGAACATTTCCAAATTAGATTGTGTCAATATTTTTGCATTAACATTTCGGATCACACTCTGTAATCCATCATCAGGATGAAGAAGAGACCATAAGGAAAAAATACCCAACACCTCCATATTACTGCTTTTGGCAGGGAATGGTGTTATTAAGACTTCTCCTACACATCTTTGTTAAACATTTCAGAGGAGTGAGAACCATGGCTGCATTTAACAAATAACAATATAATTGTTGTAGAATGAAATAAAACATAACAAATAAACATCAGGGCAACATATAGATTTGAAAAATAAGACTCACTGAGACCATGGCAAGTGACTTACCTCAAGATTCTACTCAAATTGTGTCATCTTTCAACAAGGCCGAAGAGGAAAAATGGGTAGAGTTTGCAAGAAAATTTGAAGAACCAAAACCAATCTCCCTACAGCTGCTGCTTAGTGTATAAATGAAAAGTTGATTAAATCCAATTCAGAGATCTGCATTAAATGCGAGTCAATGAAATCCGATTTGACTCGGAGATCTAAAAATTAAATGCAAGACGTGAAGAGATGAACGGTAAACAACGACTGGTAAATTGTTTTATGGCTAGCTGTTTTACGGCGTGAGATAGGTTTCGGCTTTCTAGACAAAGAGTGCATAAAAGTTTTGAAAACATAAAATAAAAATATGAGTGAATCAAGTATAAGAACATTAAAGACTTGAAACTTCCACAGTCAATAATTGCAAAGGTTGCATGATAAAAAATGCATTAAAATTTTTTAAAACATTTTAAGGAAAAGGATTTCCGATCAAGAATAAGAACATTCATGACTTCAAGATTTGATAAAACTATTGAAAGATTATTTTTTGAATAAACACTTTATAAAGAGTTAGAGACAACTACAAACAGAATATAGCCTATCTGATAAAAACTAGATAGAGTTCTACAAACACCACAAGCGTGAGCAATGAATAATTATTGAAGAAAACGAGTTTCTGAACAAAAACTATCTAAAGGGTTCTGAATTCATCAAAAATAGGGGAAATCAAAACTGGGTCATTCTAGACTAAGAATATTCAAGACGTAATGCTTTCAGCTCCATAGTCAATAAATTGAAGGAAAAAATATCTGGATATGAACAGCATCAAAAAGCTTTTGGAAACATCAAAATCAGAAAACAAAAAAAAAGAAAAAGAAACATGGATCAACCATTAGATATTTAAGACTTCAAACTCAAGATTTTCTTAATTGTTGAACAAGGAGAAGGCACATGGCTCTTGGACAACCACCAGCAGTTCCATCTAGATCAATTCTAGTCCATGTCTTGTAGGGCAAGGCAGGAATGACAGCCTAACCTCGCTACTGGATTTTGATCTCTAACTGGATTTGCTTTTACCTCTCTTCTAGCTTTGCAACTTGAACTACAACCTCCAAGTTAGTGAAGTGCTTGACAAAATGGCTCAACGAAATGTGGTCTCATGGAATGCCATGCTTGTAGGATATGCACAAACCAAATTTTGAAAAAAGGTTTTACAAAGTTTCAAGCAAATGCAATTGGTAGGTGTCAAGCCAAATTCTGCAACGTTTTGGTAGGATATAGGGAAGGAGGGCTTACAGCCTAGTTAAACATATCAAACATTTTGAAATAGTTATGTAATTTCAAGCGGGTTGTCAAATGCCATTTGACACTAAAACATAAAAGATAAAATTTTAAAAATTAAACCCAAAAAAAAGAGAGGGAAGTAGAAGATGCAACAACTTACCCTCAATCTATCTAATAAAATGGAAGGAGTGATGAGTTTATATTTGGGTGCTTCAGAGAGAAGCTTATCATAGCTAGCCTGATCAAAGAGAACCATATTATTCACCTTCTCCTTCTGCTTTCCTTTGCCCCATTTCTGTACCCAGATAAGCAAAACTCATCAAAACATTGAAATTAAAAAAGATCACTAATGTACCAACTAAGCATTAAAAAGCCATTAAAGAGAAAGACCTTTTGCTACAGAGATATTTAATTGTAACTGTTCCACATTTCTGAATTAGATGTGTCTTTAAAAATTAAATGGTGTCTGAATTGTGCTTGTTTGTGAGAGATCTCGTTTTACATATCTGAGTTAGTAGTAATTATTATCAGATATGAGCTAGGAATTTTACACACACATAACAAATTCTAAATGCAACGCACCTTGTATAAAAATCAAGCATATAAAGTGCCAAATTCGCTTCCCTTGGGATCATTTTACTGAATACCAAACCCTCTTTTGTTTTTTTGTTTTTTCCCCCAAAAAACTAAATAACAGAAATGTCTATCACCCTTAAAGCCTTCAGCACAGATACAAGCCAATGTAAAAGCTCCATGGAAATCCCCCTCTTAAGCATCCCACAGTGACTATTAAAAAATTTCAGCGTTGATAACAATAATCTGCCACCCAGCACCATAGAAGACAAAAGAAAAAATAATCAAAACAAAATTTTCGACCATAACAGTCAAATTTTACTAAAAAATCAAACCCCTGGGGCCTTTATATATTATAATATAATTTTGTAATTTCCAGTTCTAGAATGATATATCATTATTCTTGAATTCTGTCTTGTCATAGAGTACTCTGATTTGATATTTTGTAGCTATCAACCTGTTATTTGCTTCTGTTTATAAACCACGCCTTTGATATTTTACTTTACAACAACTAATGCTTAAAACTGAATAATCTAATGACATGAAACTATGCATTTCCTGCTTGATTACCAATGTATGCAATTACTTCAATGACCTTATCAATCCTACCTTTTATTTATTTAATTTTATGCCAAAACATTCTATTGTAATGTAAGGATTATGCTTATAAACCAATATTCCTGTGTTAAACTTATCTCTTTCTTCACCACAAAACTTATATATTGGATAAAATATTTATTCAGCCCAATACAGGGCAACATAGACAAGGCTGTTTTGAAATTTCACTTAAGAAATGAGGTTTCATGGAACCAAATGACTGTAGGAAATAATAAGAGAAAATTCTGATAGGAAAACAACACAGAAGCTAGGAAATTATCAGCATATAAGAACTACTGGTTCTATAGTGAAGGAACAGGCTTTGGTGATCAATAGATTTTGCAAATTAAGAACACAAAAATGGTGGCATTCAGCAAGGTCAAATATCATGCAAATCACATATTTAGAGTGGAAATTCAAATAGGATCACATGAATATCTTAACATCAGAATTAACAGAATCATGCCATATCATCACTCCGAGGGGCTAGGACAATCTTGCAATTCAAACTCATAACAAGAAGAAAACAGTCCTGCTGCAAGCTAGCTCTTAACAGGTTTATAAGATTTAAAATACTAAAAACTATTAAGCCTTTCACTGCTAGTAATCTGATTTTATTTTTTTAATGATATACTTGACTGCAACCACTTTGAAGTCAACAAATAATCCAAAGACAAAAAAATCTTAATACATAAATGTTTATAAAGTAAGCACGATGGATATAAATATTTTCTGAGTATAGTCGATGCCACCTAGAGACCTCAAGACTTCATCACCATTGCTCTTCAATTAGATTTATTTTTCCTTCACACAAGAAAAACTCATTACAAAAGTATTGCTTAACAACAAATACTAATAATAAAAACCCAACAAAATATTGTAGATTTGCAAATTCTTTGAAATGATTTTCCATGATAATGGCCAAACTCTTTTCAAGTCTAAAGTTATTCCTAACTCTTTCATCACATTAACATACCACTGTCCAATATTGAATGTGAGGATAGCAGACCAACAAAATGGAAAAAGGAAAAAGCATAAGATATTGAACATGCAGTTTAAGCACAAATAAATTCTACAATTATAACAATAGTAAACCAAAATATCATATACACCAGGCCCTTATGATGTATCAAAATGGTGGCAGAGGATCCAGGTTGCATGAACCTTTACCCTGCGTATAAAAAACAATTCTAAATGCAGTTAAGCCCAAGTTTGTAGGAAGAGGAAAAAGCTTTGTCTTGCTGTAAGTTAGCATTCCCATGGTCTTTGCAACATGGGGGTATTATTAGTGTTTGTTGAAAGAATTAGAGATTCCAAAGAAATAAAATTACCCTAATTAGTTGTTCTTAAATCTTCTCTGTATGTGTGAATGCATAGTTTTTAGTAATGCAAGAAGCCACCTAACCGAGAGAGAAAGAGTTCATTCCAGTCAATAGGTCCAACTCCAGTGGGGTCACAACAATCCATAAGACGATAAACAACAAGATTAGCCCGTGTGCATAACATGATGACCATTAAATCAACAATGCATTTAGTGTTCTGTATTCATGCATCATGGTTCAAACTCAGACAGAAAGAAAAAAATGAGCAGGTGAGAATAACCACTGGACAATTGTAACAGAAGCTGAAACTAGCATTCTATGTCATCTTACCAACAGTCAAAGCTCCTCATATTGACAATATTTGAAATAAACAACCTCAACTCCAAACTCACAACTGCAACAACTCTGAACAAGCCTCTATTCATTAATGCCATTAATTCTATGAACATTATACAATACTCAGAACTACTTAAACCTAAAAGGTTAAAGGATGATTACTTGTCAGACCTGTTTGTAAAAGATGTTTGACGATTTTCTAGACAACTAGACCATCTAAGATGATTCCTATAGAACAATCAATGCTGCTCTACAAAGTATGTCTCCAAACATTCATCAGAAAACAAAAACCCTTTTACTGCCAAAAGCTGTAAGTAAGAACCTCCTTGATCTCAACAACTAGCATTCCAAATTCTTATCCCAATTAAACAGTGCAAAAGTTCTTTAGGACAATCTATTCACATTTCAAATTTATAATCCTAAGACCTTTACACTATTTTTCACAATATATATATCCAAACATATGATCATTACACAACTGATTAGTTCACTGCAACTCCAATAGTTACACACAAACATTTTATCAGAATATATACTTTCTCCAAGTAAGAATGTATAGTCAAAAAATCCATTTTGACTTTGAAAAATATAGACTTCAAAGTTCCTATCTCAATAGAGTAAGATAAATCATATCAGTTTAAAAATGACAAAGAAATGTAACCTGATTTCATATCTACTCATTCAACTCTCCCATATCTGGAGAAAATGTGCTCTGGCTCTGACTGACGTGTATCATACTCAAAGTTTTGCGACCCCTTCACCTTCACCACTGCCACGTCTCCATCCGCCCCAACATTCGTAAACAACACAAGTAATGATTTCCATGGATGGTGAAGCACAATCCTCCTTCCTTCTCGTATTTCACCATGCAGTAAAACCCATCTAATCAGGATTCTTGCAGACAATTTTGTAAGCATTACCCTAGTAGAGGGACTGGAAGGCAGATGGGTTGGTTACCTTTTGTATTGGACAGGTATGATACCTGTATTGAGAAGGCCATGTCAAAGTGGGGATGAGGCAGGTTACAGCATTCGCCCTCGTTGGCCGTGAGGACAAAGTTCGGGGGGCAGAAATTGGTGGCTGTGATCACCACAGAGGGGATGTTGGGTAGAAACCATTGTGGATTGTTGATGCACTCGTATTCAACCATTTCTGCTTAACCGAAATGAATACCCACTTCTCAAAATATCTCCCTACAGTGGTTGTAGCTTTACGACACTATTTTTACAGATGTAAACGAAAATATCTCTGTTGTGAGTTAATGTTTCTTTTCAGGCATGACGCAAGGAAACGATTTCATCTAATGGCAACCGACAATCTGCAAACCATTTTTGTTTAGCACAACCGAGCAGCAGTTTTACGGCGTGAGACAGGTTTCCGGCAGAAACCTCACACTATATATAGCCTATCGGCTAAAAATAGCATTTCTTAAGATCACCCACATGTACCTTTAAGGTATATTTTTGGACCACTATTTAGTTTCCATACTCACCCAACTAGTATAGGTTGTTACAAGTTTCTTATTTGTATTACCCCTCTATGTGAAATTTGTGCAAAATAAAAATCCAAAACCATAATCAACATAAAATTCATGGTGTAGATAAGGGAAAAATCAGATTTAATGTTTAATGAAAACAATAAACTAATTAGATCTTATCATGCACAATAGAGTACGAAATAATACGAAAATCACAATAAATAGCACAAATGCAAACCGATCTCCGCGCTAATTTGATTTATCTCCATTGCTCTTCTCCACCTGCATGAGAATGCGAGATTTTGAAGGGTTGACAATGGAGGAATGTTGAGTGCTCATTCCTGCAACATAACGACTTGGCGATGAAAATAGAAAATGGAGAGAATGATAGATAAAGACAAAAGACTGATTTTGACAGAGTCTGGATGCTAAATGATCAACCCCCTAAATGGATTGTGAGAGGCCGTATTTATAGAGCCGTGATGTTGACGAAGATAAGATTTGACAAGATTCGACAAGGATTTGATTTTTGACAAAAGAGGAAAAACGACGAGATGAGATAAGATGTCAAAAAAGATAGAAAGATTTCATTTCCTGTTTTAAAGGAAATAAATCTTGAAAAAGACGAGAAGGATAATTGATGAATTATCTAATTAAATCAATTAATTAGATATGCATGAGTTTCAATTTTGGAAATAAAGCGAGAAGATTTTTTTAGGATTTTATTAATTAAATAAATTTTAGATTTATTTAATTAACATTGAATTTATGATTTCATTAATTAAATAATATAACTTATTTAATTAACCTTAGAAATGATTTAATTAATTAAATAATATAAATTATTTAATTAACATTAGAGGAAGGGAATAAATGAAATTAGTCAAATAAATACGATTTATTTAACTAATTAGATGATGACATGGGTATCTAGGGCAAAACATGCTAGAAGATGTCTAAATGATGAAATGCCGAGACAGGTGTTGCAAGAGGACAATTTTGGGTTGTCTACATTTTGCCCCTCTTTGAGATGATGTTTGAGATGATGCGATTTGTGTCGAGTAACATCATTTCAAAGAAAGTAAGGTATGGATAGAGGAAAATGGATAATGATATTAGAATATGATGATGCCCCCTCAAGAGGATAGGCGGGTTGAACAAACACGGGTGGGCTCTCGAAATGAAAGGGTTGGGTCAAGAACTAAAGATGAAGGAATGGATGATACATTATGCTGCAATGAAAGATGAGCAACCATGATGTTTGATATAGCACTAGATGTTATGCACCAAGATATAAGGACCAAGGTGACGATGTGTCTCGTGCCCCGACATAATACAACCTTGTCTAGATGTATGAGGAAGTAGACTTAGAGCATTAAAGTCCTAATGCACAAAAGGTATTATGTGACCTTAGATGCAAAGGATAATGCAAAAAGATATTCCAACACACACAAGATATGAATATTAGCTGGAATGATATGGATTTGATACAAATGCAAGATAAAATGATAACACACACAAGCAAGCAAGCAAGCATGCACAAATGATACAAAAACAAAAAAGGTATTGCCCCTGTCAAGTTGTAAACCGTTGATTGATTGACTGATTTTGATTGATGATGATAGTGTTGTCATTGCGGGGAGTGACATATCCCTAGATCAACACAAGGATGATTAATAATTGACTGATGGACTTTGATTGATTGGGTTTACAACAAGATAAGGATCAAGACCAAAGAATGTGATTGGATAACTTGACAAGATTGATTGTCTTGATTGATATGGATTAAGGATTGGCTTGCATTTGAATTATTGCTTGAATTTTTGTTGGCTATTTGATTTTTTTGGATTTTTGAAATGTTTTGAATTTTTTTTTTTTTGGACTTTTGGAATTTTTGACATTTTTGCTTTTTTTTGTTTTTTTGGACTTTTGACATGTTTTGACTGTTTTGGACTTTTGGAATGTTTTGACCTTTTTTGAATTTTGACATGCTTTGACTTTTTTGGACTTTTGACATGTTTTGAGTGTAATTTTGAATAGCCTTTGTAGAACCAAAGAAAAAAAGTCTAGGTGCAAGGGTGGGTGATGGGATAAGGGATAAAAGGCTCATGATATATAAATGGATGGTATGGATGTATGCATCATAAGACAACAAGGATGTGATCTCCAAAGACTATGTCGCATAGGAATAACATGCCCCATTCTAGGTACAAGACTTAGGATTTTTCTAGACAAAATGTATGAAAATATGATAATGACATGATTGGTTTAGATAGATGAGGTATGTCAAGAGATACTCAAAGCATGTTTCAACCTTTGCCCCTATATCTTAATCAAGATCCAAAGAAGAAGGGTAGATGGTAGGTAGGATGAACATTATATGCATGAAAATGATAGGTTGGATAGATAAGACATTGTGCCCCCAAGTGTAAGTGTCATAGAAGATCAACCTACACATGATGCCTGTTTGCCAGGTTTTCATCACGTTACTTATCCAGGGCGCCTGTTTACCAGGTTTTCACCGTTGGATGAAGGCATTTATCTTTATTTTTATTTTTTTATTTGTCTTTTTATTTTGAATTTTTGACTTTTTGACTTTTGGATAGGAGGGACTCAAGTGTCTAGTTGCATGAAAGGTGATAGTCCCACGAGGATAGCTATCATTGCATGGACCATGTCAAATGTCATTATGCTCATATATATTGGTAAGGGATGACATGAAAGGGAGATGGAGTAGGTAGATGATGGATTATGATGTGGATTATGGAGGACAATAATGGATTATGATGTAGATTATGTCATGAATATGATAGGGATTATATGGGACTTATGCAAAAGATGAATGGGGAGGCTTAGCCAAAAGCATGGACCATAGGAAGATGATGGGGGAGATATGTAGAATAATGAGTGAAGGATGAGTAGAAGGAGTTATGTGGATTTGGTGTGAAATGGAAAGGAACCATGACCAATGGTTGCACACATTGTCATAAACATTGAAGCTTTTGATGTGGACGAGGTGTAGGAAGAAATGGAGATGTTTTCTTAGGAGATGGTGGATGAAGTGCCTTAGGTACCCACATAGACTTGATATTTGTATGATATTTGTTTGGCTTGTGGGATGGAATATGATATTTTTGAATGGAATGTGCATTTTGGATGGGAGGGGATGGTTGGGATTTTTGTGATGTGGATGCCTCGGTTGACTTGATTTCCTTTTGCTTAGGTACCCAAACCATTTTAGTTTTGGCCTTTACTTTTGGAGGTATGGGATTATATAGTCTTTTAGATGTACTTGGCTTTTACTTTTTGCAATTGTATGCTAAGGCATTAGGACCATTAGAATTTTTGACTTTATGTGTAGAGGCATCCAAATTTTTAATTTGGAATCCCTTGGGTTTGGTGGAATGAGTGGAAGCTTTATGTTTAGACAATGTGTGCATTGATTGGTCATGATTAAGATGTTTAGAGGATTTATGGATAAATGGATAAGAGGATTGGATGGTAGGGATATTAGGTGTTGGGAGTAATGGTGGTAAAGTGGATGGAGGGATATTAAGAGTTGGAAGTAATGGTGGTAGAGTGGATGGAGGGAAGTGTATGGTCACATGCTTTTGACATTTGTAGGATGACGATGGTGGAATGGCAACATATGTTTTAGGTGTATGATAGGCTTTATGATGGAAAGTGGACTTAGGATGAATGGAGGAAATACCAACATCTTGAGATTGGTGTCCTTGAGGTGTATTTCCAAGGCCATAAGAGCATGGAGGGACTTTGATATGGATGGGCTCCAAAATATCTTGTTCATGAAGGCCTAAACCTTTACCTTGGTGGTTCATATTTTGGAGTGTGCAATGGACAATAGGACTAGGTGTAGGTGAAACACTAGACATGATTTCCTTATTGGATGGAGAAGATAATGGTTGTTGTTGTTCAAAGGAGGAACATTCATGAATGAGGGTAGAAAGACCAATAGGATATGATGGAGGACTTGCAATGGGGTTGATAGTGGGTGATGGAGGATCATTAGGATCTTGATTATCATTGTGTTCACTTAGATCCAAAGTATTTGTTTGATCTTCTATGTGTGCTTGGGAGGCACTTGTCTCATCAAGGGAAGTGGATTTTGATGGATCATGGATAGGACTAGGTGGAGGTGAATTTGGAATATCTTTCTCATGGATGGGTATAGGATCGAGTTGCTCTTGGATAGGCTCTTTATCATTATGGATATCATCTTGATCATAAAAATGATATAGATTATGGATGGGTTGGATGAAAATGATTTGATCTTGATTAGGACTAGGGCTTGATGTTTCCACATGCTTAGGATTAGGCTCTTGATATAACTCTTGGGTTGGTTGAATGGAAGTGGAAGGGGATGACTCTTGAAGAGACTTGACATGTTCTTGATGGTCAACAACATAGGAGCATGAAATAGTGTGACTTGGACTTATGACAGGGGACTCTCGAATTGGCTCAAGGGGTTGTGGATGACATGGTTGACTTGAAGGACTTGGCATGACATTTGAGGACTCTTTGGTATGTTCAAGTATATGTGTTGAATGACATGGAGACAATTGATTCCTTTCTTGTAGCCCTTGGGTCACATCCTTTGTAGGTGGATTGGTGGATTTAGATAATGCCATCAATTTATTTTTTAAATATCTAAATGCAGGGCATTGATTTGATGGAGGATTAGATGATGGTGGGGGTAATGAAGAGTTTGAGTGGTTAGAAGGTAAAGAGGCCAATGGATTAGGACTTGGACATGGTGGCTTATGGATAGGCATTTGATTGGATAGTGGTAAGGGTGTATGAACTAGATTGGTGTTCCCCTTGTCAAAGGTGTCATTAAGACTTAAAGGCTCTTGATTTTATTGCCAAGGTGGACCTGGGATCCTATGTTCTTTTTGTGATATGGGTGGACATGTTGATGTGGCATTGACATGATAGGTAAATGGGTTTGGTTGGCATGATGATGAAGGCGACACATAGGATTGTGGTTGAAAGTCTTGAGGTTGGAATGGTGTTTGGACTTGTGATATGATTTGTTGTTGTGATGATGATGGAGGAGTTGAATAGGATAACAATTGTTGAAAGGTTGATTAATGTGAATAAGGGTTGACATTAGAAGAGTTGTGATAGGTTGATGAAGGGGAAACTTGATATGTGGATGGATGAGGTTGATATGATGACATAGGTGACATTTGTTGATGTGGTGATTGGACTTGATGATGTGCTTGTTGGACTTGACAAGTGGCCATGAGGTATTGGATTTGAGCTATGAGTTGTTGCATTTGAGGTGATTGGCTGGTTTAGAGTTTTTGGATCATGTCATGGAATCTGTGAGTCATTTGTTGGGGTAAAGGTGCTTGACTTGTTTTAGCCACGTGAAGTATGTGAACAAGTTCTTGTGCTGCGTCTTCCAATGTTTTCATGGTGTAAAATGATGTTGATTGGATTAAAGAAATGATGATATTTAGGATATGATGTGGAATGACAAGATTAGGTGATTTGGATGATGTGGCAAGTGTTTATTGGAAGTTTAACTTGGGCACTATCAAACACAATATTTCACATGTAAATGCATGAACACACACCAAACACAATGATAAAATTTGTCTTTGAAGATTAAATGTTATGATTAAGCAAGCACTCAAATACACAACAACAAGCCCTATGACTAGTCAAGTGGGGTATGGCCAATTAGGTCTCAAGCTAGTCTGCACAAGGTTGACTAAGGATGATTTGAAAGCAAAATCTAGCCAATAAGCTGGGAGAAAGGGGTAACCCACCCTTCACCTTCACTTCCCAAAGGTATAAAGTTCTTTGGGGCTTAGCTTAGAGTGACAAGATTTCAACTCCCAAACGAGCGTGTCTTTGGATTCACACTCTATTGAGGTCGTCCCTTGGAGGGGTGTGTGCTCCAAGCAGGCCTCCTACGAAGGGTATGACAAAAGAAAACCGAGTGAGGTGTTTTGGAGGACACACACACTTGATTCACACTCGCAAAGATTAATTAACCATTTAGAAAATTGAAATGTTTATAAAATGGTTCAAGCACGTGTTCTTTTTAACCCAAAATCAAGATGTGTGATTGAAGACAAAATTTGTTTTAATCCCAATTTCAAATATGTGATCAAATAGGATTTGATTTTAGGTCCCAAATTGAAATGTGTGACAAGCAATGATCAATGAAAAATGAAAAATTAGAATGTATGCACCTGATTATTTGCTTTCCAATTTGATGTGTAGGACTGATGTCAATGTTGTTCCAGCTTCGATCTCCGAAAAGTCCTCAAGAGAAGAAGAAACACAACCATGCAAGCAAAAGTGATATTAGGTCAAAAACAAGCAATATGTTAAAAATTAAAAATTAAAAAATCTAAATTACTTTAAAAAGTTAAAAATCTAAATTAAATGAGAAATCTAAATTACAAATCTAAAAATCTAATTAAAAACTGATTAAAAATCTAAAAATCTAATTAAAAACTAATTAAAAATATAAAAGAAAAAGAAAAATCTAATTAAAAGCTAATTTAAAAATCCAAAATCTAAAAAAGATAACTAAAGCCTAATTTAAAAATAAATAAAAAATCTAATTAAATTCTAATTTAAAATCTAAAAAAATCTAATTAAATTCTAATTAAAAATCTAAAAGCTAAATTAATTAAAAATCTAAGATCTACACTAAATTAGAAAAACCTAAATTTAAACTAAATTAAAAAACTAAAAATCTAAAATCTAAAATAAAACTAAAAACTAAAGAATAGGTAAATGGAATATTAAAAGTAATTCCAAGACTAAAGCTAACGCATAAGACTAAAAAGCTAAATGAAAAAGTAAAGGAAAGTTTAAAAGTAAAGCTAAACCGAAGATTTAAAAGGAAATCTAAGATGTCGACTGTTTCCAATGAGACTATGCAATGGTAGTAGAGGGGCAGATGGGGTCTACGGCGGATGGATGGATGCCGACAGAGGCATTTGGAGAAAATGGTAATGGGCAAAAGTTCACTGAGCGACTATGTAATGGTCGACAATGAAATGAAGGTTCACAAAATGAATGAATGGGAGATAATGGAAAATGTGGAAGCTCTGGGAAGAACACAGGCCGCAAAAGAAGCACCAGTGGCAGGAAGATAATGAATGTCGTGTACCACTCTAGAACTGACTGCACAAAGCGCCAACATATCCCTTAAAAGATGATGGATTATTGAAGATCAGCTTGCCCATTCAAAGCGAAGGTATGGCCATTGGAGAACTCAAATGCAACTTGATATGAGTGCCGATTGAGAACTTGCGGAAGAGAAATTCAGACTGTAACTGACTAGATCCAAATGACACAAAGATTGCGATGGAAACTGATACTGCCAGAAACGCCGATGGAATTCTATGTAATATTGATTATGTTGCGAAGTGCAAAGTGGAGTTATGGTTTACACAGAGGTGGATGGGAAATGCAGAGACAGTGAAAGGGACAAAACCTGGATGCTGCGATTACAGATCAGGATTTGACAGTAGGCGAAGGGAATTGATCCAAAATACCGGAGGCCTAACCCTGCAACCAATGACTATCGGGAAACAAAAAAATAATATTGTTACACCTGCAACAAGATTTAAAAGGAAATAAACTTGGAAGATCAAATCTGCAACCACAAATGATTAGCCATGAAAAGCCAATGAAACCAGGCAGTCGATCAAAGACCCATGTGCAAGAGACGTCAGGTTCACCAATGTAGATAAGGGAAAAATCAGATTAAATGTTTAATGAAAACAATAAACTAATTAGATCTTATCATGCACAATAGAGTATAAAATAATACGAAAATCACAATAAACAACACAAATACAAACCGATCTCCGCGCTAATTCGATTTATCTCCATTGCTCTTCTCCACCTGCATGAGAATGCGAGATTTTGAAGGGTTGACAATGGAGGAATGTTGAGTGCTCATTCTTGCAGCATAACAACTTGATGATGAAAATGGAAAATGGAGAGAATGATAGATAAAGACAGAAGACTGATTTTGACAGAGTCTAGATGCTAGATGATCAACCCCCTAAATGGATTGTGAGAGGCCATATTTATAGAGCCGTGACGTTGATGAAGATAATATTTGACAAGATTCGACAAGGATTTGATTTTTGACAAAAGAGGAAAAACGACGAGATGAGATAAGATGTCAAAAAAGATAGAAAGATTTCATTTCCTGTTTTAAAGGAAATAAATCTTGAAAAAGACGAGAAGGATAATTGATGAATTATCTAATTAAATCAATTAATTAGATATGCATGAGTTTCAATTTTGGAAAGAAAGCGAGAAGATCTTTTTAGGATTTTATTAATTAAATAAATTTTAGATTTATTTAATTAACATTGAATTTATGATTTCATTAATTAAATAATATAACTTATTTAATTAACCTTAGAAATGATTTAATTAATTAAATAATATAAATTATTTAATTAACATTAGAGGAAGGGAATAAATGAAATTAGTCAAATAAATACGATTTATTTAACTAATTAGATGATGACATGGGTATCTAGGGAAAAACATGCTAGAAGATGTCTAAATGATGAAATGCCGAGACAGGTGTTGCAAGAGGACAATTTTGGGTGTCTACACATGGCATCCATAAAAAGAGAATGTTCAAGTTAGACTCAAAAATAACTTCAATGAAGAAAAACATTTTGTCTAAGAACCTCCATGCATGAAAAATATTTTTTATGTTGGAGAAACCTCTCATCATAATTAACATGAAAATCTATTTGATCTTAATGATAATGATAGCCTTGCAAACTAAAGTGAGCAATTTGATGGCCGTAATACCTTCCTTAATGTTGAACAAGGTCATATCCAAGAAGAACATTTCATAGTCCATTATCAAAGATGTGATACTCATGCACCATATAGAATTAGAACCCAAACTCCTCATAAAATACAATCTTAAAAATATAAACATCATAAGTAAATAATCTCTAAACCAAGAACATGTCCATAACAACATCATTGGCCAAAATAAAGAATCAAGTGACAATCCCAACAATCTTCTTATTAAAAAAAAGGAAGAACCAAACAACATGCTCCTTGAAAAACTAAATATTTTTTTGATTGACTAGTAGTAACTTTCAACCAAACAATTAGCACTTAACCTCATATGTGAGACCATCATCACCCAAAATTTCACAAAAAATCAAAAAAATCAATTGTAAGATTTGATAAATAGCATACCCAAGATACAAATGACTGAAGGAAAGCAAATACAAAAATAAAATATGAGAAAGAATAAATTGTATTCCTCTCAAGAATTCAAAGCTATATCAGCTTGAGAATTAGAATGAAATGGTGTGATATTACAAAGGGAATGCCTTGGTTATATAGGACAAGGGGAGAGATAGATGTAAGCAGATTATGACAAGTGTTGTCATCCTATGAGGTTTGAAAACACATGTCATTAAAGCTCAACCACCTTATCCCTATGTAAAGTTAAGCTAAGGTGAAGAGGACTTTAGTGGAGAACTAGCTAAGAAATGAACTAGTTAGATAAAGTACCCTTTTCACACTAATATCCCCCCTTAAGTGAAACTTAGGGAGAAGTATACAATGCAAAGATGCAAATATGGGTCCCAACTACTAGGCCTGATGAGGTACCCATGTACATAATAAATCTCTCATAAATAGAGAAAAAGGAGAAAACCCAGTGAGACAAAACTCCTCTCCAAAAGAGAAAAAATAATGAAAATGCTCTCAAGAAAATGTGAAGGACAAAACCCCATGTGAGGAAAATGTCCCCCCCTCATAAGAGAGAATAAATAGAGAAGGTCAAGTGAACCCCCCCTGAATATACAATATCCTATGCTAATGGTGGATGATCGATATAGAACTCTGAAGATGGTCCAAGATTGTCAAACAATTTTCCTCCTTTTAGGAAGAAAATGATACATGTAGGATATATTCCCATTCCTAAAAGGAACAAGTCTCTAGAATCGGCTCAAATGTCACAACATTTGTCAGGAGTCCTAATCTTAACTAAAGAAAGTGACAATGTAGAACAATGCGAAGACTAATGTAGAGTATAAACCAAAGATGATGATAAGTCCTCTAAATGCTACTCCAAAAGATGCGAAATGATGACAAGCACTGATATAAGATATCAAGTACCATTGCAAAAGATGTCAACATGAATGGAGACCGAGTTGAACCTGTCAACCCATGAGTATCTACAAAATTTGTCACTATGAAAGCATATAAATGTGAAGATGGAGCAAGAGGATCTAAATGTACCCATTTACAAAAATAGGAAAGGAGAAAGCCCATTGGGAACAAAACTCCTAACCACTAATGTCCAAACTTCAAAAAATAGATGAAGTTGCAACTGTCGATGAAAAACTACAGATGAATCCCACATTGCAACAAGAATAAGATTAGAGTCAAAGAGATCACTGCACAAGTATCAACTGGATACTCTCAAATGCTCAAAATTATAGATTTTGTACATATCTATATGAGTATCACTGATTTTGGACACTACTCAACTAAATATTAGTTGAAAATATAGGTACCAAGTCTCTAGATGTAGAACCCGACCCTCTAAAGACAAGGAGATTACTTTCTTAACAAGAGTGTCTATATGGTATTTAGTCCATCACATCGAAATGCATGGGTAACCAACCGCTGCATTTACTGCGTATATAGGAATTGACACTTGATACGTAGATCAATCCTAAGAAGCTTGCAATATGAAAGCTTTGGTAGATTACACTGAAGTGATAAGATTTTGACACTTTATTTTAGTGCATATACATCTTTTACATACAAGAGTTATTTGGACAACATCAATAATCGAAATCTAGAAACTTTGATGTAGAAGCCAAGCAAAAATCAACTTTGAAGTTGACAACCAAATGTGATTGTTAAATATGTCCTCCAATTGGGATGTAGCCATAAAGTCAGGGACAACTAGCCCCTGTTGGTTGCTAGATGGAGGAATGCCATGAAGGTACAATATAAAGCTTGGCAGTCAAGCAATTTTTTTTTTCCAATTTTACTTATTAAAGAGAAATTTGTTTTTTAAAAAAACTTAATGAAAAATTTAATTAAAAAACATTAAATAAAAAATTTATTAAAAATATTAATAAAGAAAAATATTTTTATTAAATTTTAAAACTTTATTAAAAAGATTAATAATTTTTTTAAAATTTTTAAGAAAACTTTATTAAAAGTTAATAACAAAGTTTATTTAAAATATTAAAAAACTTTAATAAAAACATTAAAGAAAACTTTATTTAAAAAGTTTTAATAAAAACTTTAATTAAAAAAACTTTATAAAAGTTATTTTTTAAAAAACATTTAAAAGCAATTAATAGTGGGGGTCATAGCCCCCCCCCACTCCATGTGGGGATTATAGAAAAAAAAGCTTTATAAAAGTGAGATTTATTTTTAATAAAAGTGAGTAGGAACTTCAATTAAATGCAAGCCTTCTTTTTAAAACTAATGAATAGCATTATGACATCCCATTAAAGGGCACGAGACTCCATGGGTCTCCATATTTATGCTTGCATTAATTTTTGAAAAAGCTACCTTTTTTTTAAACATATGATTTTTCTTTGAAATGTTTAGATTTTGAAAACAAATTACTTTTTTTTTTGTAAACTCAACCAAAATCAACAAATTAATAGTCAATTTTAGCATTTTCATACCTTTTGAGCGTGATGGTAGGGTCATATTTGACTCAAAATACTCATAAATGGCAATTCTTTGCTGGATTTGGCAATGCACCTCCCACTTCAAATTCATGTAGATCTAACATTCGATGTCTGATCCAGACAAAATAAATGGAAGATTTGACTTTCTTTGCTGCTTTAGACTTAATGGTGAGCCCAGAATCTCTCTAGGAAGCTTCAGAAGACCTGCAACTAGAAAATAAATGTATGAACCCCCTAGAAAATGATATTTTCTCCACACTTTTATGATTCTCCAAATCATCCAAGGATGCAAGAGAAGAGCATACTCAGTGCTTTGAAAAAAAAAGCTCTACACTACCAAATTTCCTAAAATATTGCTAACCCACAACTCATTTTTACTCTGATACCATGTAAGATTTGCTAAATAGCATACCCAAGATACAAATGACTGAAGGAAAGCAAATACAAAAATAAAATATGAGAAAGAATAAACTATATTCCTCTCAAGAATGCAAGCTATATCAACTTTGTTGGGATATGATGTTGTACACCATTGCATAAAATGATTTATTATATTATTGTAATTAAATAATTATTTAGTTGTGATACACCTTGGTGGTGTTGTTGATCACACTAGGTAATTATTTGGGGTCCACTTGATGTTGTATTGTAACATTGTATTATTATTATTTAATGTGCGAGAGACATGTGATAATAATTTAATATTGGGAAAATATTTAAAAAGGGTGATATCTTAGTACCCAATATTAAATAAGGGGTTAGTGGTTTTGTATTCACATGGTTTTTTGGTACATGGTTTAACCTAAACCACTAGTTGTATTTTGTGTGAGCTTGTGTCTATAAAAACAAACACATGTGTAGTGGTTTAGGTTGGGCTGAGTGGTTTGACTATCATTATTGAGTCTTTTTGAGAGTGCATTTGTAAAGCATGACATGGGATGCGTGGATTCATGATTGGACACATGGGAATGCATTAGAGGGCTTGATGCTTCAAAGGTGTTCAAAATAACTCTTGTATTTGCTTCATGGTTGATTAATATGATGGAGTATGGATGCTTTTGGAGTCTGGATTTTTCCCTCTTGAGGGTTTTCCTAGGGTATATCTTGTGTCATCTTTGATGGGTATGTTGTCTATTCACTTGCATGTGGATTTTGATCACTTATTTGCATTGTTATCTCTTTTGAGTTATGTGGAAATTGTCATACAATGCCTACAAGTTTGCTTATAGGTGGTATTAGAGCTTTCATGGTTGGAAATTTTTTTATTATAACCCCAGGTTGAGAAAATGTTGATTAAGTTTGAATCTATGCAATTCATGAGAGAATGAAAGACATGGAAAGATATGATGGTTTTGCAGGTTGTTTATTGCAGATCTAAGGGTTTTGGGTTTGTTGTTATGATGGGTTGCAGATTTGGGGTGTGGAAAAATTAGGGAAAAATAGGGTTTCTTGGAACTATGCATTCAAATGGGGGTTTTGTGGGGGAAATTTCACAAAATGACCTCCTGGGACAAAATGGACTTCATGGTTGGATTCATGTTGGCTGAGAGATGAATTTTGATATGTAATTTGCACTATTTTGGTTACTAAAAAAAGTATTTTTTTTGGTAAAATCCCCCTTTGTTGTTATAAGGTTGACATTATAATATTTAGAAAAATAAAAATAAAAATTCCTGTTGGATTTAAAAATTGTCCTTGCAAAATAAAAATGAAATAAATTAAAAAATCATGAAGAAAATGTTGAAATGAAAATCTTTATTGATTTTTTTTTTTTTTTTTAAAAATAAAGTTAATTTGGGAGGGGTCAGACCCCCCCAACTTGTCAGTACCTGTTGTATTGACATGGCTGATCCTGTCAGTCAGTTGTCGGCCCACAATGTCGATGGTACCCGTCAGTTCTATGGGGACCGACCCCACCTACAACCACTAATGGAGCTTTAAAAGGCCCGCCGAAATTAAATTTCTTAATTTTGTTTATAATTTTTTTAAAACCATTTAAAATATAATATCCACCCATATAAAATTTAAATGCCATCGGGTAAGTTTATGTAAGGCCGACCCATGTGGTTCTTAATATGGAAAAAATAAATTGGATATTATACTTGGTTTGGGTTCGCCACCAGGGGGCAGTGCCACCCAAGTGGGGCTGCCATCCCACCACTAAAGAGCCACTAGGAGTGGTGATTTTTTACCTCACAAACTAAAATTGCGCTTTTGCTTCCAAGGGCATAACTTTCGCCCAAGTGGTCCTTTTTTGTTTTTCTTGGACTCGTTGGAAAGGTGAATTAGAGATCTACATTGTGGTGCTAGTGATTTTATGATATTTTGTAGTTTTGATAGTGTTTTGCTTGGTGGAAGTCAGATGTTTGTTTTGAGCTTTGAGATGTGGTATTGGGTGCATACAAAGTTGAATTTTAGACTTTGAATAGTCGGCAAAAAGCTTGTTTAGAGAACTACACACTGGATCGGGTTTATAACTGTTTTGACATGATTTATTTGCTGATATTGTATCTTGAGTTGTTTATGGATTTATTTGACTATGGTGATACTATGAGCTTATGGATTGTCGGATCTAGGAGATTTGATGTTGGATTCATTGTTTGCTCATTTGTACATCTCAGATTACTCTCTTTTTGACATGGCTATTAGTTTGGTTGTATTTGTATGTTTCATTCTAGTATCTACAAGTTATGTAGCATTGTAGGCAGTCTATACTTACTTGTTGCACCTATGACTTGGATGTGGGTTGTCTATGCCCATAGATATTTCAGTGTTGATGAATTTTCAGTTTTGGGTGGCTTGGTTTATTCACTTGGTTTGCTGGTTTTATTGTCATATTGAGGAGGTGAGATGGTATTACCAGGTACAATCATGATGCGATACCTATGTAGTTGACTATTTTATGCAGATATACAATGGACATAGTTGGGTTGTGTTGTTGGTACTTTTGGTGGTGATCATGGTGTCATGGATGCTTCTTGTGCTTTAGAGACTTTGGCATGTCATGATGGTTTATGCAGGTGCATTGTTGGTGGTTTGGATTGGATCCTGATTCAAGTTGTGGTGGTGTATCTTCTTGGTATGAGGACCATGAATTTATTTTACCCTCTTTATTGGGGAGCTCATGTTTCATTTGAGTTCTCTGATTGTATGAGGGAACTCTTTGGTTGGTCTTCATTCTAGGAGATTGTTATCACGATGTCATGATAATTGGTTACATTCATTGGCTATACACTTTCAGTGGGAGATTTTGATAGTGATGGTTTGGTGATGATGGATATGTTTATGATGATTTGATTGGAAGTTGTATGTTTCTTCTTGGCTTGGAGATCTTGGTTTCACTTATATGTTAGTGATATTGTAGTTGAGTGTGTGCAAACCTAGAGATGATCTTCATGGAGAGGATGGTTGTCGTGATTCCATGTGTAGCTCATACCATGGTTCTGTGGGAGTTGTTGGAAGTGACGAGGATGCATCATTGGTATGGTTTTCTTCATGTGATTGGGGATATGTTTTCTTGGCTTAGAGTGTATGATATTATGTCATGGTTTACTCTTGATGCACACTTAGAGTTTGGCATGGTACTTTTTCTCTTGAGACCGAGATGTTTATATATATGTTATGGTGCATGTGATCTCATAGGAGGAGATGGTTAGATGATGGATGCCATGTTTATGTTCCCGATTCATGATTGGAGATTTGAAGTTGATCAAGCATGATTCTCTTTGTATTGAGTACATTGATTATTTGCTTGATTACTTCATGATGGTGTTATGTTGCATTTGGATTTTGGAATGGATTGATCGGTTACAGGTTCTCATGAATACTTAGAGATGTAGGTGATAGTTGCAGTTCTCTTGGGATTAGAGACATTTGTTTGAGACAATTACTCTTTGGAGGTTTCAACAGGAAGACCGAGGGACTTTCACCTGGATATGGACATGAGTTCATTATGGACCAATAGAGGAGATTTTTATTGGAGTGAGTCATGGTGACTTGGTTATCTTGGAGGAGCATTCTCATTCCCCACTCTTGGTCTACTTGACAACTTATGATTTGAGAGGTATTTTCCCATTATATCTTTCATATGTGCTATATTTCATGCTTCAATTTCTCATGGGATTGAGTTGATTCATGGTGGTTGATTATGGATACTCATTTGAGGATGGTTTAGCATGAGTTTATATGCTTTATCTTTCATAGATATGGATCTTGAGCTATGGTTATTTAGTTTTGGAGGATTCACTTTGAGGGATGCTATGACATGTTTATCTCCTTGTGCATTTGAGTTTATGATATCATTCTTTGATGATGATTGTAAGGAGATGGTTTATGGGCTAATTTCCAATATTGGGAATGGTTACTATGATTTTGATCTTCTTGATCAGAGAGGCTTACATCCATGTTGGCATTATTACATTGATTCATATGTTGTACTTGATCTATGAGGTTGGGTGTTATGGATGTTGTTGAGGCTTTTCATTTGGGGTTGTTAGGAGATCATACTTGACACAATAGTACACTTTCGAGGTGTTCGTAGAAGGAAATGTTATGGTTTATAGGTTTCTCTCTTCATGGGTCTTTCCTAGATGTTCATGATTTGTGGAGGATGGTGGCAACATGTTGTGAGAGATTATGTAGCTTCTTGGGTTGCATGTGTGGATCATTGTTATTGTTATTGGTACTTCATGCTTTCATTTACTTATCACACCTTGATGTATAATGTTGATTGGTAGACTTGATATGCTTTGATATTACCTATGTAGTGGGAGTTCTTGGATATTTATGTTCTTCATTGACATGTTTTAGACAAGGAGCTTGTGGTTGCAGTTTACAGGTTGCATATGTTCTTGGCATGGGTTTATTGATGTATTGATATAGATTGGAGGTATGGATGGTTGGATGTATTAGCACATGTGTTGTGGATGTTATTTTCAATTATGTTGGATTTTTAGTTGACAAATTGGTTAGAGCCTTTGTTATCACCTTGATTTGGCGCTTGTGCACATGGATTGGTGCATCTTCACCTTGGCATGTTCCTTTTCTTCCTTAGGTGGCATGTTGGAGGATGAGAGGAGTTCTTGCTTGAGATGGTGGTCACTTTTTTTGTTAATGGGTGTTTTTGCACCTTCTCAACACAGGCAGTGCATAAGTGCACTACCTCTCTTGAAAGGAAATCTCCAACAATAAGTTGCTGAAAATTACCCCAAGGTCTCTCGAGTGTCAGGTCATGACTTGCTTGGAATGTCTCAGTTGTTTTGATGTGATCTTGCTGGTAATCACATGGAAGACTTACATAAGTTAAGTTGGAGTAGAATGAGATCTTCCAATGGAGTTCTTGAGATAGGAAAGTTATTATACAATTGCTATAGGTTCGAACAATAGTCTAGAAATCCTATTTTAACTTCAGATCTGGCTTTACAATGTGCAATGAACCTTGTTCAAAGTCACTATTTAAAAAAAGAAAAAAAAAGGTAGGGGAAGGGAGAAGTTCCTAGACCTAAAACTAGCAATGAACAGTGATAATGGAGGACCCTACTGAGGAGAACCTTCCTAAAACTGAGTTCCACTTAACCAAATCACTTCACAGTCTCATGAAACTAGTGCAATCTTCTAAGGACTACAATTTTTTAACCATTCATTCACCATAAGCATGAATAAAAGATAGAAATTTAGTGCAACTTGCAATTTATGCCCAAACTAACTTTATAAAGCTATTTATCATCAATAAATAGCAAAAAGTATGGACAAGGTTGCCAACACACAACAAAATTCTTCAATATCAATGCACAACATTAACTAACTAATAACATGCAAAACTCATAAACATCAAAGTAAATCTGTTTAAATTCACTAACTATGAGAAGAAGAATCATGCAACATGAAGTTGGAACTCAAGAATCCACCAAATCAATGAATTTCTATTAATATTCTAACATCATGTCTTTACAACAACTGAACTTTCTCTTTGAAAATAAGAGGAGACCCCCTATTTATAGTGTCTAGAAAGAAAAATGAATGGCCAAGATTTAATCTCATTGTGTGGCCAAGATTCACTACAAATTAGGGTTTCACCTACCCCAAAATATATTACAATTTAAAATTACATTTTGTCATTTAGTCTATTTTGTCCTGATGTGGCAGCACTGTAGCTCTTTTTTCTTCTAGCCGATTTCCTTTTGTTGCAACTACTTGGCGAGGAACTCATCATCAATCATAGGATTTCCTTCATTCTTCTTTGTAATGGCATATTCCAAAAACTTGTTGATCAATTCCTGGAGCTTGTTCCACTCCAGTATGTTTGATTGAAGCACCTGGAAGTTCAATTTCCTAGATT
This sequence comes from Sequoia sempervirens, assembly GCA_007258455.2. Taxonomy (NCBI): domain Eukaryota; kingdom Viridiplantae; phylum Streptophyta; class Pinopsida; order Cupressales; family Cupressaceae; genus Sequoia; species Sequoia sempervirens. The sequence continues at coordinate 131,485,471 of VDFB02026320.1, read as the reverse complement.
TTCTTGTAAGCTCATCCCAGTCCCTCTCATACTTTTGTGCATTATTTATCACTTGTTTGGATTGGGTGAAGGCTCATGCAGCAAAACCCATAAAATTTGGCGTTAGTGCATTTGTGGTCTCATTTTCCATCTTCTTATGGAAGTACAACTTTATCTTCTTTGGATCCAGCTCAACGACAGGCATATCAAAATCTGTCATCAATCTCGGATATTCCTCACAAACCACCCTAATTTCTTTGGCCCAATCAATATCAAGCTGCACCTCATGGGACACTCATTCCAATACTTCTTTTCTATGGTACAAGCCCAACTTCCATGTCTCCATGAGCCAGTGGTCACCTTCTACCAAAGCAAGCTCCTTTTCCCAAGATTTCTCAGGTATATTGAGGATAGCCTCAAGTTTGGGATATGTGATTATGTATAACTCTAGGAAGTCAGTGTAGAGTTTCCTTATTCCATCAAGTATATTTTTTACTTCTAGGAACTTGTTTGCTATCTTGACAGGAAACCTATGCCCATATTTCCATTGTAGAGGACCTGTTGGAACCAATCCTTTGTGGCCTTTGTCCAATTCTTTCTTCTCTCCAATTTATCAATGTGGTCCTTGGACAATAGTTGTGGTGGCACTGATGATGTGGTGGGAAGCTCCTTGGCTGACAACCATTGCTGAATGTAAGCTGTTAAGTCTGCTACCTATGCTTTTAGCTCCTCTTTGGAGGTCTTATCTTTATGCATTTGGTGCACAATGGTGGCGATGGATCCTTGAAGATGATCAATATTTTGTTCTCTTGTCGCCATTCCTAGATCAAGGGTAGAAATATTATAGCTTACCCCCTCTTCTCCCACAACTGGAATGGCTATCTGCACTGTTCTGGATCTAGACACATCCATTGTTAGATGATATCTGACCTTTGGCTTTTTCTCCTTTGTACTTATTTGGGTTTGAGCCAAGATGGCCTCCAGCCTTGCCTTTGGATCCCTAGGAGGCAAATTATTCTTTTCTAATTATTTCTCTAGCCATTCAAGCATCTGAGACTCCTCTTTCGGTGATTTGTGATCACCCTCTTCCTCACGGGTGCTTTGGATTTCCATTGCTTTGTCACCCAGAGCTTCCTACTCTTTCCTTTCTTCTTCATCAGAATCTCAGATGAATACAATTTCTTTTATTGGGGACTCAATCGCTGCATGATCCTTGGGGCTTTCCTCCCCTTTAGTGGTTCTCTCTTCTTCTTCTTGTTCATGCCCATGCTCTTCACGGTGTACTACTTCTGGGCTCTTCTTTAGGGCTTCAGCCTCTTCTTCAGGCTTATCTTCTTCTTTTTCTTCCTTTTCTTTTTCTTCTTGCTCTTTGGAAAGAGGCATCTCTTTATCATGCTTGGGGCTTTCATCTTGTTCCCTAAGTGGAGGCCTAGTGTTCTCCTCCATTTTCTCATCTACATCCTTCTCATCATCAGAGGGATGCTTTTCAATTTCCTCTCCAACATCTCTTAGGTATTGAGCCAACTCTTCTTATAGCTCTTGGTTAGAGGTCTCAATGATGTACTTGGTGCCAACATATTCTTCACCCTCCTCGAAGGATCCTATTTCTTCTCCTTGACACACCACTTTATCAATCACTAGATGCTAGTATTTAGGGTGCTCATAGTATTCATCCGCTTCTTCTTCCATCTCCTTGGTAGCTTCCTTCTGCTACCTCTCCAAGTCTTCTGATATTTGCATTGTTTCCTCCATTGTGGGTGGTTTAGTTGGAGGAGGGGGAACATGGAGATTAGTCACAGCCTGTGCCAAGGAAGCCTATACTACCAGGTTCATTAACACTCTGGACAACTCCATTGGGATGTTTTGCATGTGTCGAGCCAAAGCCTCTAGGAGCGAGAGGGTAGGTATAGGAATTGTTGCAGTAGCTAGTGGAAGAGATGATGATGGAGACATGGAGGAGGAGGAGAGCGGAGAAGTAACAGTAGAAGAAGAATCAATTACCATTCCTTGTGCAATAGGTGGGGTAGAAGCAAGATGGATTGAGATATCCAACGCAAGTAGAGAAGAGGCAACCATTGCCTAAGAAGCAGGTGGAAGGGAAATAGTAGTGGCAACGATAACAATGGTGACTGCGAGAGTGGAGGTAGTAGGTTGGGACTTTGGCTACTCAGCCTCTTGTTCCTCTCCTTTGTGGAGCGGGTCCTCCTGGATGGTGGGAATCTCTGTGAAACCACCAGATGTCTTTGATTTCTTGGAAGGTTCACCTTCTGAGGACTTTGTTGAGTACACCATGGGCTTAGGCTGTTGTTCAACTGTCTCTTTTCTCTTCCTTGATTGTGTAGTGGAGGAGATTTTGAAGTTTCTCCTATTAGGGAAGCAGCAGTAGAGGCACTGTTAGTCCTGCTTTCTGGCTCGTCCTCTAGCTCACCATATGTTAGGGTAATCCCCTATAGCTTCAATTGGGAAATCTTCTCATCGATCCATTCCTTTGTTCTTGTGTCAATGGGCTTCATTATAATATCGAGTTTATTAACCTCTTCTTCATTCGAGTCAATTAGTGGTAGCGACACGTTTGCAACAACATCATATCTTGGATCTATCACTGTATTTTCTTCTTCAACTATCTGATCCGACACTGGAAACAAGTTCATTGTTTTGACAAATAGGCTATGATATGAATGTAGTGCCTCATGCATACCTCTTTGTCCTCCTTGCAGCTGGCCCAAAAGTCCTCAAAATTATGTAAATGGGCGTACTCAATCCCGACCATGTTCTCGAGCTTGTTGTATGGATCCATTTGTGGCCGGGTAGTGTGGAGCTCCAGGTTCTATTCCACAAGTTCTTTGTCAGAATACTATGCACACTGGGATGTGTGGAGTTCGTACATTCCTTGACCAAAAGAGAGGGGATAGGGAATCCTTTCCCTATGCTTGTTTCTTAGGAGGGAGTGTACTCGCTGCAACTGTTGAGAGAGTTCAAGTAGTATCAGCAAGTCATTTGGGTACCAGGGTAGCTTATATGGTTTCTCTGAGAAACCCTTAGCTCGAATGTAGGTAAAATTCATAAATTATATGAACAGAAATCCGACCCGGTGGATGAAAGCATTAGCACTATGTGAGACCCTTCTTTCAAAGTCACCTCCAAGCAATTTGATAATATGGCCTATGATGGTGTCATTGACCTGACAGTAATCCTTCTTGAAATTTCTATTTTGGAGATGAGGATATTTATCATACACCTTTAGTTCCCTCCCCAGGGTTAGGATTGGAGCCACAAGTAGACCTCTGTATTGCATCTGGTCAGCTAGTAGATAGACCATGTAGGATGTCATGTAAAATTGTGAGGTATTCTTTACCGCCACAAACTATTCATGCAAGAAATTACTAATCATTCTGCTGAGTAGAATTTGGGTTCGCCTCAAAGGATTTCTTCCATGAAGTATATCATCCACTCCTGAAAGAAGGTGATAGTTGGAAGGCCCATAACTCTGCTCAATAGGGTTACCAAATCATGGTAATCCTCATAAAAGTCACTTCTAAGAGTTCATGGGGACTTTGTTTGCGCTACCTCTCTTATCCTTTAGCCAGTACTGATTGATAAGTTTCTTGTATTTGAGGGGATCGAAATCCCATATCTCCTTGGCATATTCTTTGGATGTTTCTTCCATTTCACTCAAGGTAGGGATATGAAAGTATTTCCCTATTGATTTGGTAGATAAATCAGCCAATACATTCCCATCTTTGTCTACAATTCTTCTAGAATCTTCTTGATATGCCTCCCTTCAGTCCATCACAAGCTCAAGAGCAATGAGAGCAGATGAGAAACCAACAACCTTGGCCAACCCACTGCTTCTAATTCGTCTAGCATTCTTTGTGGTAGGGTTGATCCAGACCCTTTTCTTGAACTCATTAATATCTATATGTTCTAGATTTGTATCTAAGATCTCCCTCCAATCTGTGGTGACCATGGAGTTGAGGGGTTCCCTTTGTAATTTGTACTTCATTTAGTCTTTATCCTCTTTTCCTATGGGTGCTTTACTAGCTTCTTTCCCTTTTCTTTCTCCACGTCCGCCTCTGAAGGTCCTGCACCTGGTTCCATATATCCTGCGAGCGATAGAGTAGTAAACACATTTAAGCATGAAAACATGGGGAAAGTTAGCCAAAATCCAACAAAACGATGTTAAATCCGGTAATTCAACACTTAAAAATCCTAACATCTCTTTTAGATCAACATTAGCCTTTCACTAGAGGGAGTTATAACAATGTGGGCCCAAGGGTGCAAACTTCCCTAGGCCGGTGGCCATTCTGAAGGCATCTGCAGAGGGGATGACAATCAAGTCACGACAGCCCACATGTCCCAACCTGCACAAATATTTGGTCATGAAATAAGGTCCAAAGAGGAGGTCAATTCATTCTAGCATGTGGGTTGAAATCACTTTGAAGATTTGGAGGTGTTAAATTGATCTTTTAAGCATGCGGATACAGACGGTAGCCTGACTGTTTGAAGCTCTGCCGTTGATATCATGCTGGGAAGAGAACACCCCGCAGGTGGCGTTTCGCCATGTGGGACTTGCAGCTTCGGTAGATGACATCGCAGTTCATTTGGCGCTCAAGTTACTGTGGGTCGGATGGTGTGGGGAGATGTTGGGTCACAACTGTTTGGAATAGTAGAGGCTAGATGAAGGTCCGATAGAGGAGACCCACATTGTCGAGTTCGCGGAGGGCTTCAGCGTTTACTTGTTTATCATTGGCTAGTCAGGAGGCACCAACTGGGTCAAGCTCTGCGTAGTGGGCCGGTGGAGGTCTGTAGACATTTTGGAATGGTGGGAGGGAGACAGAAGTCTGTGACTGGCCACCTACAAGAGGTGGTCCGCCTAGGGTTTATCGCTTAATTATTTTCTCTTTTGAGTTCAGAAGGACACGGCGGGTTCAAGAGCTGTAGTGCGAAAGGTTGGTTGCTCAGGCTGTTTGGAATGACTGTTACACCACGATGACCTACGAACAGAGGTCTACAGTACAAAGTATGTAAAGGGGAAACACTTAATCATTTAAAGCACAGAGGGGGTTAGATGACAGAGATGGGGTCAAGACCTGGTCACCGAAAAGGCGTCACCCTTTCGCCATTTTGAGTTAGCCATTTGTTTAGAGGTGAAAGGTTAGTGGAAACTTGCAAAGGATGGTCTGCAAGGGGATAGATTGCTTTGTTTTAAACTCGGGTGGTAACTGTGAAGGTGAGGCCCAATAGGTGGACAGACAGGTCGCAAGGGGCATTGAAAATAACGGAGCGAGGACAAAAACCTATAGGTGGATGTCTACAAGGAGGAACCCATGGTAGGCCCTAACTTAGGCATTTTGAGCTTGAAGGACAATGATTGAGGTGGGGTCTGCGCATCAGAAGGAAGGTGCTAGATAGCCGTTTGGAATGAAAAATTGCCGACAACATCATGAGTGTAGGGGGGCTCCTGCTTGCAGATCCAAGTATCTTTGTTTGGGATGATAAATTTTGGCTGAGTTTAGGATGATTGATCTGGGGCACCCTCCTGCGAGGGTGGACCTGGTGGAGGTGGTCGCCATTTTAAGTTCTAAAAAATTTTAAAGGAAGGTGATGACAACAGATAGGGTGCAGGCCCACAGGGCATGTATGCCTTGGTTGAAGAACGGCTGCGGGGACCTCAAGTCCCACAAGTGACCCTTGGGCAATTTCTAAGGTTTATCACAATTTCAATTTATGGGTTTTATTTTCTGGAGTTTTCTCTTGTTGATTTCTAAGTTCCCTTTCCAAGTTTTAACTATTTTCTATAGAATTTAATGAAAAATTGAAATAGGGCATGCGGTGGAAAACCAACCTTTGAGACTTGATGAAGATGGAAATGGAAATAGGAAATGAAGATCTCGAAGTGGTGATGAATCTTGGCGGGCGTAACAGTGGCTTTGGCAGGAAGCTCTGACTCATTTCTGGGCTCCTGACAAGTGAAAATGACAGCTTAAGATGGGCTATTTATATAATTTAGTGAATTTAATGCCCTTCATTAATGCTCATAGGGTGACACTCATGGTAGATGAGCAGTCATTTTGAAAATGACAGCAGGAGCGGCGAAGTTCGGCGAGCAAACGACAGTCAATAGTTAGCTATTCGGGTGGTCAGAAATGAGAACGAAAATTGGGGATGTGGGTCCCATGACACGGAAGGACGTCAGATGAAGGCCATTTGAAATGGCCATGAAGCTAAGGAAAGCCACATGGAGCGGCCTATAGGAGGGGACCTGCACTGCTCCAAGGATGCCAACATTAAAGAATGAAGGAAAATAGCTAAGGAAGTTCTGCAAAGGCCTATAGCCTTGAAAACTTGAGGGTAGCAAAATATGGTCGACTCAAGATGATTCCTCTAAGACTCACCGACCACTTAGGACACAAAAAAAGGGGGCACAAAAAATGAGGCAACGATAAAAGTGACCTGGCGAAGTGAAAAGAAAGAGGGTCCCCATTCCGAACGAGGCATGTGTGCTATAGGCACAACAAATGGTGACTCTGCTGGAGAATGCTCCCAAGCGTTCTAAGGATAAGTGTTCATTTAGAATCCAGAATCTCTGGTTTCATAGACTAGGAGCCTATTTCTAAAGGTGAACTAAGAGGCTCGATGGAGAAAAAAATCCTTAATTAAATCAGATCACAAAAGCGTCTCAAAAGTGTGTGTAAATAGTGAATTCATTTCCTCTCCTTAGAGACTATAACCAACAACTACTACTCTGGCCAAGCAAGCTACATAAATTATCTAACTCCAAAAGTAACCTGGTCATTGCCCCACTACTAGTCAGGTATCTATAGCACCAACAGAGTTATTGCTATGATCCCACGAACATTGCTCTACTACCATCCATGCCTCCATATCCCCGGTAGAGTTGTCTGCACACCCACACAGTTGCTTGATTTTAACATTTCTTTCTTTCTTTCATTCTTCCTGTTGATATTGTTTTGATATTGTTCTTTGTACTCAACCGTGTAAGCATCGAAGCTTATAGTGGGCTTGAAACCATAGTTGTCACTGAAGCAGGTTTGAAATTTTTCGCTTGCCTTGCCTTCATAACAACCATTATATAGTTCTTCAAAAATAATTAGTGTATTTCATGCAGGATCTGAGATGAGTGTGAAAGGATTCAATAAAGGGTTGAGTTCTAGGTTAAGTAGGAGTTCAAGTAAGGAAATTTTCATGGAAGCAATCAAAGACCAATGGTTAAGAGTGAATAATTATCCAAAGAACACTAAGAGCGGGCAACAAAGTAAACCGTTCATCGAACGATCACAACCACCACATCAGGAATAGAGAGAGACCCTCATCAAGATAAAAGCAATCGAGAAACGAGAAAAAAAAAAGCAAAGCGAAGCGGTGAGACAAAAGAAAACCATAAGCAACCTAAACTAACCTATATACAAATATTTACAAAGAGAAGCTCGAGAGAGCTCAAGCTTGGAGATAATGCTTCAGGTGCTTCCCGTTGACAGGCAATGGAACGTCTTCACCAATTAAGGTCTTGAGGTGGAAAGCATTATCTCTGAGGATTTCAACAATCTTAAAGGGGCCAAGCTAGAGTTTGTCAAATTTGTTATGTCCCCCTTTCTTCTCATGGGCCTTGTCCCAACATAGGACCAAATCAACAATTCTAAAGGCCTTGACTTTGGCTCGTCGATTGAACTATCTTTTGACCATGCCTTGATGTTTGTCAAAATTTTTGATAGCATGGTCACACACTTCTTCTAAGTGTAGTAGCTCAGCTAAGCGAGCTTCTCTTTGATCCCCTTCTTTGTAAAAGGAATTGATGAATTGAAGGGTGGGGATTTTTAGGTGAATCAGGAACATAGGATCTAAGCCATAAATAAGATGGAATGGGGAATCTCCTAAGGAGGTCTTATGACGTGTACGATCTGCCCAAAGGGCGAAATGAAGCTGGGTGTGCCAATCCTTGGGATTCCTATCAAGCAAATTTTTGATGACACTAATCAAGTTTTTGTTTGTAGATTCAACCAGGCCATTTCCTTGAGGATAGTAGTTGGATGAAAACTCAAGGGAGATTCCATAGTCAAAGGCCCAACTAGCGAATTTAAGTGAGGAAAAGGAAGGGCCATTATCACATACTAAAGCGTACAAGAAACTGAAACGATTTAAAATAAAACTTTCAAGGAAATTGATAACTACCTTTGTGGTGCATTGCCTACATGCAATAGCTTTTGTCCATCTAGTACAATAATAAGAGGTGGTTAGAATGTACCTGTGACCTACAGATGATGGTGGGCTTACCGAACCAATGAAGTTGAGAACCCATTGTGCAAACGGTCTTGCCTCCAAGACTGGTTGCAGTGGGACAACAACGTTCCTTTCTCTAGTTGAAACGGTTTTGAAAACATGGCATGTGCAAACATGGCCATGGGAATCCTTGAAGAAAGTTGGCTAGTAGTATCCCATTCATAACATTTAATGAGTAGTAGAAGGACCAAAGCCATGACCAATACCAAACTTATCATGGAATTCCTTTAGCATGCATGCTGCTTCTTCTTTTTTGAGGCACCAAAGGTAGACTCCATGATTTATTTTGTAAAGGATGTATCCTTCCAACATATAGTTGCTGGTTTTCAGTTTGAGGGAATCCTTTTGAACTCCCTATAAGCGAGGTAGGAACTTTCTCAACAAGTAATAAACAATATCATCGTACCACTCCCCTGGGGAGACATCTTCGAGCTGGTATTGTTGAATTGTAAGTTTGGGTCCTATTTTAGCTGCTATTTTAGCTATCGTTCATGTGAGGGCCTATCCTCTCACTAATTTAATTGGCTGAATCTCCATGTCATATTCTTGTAGTAGGGTGACCCACTTTTCCCTTCTTTCTCCTAGCTCATTTTGCATTAACGTCTTCATTGCTAGATCAAGGATGATGGCGAATAACTTGTTTCATAAGATGTAGTGTCTAAATTTTTTCACTCCTCTAACTAAGGCATACACCTACTTTTCTATGTTGTGATATCTTAATTCAACATCCTTTAGGGGAGCACTCATGAAAGCAATTGGGTGCTCATTTCCTTTGTCATCCTTCTGAGTCAAAATGTTGGCACATGAGTGATCTGAAGCAAATGAATAAATATAGAAGGGATTTAGATAATCTGGGCTGCTAGTACAGGTGCTTTAGCAATGGCTTTCTTAATTTCTTCAAAGGCCTGCTTTTCCTCTGGAGTCCACTCAATTTTGGCATTTTGCTTCAGCATGGCGTTGAGCGGCTTAAGAATCTCAACAAAGCCCGTAATAAATTTTTTGATGAAGTTTATCTTTCTGAAGAGAGATTTTAACTCTTTCTTGCTTCTTGGAAGCTAAATTTTTGAGAGGGATTGGATGCACTCAGGGTCTATAGAGATCCCTCGTTTAGAAATAACATGCTTGGGTAACTTGCCTTCAGTGACATTGAAGATACACTTCTTTGGATTAAGGGAAACCCTTAATTCTCTGCATCTTTGAAAAACTTTGCATAGATCAGAAAAATGATCATCTCACTTTTTTGAGAACACAGTAAGATCATCTATGTAAATGATGATGCATTTTCTGATCAAATCCTTGAAAGCTATATCCATCGTCTGCTATAAGGTGGCACCAATATTGATGAGTCCAAATGACATTCTCTTGTATGTGAAGGTTCCCCACTTCGTGGTGAATGCATTCTTGTGACGATCTTCATATTTCACCATAACTTGGTTATATCCAGAATACCCATCAAGGAAGGACATCATTTGTGAACCATTGACGATATTTAGTACCTCATCAAGTGAGGGCACGAGGTAGTTATCTTTCTTTGAAGCTCTATTTAGATTGCAGAAGTCTACACACAATCTGATTTCTCCATTCTTCTTCCTTACCGGGACTAAATTGGCCACCCACATGGTGTGCCTAACAAGAAAGATATTATAGCCGACAACTTCTACACTTCTTTATAGATGATGGGCTCTAATAATGCATTAATGGGACGTTGTCAATGTCGAAATGGCCTAACATCCAACTTTAATGGGATAGTGTGCGTAATGATGGAGGTGCCATATGTCTTCAAATATTCATAACACCATGCTACCACATCATGGTACTTTTGCAAAGCATCAATGATTCCTCTCTACTCCTCTAGCATGCATACCTTACCAATAAATATATTTTTTACTTCCTCAGCTGTCCCGAGGTTGTGGGTGTCACATTGGTTGTTTATGGAATCCTTCTTCGCTTGCTGATCTTGGTCTTAGGTTTGATTAAGGTAAAATATGCGTTCAAGTTGAACCATACCTCTTGGAATAGTATTCATTTTGAGGTTGATAATCCCTTTTATGTCCAATTTAGCTTCCTCGAGGTCAGCTTTATCAATTATCTGGGTTGAAAACACATCAAAACTTGTGATAAAATCCAAGATATGCTTGTCATCATTGAACGCTTGAAAATAGGTGATATTATCTGGCACAAATGGGGTGAAGGTCAATTTGACGGTGAATCTCTTGAGGCCTGAAAGTGTCAGAGGTTGAAGAGTGCTAGCCGCTTGAGCCAAGGCATTAGAAGTATGGTTTTGAGAATGAGGGATCAAATGTATATTGAAGGCATCTAGACTCTCTAACAAATCCCATACCCTATGCTTATAGTTTGCTAGCCTTGGTCATGACAAGAGTATAATTTTATAACTTGTTTTACTACCAACTATGAATCACCAAAAACTTGCAGCATTTTGAATTTCTTCCTTAAATCCATTAAGAGACCATGAACTAACACTTCATATTCTGTACGTTATTGGTGCAAAAAAATTGAAGTCTATGGGCAACAAAGTAGGTCTTACCCGTAGGGATGATGAGTTCAAATCCAACACTAGCTCCCTGCTTGGACTTGGATCCATCCAAACACAGCGTCCAAAACTTGGAAAGTTCCTTAACTTTAGGGCCAATAATGTGTTCATTCCTCCTAGGCTACATGCTTGCATTTGAAATCTTTGGAATAGGGACAGGTTAATCATGATTGGTGAAAGGTTGTTCGGTGGGAGGCTCCTTTTGAGATATGGCTTGTGCTTTGATGTTTTCCACTACCATTTGGCACAAGCAACACTCAAATTACGAGTGGGAAACATTGTGGAATTTGCACCAACTAGGCAACAAAAGCTCTTGGAAATCCATTCGAGCCCCCAAACTGAGCTGATCTTGTATACACTTCTTCATGAAGTCTTGGAAGCCATCTAGTAGTCCTAAATTACCATCTTTGTAAGATTCATCGCCGTCTAATTCTACTAACATTTTTGTGCTCTGGGGTGTGTAGGCTAGGCTAGTAGGAGGACTACATTGCAGTAAGAAGACTTTGTCAGCTATCTCTTCTTCTTGAGGCTATGATTCATCCTGATAAGCTATGGGAGAATAATTTCCTAATTCTATTTTATCAAACAACACTTCATTGGTATTGTTGTATTCGGTGATCATGAACTTCATGCATGGCTCTCGATCTATGCAGATTTGGTTTGGAAATCCCTTCCATGGCAACCACATGAGAGAAATCAGTTGCAACATATCCATTTAGGGATTAGGTGAAGTATCTATTAAAATAAATATTAAAACAGCTCCCTTCGGGTTTCTTTTGTAAATGTGTGTGCGCCGGCCTGTGCGTCGTCGAGTTTAGTCGACTTTCCATTGAGTTTTGATCTCGCCCTTTGCGCATCTCCTCTTCATAGCTTCGGGTAGCGGCTTCCCTTTTGGGTCCTGAGGAGTGGCGCTGGGCGCCCACGTGTCTCACTTACGAAGGTTTTTATCTCTTTTTTCCTTGGGGTCTCTTCAGGTTGAAAAAACCTTATGCGGGGGCCGTCACTTCTAAAAGATCGCCGGAGGGACCTACATCTTGCTACGTGGCGGCATGTTGCAAGTTTTTCATGAAGGGATGAAATAAGCAAATGCAGGTTGCGTAGTGCTTGTGCGGGGTTTTCTTTTTACTTTCTAAAAGGTGTTGACGGGCCCTACCTTATGCTAGGTGGCAATCATTCGTAGATATTTCAACATTGCAGGGAGGTGAGCAACCGTGGGCTGCGAAATGCTGCCACGTGTCTTTCACACCCGGTTGATGTAGCTTTCTCTCCACCGCAACAAGGACCTCAGCCCCCTGAACATGTGTTGCATCTTCGCAATCTCTCGGCAACAATGAGAGAAGTTTTCATTCTGGCAGTGATAGGATGCCACGTGCCTTACAATTGATCTTTGAAGTGGACGATAGGCTGGCTGAGGGAGATTATGCTATTGGATGCTGCTCATCATGGTTCTTTGAAGCGGTGGATGATACTTGTCACCTCGAGCCTGGTTGGGACCACTGCCATCATTACGAAGGGCGCGCCTGCAACTGAATGACCAGATGCTGTGTTCTAACTTGTTGCCATTGTAACGACATTGGGAATCTTCTGATTCTGGCATCATTGCAGGGGATTGTGGGATCTTTTCTGTTACAAGCTCTCCAAAGCGGTGTGAGTTTTCTCTCCGGCTATATATACTCTCTCTATCAACAAGAGAAAGGTCCAAGAAAACTTAAAAAAATGATACTAGTTTTAGCAAGAGACACCAGGCCTCTTTTATATGTTTATTTGCAAGAAACTTTCAGACTGTGCCAACTGTTTGACCTTTCTGTTTTTCATGTATTGATTAAACTGTAAACTGTGCTTTTTATTGTCTTAAGCATTTCATTTGACAGGACTTCTATATATTGAATACAAGCTTGCTTATCTAAATCATGTCTAAATGACTCTTCTTAGTAGTAAGGATGTATGCAATACTATTTTATGTCAATAAATAAATTGTTTATGCTATAGCTTTAAGTCCCTGACGTTTTGGAACGTGACAACACCATTCAGGCCCTTAAATTCATGATTTATCGTGCCCATCAGCAAATTTTGGTGCATCGCCTTAGATTAGACTTTGCTTCATTATATCCGTTTCCTTTTCCCTTTCAAAAAACCATTATAGAAGAAGCCGACTTCTTTAAAATCTGGAGGTCACTCAGTTTGGCGCAAAGGGGTCCCCCTTAAACTGAGTTTCCCATAAGGCACTGTTACCTCACCAATTTTTGGCGTCAACAATTTGTCCTTTTTTTGGCATGCCCGGTGGGACCTGAATTAATGAAATTGCCTTATAGAGGGGTGTATGAGCCATCGAACTGTAACTAGATCCTAGACTGCAAATAACCCAGGTTTACTAGTACCTCTGCTAGGAACAGTCCAGGCCGCAAATCAGCTAGTAACCATTCCATTCCCACCGCCCTTTCCTCTCACAATGTTGCCGGCCGCGAATAGAAACTATGTAGCATGGGATGCTAGAAGTCCCCTGGTAGCCTCGGTAGCACCAGCTATTTGGGGCGCTATCCCAGTTTTGGCCTTGAAAGCTCTTCCCAAATTTTCTGGAGACAATACAAAAACGCCAATAGAACATTTGCAGGATGTAGCGGATGTATGCCTGGTACATGGTATTACAACACAGAATGTAGCCCTGAGGCTCCTCGCTGCGTCCTTCAAAGGCAAGGCTCTGGATTAGTACTAAACGCTGACTCCTAATTCAATTCACACTTGGGATGACCTCGGAGATCCATTCTATGAAAGGTTCTCAAATGACAGAGATTGTTCTTTGTTATATTATTAGCTATCCGTCATAAGACGAGTGCCCCAGGAGGCTCTGACGGATTTCAATGCCCGATTCCACTCAAATTGGTAGAGGATTCCTGTGACTATCTGCCCGACTCCAGAACTGGCATTCATATTTTATCTGAAGTCCATTAACCTTGATATTTCTGTGATGATTAAGTCTTTGGGAGGAGCCACTCTACCAAATGCTTATTCTACCACTATCAAAGCTGAGAATCATTTAATAGATTGTGAGAAATTGCCTCCTCGACCTATTGTGCCGATATTTCCTGAAATATCAACCTCTACACAAGAAGTCGCATCGACTAGTGCACCAGAAACTACCCAGTCAGTGTACTCATATGCGGCCACCCCTGAAAGCTTGGCTTCTACATCAGGTTCTTCCAAGGATGAAATAGGTGGCCTTAAGGAGATGTTGCGATCTATAGAAAATGACATAACAACTCTCAAGTGGAACCAAGCAATGCCTCCATGGCCTGCATATCAAAACTATCAAGGCAGGCGGTCTACTTATTAGCAAAATCAATATTAGAGTGCGCCTCGCACTAATCCACCAGCGCCGACTACAAACCAAATTGTTCCGGTGCCTACGCCGCTGGCAGGTGCGTCGCCAAGCTCAAGTAGAGAATTAACCATGGGACAAAACAATCTTATTGATGACATCAATCCATGGTGCTTCCCTTGCAATGATGCACATATGCCCCAAAATTGTCCGCGTGGCAACTTACAACAGAAGGTAGCAGAGCAACGTAGTCAATGTACTACAACAAAAAATGGAGAATATGTATATGCCTCCACAATGGAGAATGCGGTCCTTACCATGCAAATGAAAGGAATGTCCTTAGAGCAAGAGTCTGATATTGTTCCTGATCATGCGCTCTTCTCCTGGATGGAAGATGAGGAAATGGTGTTTGCCAATGACACATCCACAGTCGAAACACCGTAGGTGCAATCTGACTATAACACATGCTCAAAGAGGAGATTCATCGGTGAGCCTATTGTTTCACTTCCAGACAACCCTCAATGCAAAGGCGTGTCCAATCAAATTCCTAGCGCATCAACCATCTCTTCGCCTTCTCAACCACAGAAGGAAATTATTATAACAAGAGTAAAGGAGTAGAAATATTTGAGCTCGTCACCTTTTAATGTGGTGGAGAAATTAAAGAAATCATCCCCTAATGTGTCTTTATGGGACATTCTAGCTATCCCAGAACAAAAGACTATGCTACAGAAGGCGCTTCAGCAAGAGATCAACTCAGCACCTACAGAGCCGTCTGCTAGTACAGAGGTGGTTTATCAAATGCCACTAGCTAAGGTTCTTGTAGACAAAGCGAAGGAATCCCATGCAGAAGGTAGAGGTTGGCCAAAGCCTCAACCCTTCTTCTTGACTCTCATTGTAGGGGAAAAACTATTACACAATGCTATGATTGATTCTGGCGCTAGTACAATGGTTATGCCAAAACTGATAGCCAAAGCCCTGAGACTCAACTACGAGCCTATGAAGAAAGGGGTGATGCAACTGGATGGAAATAAATTTGATACTGTGGGTGTCATCAAACTGCTTCTGTTAACTCTATTTTCTTGCTCAAGTATCACAGTCCCGCAAGATACAGTGATCATAGATGTTCCTCCTATGTTCGGTCTCTATCTATCCTGATAATTTACTTCAAAGGCAGGCTAATATTTGTCTTTAGATTGGTCACATCTAATACTCAGGACTAGGCATGGTGCAAAAATGAAGATAGAATCTGAGGCTCTACATTCTGAACACGTGGCAAATGAGGCCCTGATCAATTTTGAGGCCGCACATACCTCTATCACCAAGCATGACATGTATAGTGTCAAACTGCTAGAGGAAGAGAAGGTGAGTGGGGACCAAAATGATAAGGAAGATGCTCTGTTGAGTGAACACATAAACAATGATCTTTTCAGGAATTATCATGCTATCGGATTGGGCACATATGTGATTTATGATGAAGACCAAGTTCTTCCGAAGGTTGCCAAAGAATTCGATGATAACCAAGCAAGTGAGCTGTGGACATTGTATTTTGACGGAGCAAGAAGCAAAGTTGGAGCTGGAGCAGGGGTATGTCTAATATCCCCACAGAATGAAAAGTTGTTGAGGTCTTTCCAATTCCAATTCACCTGTTCAAACAATGAGGCTGAATATGAAGGGTTAGTCCAAGGCCTAAGCCTAGCGGAACGAATGGGTATTAAGCAATTGATTGTGTTTGGAGATTTCAAACTGGTAGTTAATCAAGTTCAGGGAATTTTTGCAGTGAAGAATGTCTGAATGAGATCCTATCAGCATCGAAGCTGGGACCTAATTGAAGGTTTTGAAGCTTTCAACATCCTGACTATTCCCCGAATGCAGAATAGCGATGCAGATCACATGGCGGTGATCGGTGCTCAGTTTGATCCTATCTCTGACTTGCTTCAGAACAAATATTGAGTGCGAGTGCTTGTTCGGCCAGTGATTCCTGACAATGATCAGAGTTGGCAAGTCTTTGAGAGTGATGAGCACATTGCCTCATTTATCCAGCACTCTGGAGAATTTGCTGATCAACTTCAACCAAAGATCGCTGATGGCAGGAATCTCCGGGTCAGAAAAGATGTCCCACAACAAGATAGAGAAAGGCTTATCAGTTTCTGCAAAAAATATGGAGTAGTGGCCTGGTCCTATGATGATCTGGAGGGTTACGACCTCTGCATCATTTAGCACACTATTGAACTAACAGAAGGTGCAAAACTAGTTCAACAGAAGTAGAGGCCAGTCAACCCTAAAATTGAAGCCCTGATGGCACAAGAGCTAACCAAGCTCATCGATTCACGTATTGTCTTCCCAATCAAACATAGTACTTGGGTATCAAATTTGGTACCAGTCCAGAAGAAGAATGGTGATATCCACTTATGCGTGGACTTCCGAGACCTGAACAGAGCATCTCTGAAGGATCACTATCCATTGCCTTCTATGGAGTCAATCCTCCAAACTGTCACATGATCGAAAATGTTTTCTCTACTGGATGGCTTCTCTGGCTATAACCAGATTCGAGTTAAAGAAGAAGATCAACACAAGACTACATTCACCACCAAGTGGGGAACATTTGCATATGCTAAAATGCCTTTTAGTTTATCCAATGCAGGGGCAACTTTCCAGCGATCTATGGACATCGCATTCAGCGAACTGATCAATAAGTTTATTCTAATCTATTTGGATGACTTTATTGTGTTCTCTAAATATAAAGATGATCATTTTGATCATTTGGAATTAGTTTTTTAAAAATGCTAAGAGTTCAGGGTTTCCTTAAATCCAAAGAAATGTGTATTCGGAGTACCTCAGGGTAAGCTGTTAGGGCATGTTGTGTCTAAAGAAGGTATTTCAATTGACCCCGAATGAGTAAAGGCTATCAAGGAGCTTCCTCTTCTGGTAAATAAGAAAGGTGTCCAGTCTTTTCTGGGCAAAGTAAATTTTGTCAGCAAATTTATTTCCAATTTTGCGAGAATGATTAAGCCGATCACCCTAATGCTGAAAAAGGATCAAATTTTCAAGTGGACAACGGAAGCTCGGGAGGCTTTTAAAAAGGTCAAGGAAGTGATCTCCACAGCACCAGTGCTAATTAATCTAGATCAATGCAAAGATTTTATAATGTATGCCTTCAGTGGCAAGTCTAGTATTGCTACTATTCTGACTCAAAAAGATAGTGAAGGAAAGGGAGAGCATCTAGTGGCGTTCTATTCCCGAACCCTAAAAGAATATGAAGCGAATTATAACTTCGTCGAAAGATAGGCCTTTGTAGTAGTAAAGGAACTTAAAAATTTCCACCATCTAATTTCTTGCAACAAGGTTCTGGTATATGTCACACATTCTAGTGTGTGTGAATACATCATGGAAAGAGAGATCACAGAAAAAGGGCTAATTAGATTACCAAGATCTTGGAGTATGTCATCGAGGTCAGGCCTACTAAGACTGTTAAAGGTAGAGGACTGTGTGAGTATATGGCATAGAACAAGGAAGTACCTACCAAGGAGGAACAACCAGAGCTCGTGATGATAAATGAATCAGGATCAGAAGACAATTGGCTGACAGATAGAATGAACTTCATGCAAACTGGAAGGTATCCGCCAGGCCTCTCATCCCAAAAAGAAGGTATTACCGACTTCAGAATTGCAGATATACACTGATAGAAGGAGTCCTTTTCAAAAAAAATTCAATGGTGTGCTCCTGCGATGAGTTACTTCAGGGGAGGCACAGAGGATCCTCGACGCATTTCACAACAGCGACGAAGGTGGACATTTCTCTGCCAAAACTACTGCCATCAAGGTCCTGCGAGCTGGATATTACTGGCCTACACTTTTCAGTGACTCCATCTCTCTGGTAAGGGCCTGTAAAAAATGTTAGTTCTTCTCTAATAGAAGGAAGAATTCAGCGATGCCCCTTAAACCTATTGTGGTAGATGAACCATTTGTGCAATGGGGCCTAGACTTCATCGGAATGATCAATCCGATTTCTAGTGCTAGACATAAGTGGATTCTAACGGCTATGGACTACTTCACGAGGTGGGCGGAAGCTGTTCCCCTTAAGGGGGCAACAGAAACAGAGATTGTAGACTTCCTCAAAGCACTGGTGACAATGTTTGGCCCTCTGAAGACAATCATTTCGGACGATGCCAGAGCATTTCTAGGTACAAAGGTATGTCACTTTGCATTAAAAAATGGCATATTCCTTAAAACATCATCAAACTATTATCCACAGAGGAATGGCCTAGCCGAGTCCACAAACAAAAGCTTAGTCCGACTCCTTAAAAAGGTTGGCTCAGAGCACCAAAGGGAATGGCATAAAAATCTTCGAAAAGTGCTCTAGGAAATCTGCATAACTCCTAAGCAAGTCCTTAAGACTTCTCCTTATGAGCTATTATATGGGAAGGAGGTGCTATTACCTATCTCTATGGAGATACCAGCAATACAGTTACTGAAATCCCTTGAGATAGAACAAAATGAAGCCATGGAGGTTTGGCTCACTGAACTACTAGAAGTATAAGAAAAAAGGGAGAATTCCCTAATAGCAATGACAAGCCGTCAACAGGTGGTCAAGCGATGGTTTGACAAGAAGGCTTCCGACCAAGGTCTAAAAAGTGGAGACTTAGTGCTACAATATGACAGCAGGGCTGCAAAGCCAGGTCATCACGGTAAATTTGATAGCCTATGGGAGGGACCCTTCAAAATTATTCGGTGTAGGCAACACAACGCTTTTGAGCTGGAAAATATGGAACAAGAGCCGTTAGGAATCCCTATCAATGGGATTCATCTTAGGTTGTTCCATTAGGTATTAAGCTCTACCTTGTACATTTGTAAATAGTGCTTTCATTTTCTTTCCTGTGTTTGGCTTGTTCTTTTTCTAGAATCAGTTGTCTTTCTACGCATTTTCTCATTATCATTTGCAGATAAAATACCGGAGTTACTTTATACAAAATACACTCATGCATAAAGAAATAACATACAAAATTTGCAAACCCAGAAAATTTAAACACAAAAGCAAAAAGGAGCATGGATTTTTCTTAAAACAAGAAGTATATAATTATATAAATGTTCTTTGGTCACAAAATGGCTGAGATGCCGATTTCCAAAATGTACAAGTATCAGGGTATATATATACGATAGCCTTTTATTAGGCTTATCTAAAGCATGAAAGTTAAATTTTGAGCAGGAAGGCAAAGGGGCTATCTATCCAAAGGCATGATTGGCAGCAATCGACGCATTCACTGTAGCATCCACTTCTTCCTCATCCATGGGCTCCTTAGTGGCACTGGCAGCATCATTCGACGCAACCGTCATTGGCGATGGAAACACCAGGTTCCTGAAGTCAGTGTACTAGTCTACGTCATAGAAAGGTATCACGTTGTAGCTCTGAAACAGGAAGTGTAGGGCCTGAGTAATCCTCTACTGGTGCTGGTCATGGGTCTGTAGGTGGAATCCGCTGAGGAATGGCAGCCAAACGACAACAAATTCTTCGATAAAGCAACGTAGGTCGCTGGCTGTTGGCAGGCCTATCCCATATGCAACATCTGCAATGACCTCACCAAGCCCATTCAGGTATTTCTTCAGAAAGATTTCTATAACCAGCTTCAGGATAAGTGGTCAGGGAACGCAAATGTCCAACATGGATGCTACAAAGTGTGAGCATATGTCAGTGTTCACCCTATACTTATCCTCATATTCTATGCAATCCTTACCTATGACCCACTTAATGGCTACTAGAACCAGCGAATGCTTGTTCTTTGTCATCTTTTTGAGCCTCCTAGTGGAAATCTCACTTAGAAATGCCGTCTATGATTTAAACAAGGTTAGGCGAATTGGGGTATCCATTTTTCTTGACACTGTCCCTGGGCTTCTAAGTTAATGCCAAAATTGTGCACCACCTAACCTATGAAAAGACTTGTTTAACACTCTGCTACTAACCTATCACTTCTCAAATGCTAAGTTTGTTTTGCTCACTATCTACTGGCCTATTTATAGAAAAATTGACAAGGCACATGCCAATCCGCCTCTAAAAAATGTGATGTTATGCTAGCTGCTATCTCGAAAGTTGAGTCTGCGTTTGTTCACATTTCTGGGCCAGTACATGCATGATAGCACGACTCAAGGTGTGTTTAATTAAATGAAGTTGATTAATTAGCTTTAAAAAGGTGGCGCTTGTTGAAGGGACGTATGGCTGTAGGCTATTGTGTCATCTCTCAAGCGCGTCCCAGAGCCCAAGGTGATACTCATATCTTTTCAGGTGATGATCATTTGCTTGGCGTAATCATTCCGACTAGGATATTAATTACCAGCGCATGCTAATGTAAGGTTAGAAGGCCAGTTGCAAGCTCAATTTCCAAGGAGATCAAGGCGTATTACACAATCACCCAAATGTAATGATGAAATCTGGCTGCCTCAGAATAGCAATCAGTTCATCTTGCACGAGTTGCATGATTAAGGGTACATGCCAAATTAAATGCAAAAGGCTTACTTTCGCCTACCACCTTGGAAAAAGTTGCTATTATTGCATGAAAAAGCTTAATATTTCAAAGTCTTTTTACAAACGCAAGGGAAGTGCAAAGTATTTTCTGTCTATCTATCTAGAGAAAACTTATTCGCAGACTAGGAGCTTACAAATTCTGCAGAGAAAAAAAAATGTCAGAATCTTCAGCTCAGTCGATGCAAGAGGAGATTAGCTAGGAACTGTTCACGGCTATTCATTCTTCGATTGAGGTATACGTATATGAGGTTGTAGCATATGCCACACCTGGTACACCTATGAAGACGCGAAGAGCCCACATAGGAGAGCTGGATAGACCCAAGGAATGGAGTAACCAGAAAAAAGGTTAAAGAAAAATGGGATAATATCTACGACCCAAAGCTTGCAAAGAACCCTAAATCCCTTAGAGAGGCGGCTTGTGTAAGGTTATCAGCAACAAAGGTAGACCAATCTGCAACAAGTAGAGTCTGGTATAGTGGTCTCCCACAATACATGGTCTCATTGGTGCACTATTGCCCGAAGGTGGTTGATGTTGCTATTCAGCGCTATAACCCAGATACCCACTACATTGAAGGTCGCAACTTAAGGGTGCATATCAACCTAGAAGCCATCTAGCACATATTATGTATCCCGGATCCAAGTAGAAGGAAGGAGACTATCGAGCCTTTTCTCCCAAGCAAGGGGGAGAAAATATGAAGGAAGATGAAAACCGGCTCAAATTTCTTATTAGAGGAGACTAATAAGAAAGGTATCATGTTCGCTAAAGCACCAAGTATCCTATTATTACGTGGTTCATTCCGCAATGATCTCTAGGATGCCATGTCCATGTTGGCATTTGTTTGCGGCCAAGACTCTAATGAAAAGATAGAGGCTTTTTAGTTGGGCCTTGCAATATAGTTTCACAAGTAGCATGAACTCTTCTGGTATGATTTTGCTGAGTTCATGGTTGAAGAAATGATACAACAAATGCAGAATTATCAGGCGGAAAAGAAGTTTAGATTTCTTTCCTACCTGGTCTACATGTTTCTGCATCAAAATCTAGATTTCTTCGCCTGATTTCTTCTGCTATCAATTTTTGATGAGCAGAATAAAAGAAAGCCGGTGTCTACGTGGACACCTTTCCTTTCTGCAACATATGACTATTATGCGTTTGCGGACTATTTCATAGCCCCGATTTTGAATGATTTGATTAGAGAAGGTGATATTGTTCAGCTCACCCAGGAGCAGACTGGATTTATACAAGGCTACACCCCTACTTGTGACTGGTTCTTAAGCAGGGATTTCACAATCCTTCGAATGCGGAGCTTTACTGGCAAACATTTCCTGCTCCCGGCCTACATCACCGATAGAGTGCTCATGCTGGAAATTTTCTGGCAGGTGTGTGTCATAGATTTCACTTTCTGTAGCAGCGGAAGTGTCAAGAGGAAGGGATTCTTCACTTGTTCGAAGAGTTTCAAGTCGGTAACGCTAGTTAAAAAATAATCGCACAAGTTGTTAGAAGAGAAGCTGACACATCTAGGGTTGGTACTGATAAATGATAAGTGGGAATACAACCCTTTCAATGACCTGCCAGAGCCACATATGAAAGTTACCCATGTTTCCCGACCATACTAGGAAAAGCAGCTTAATCCGCAGATGGGTAGAGAGGAGGATTTTGTTGAGTTAGCACAAATCCCTACATCGGATACTAGAAGCCCATGGCACAAGTTCTACTTTCCTGTGGCTGTTGCCAGGGACAATCTTCCGATGGAGCGTAGCATGTATAACAAGTTGAAGAGGGGTGAGGAATGGAGTGATAAAAAATAAGAGTTTTCTGAAAATATCGCCAGGAAACGACACAGTTGGATGCTCCTTATAATCAATTGAAGGACGACCAGGAATTTGACAGATGGTGGAATGAGGGTCACCCCAGCCCGAGCGCTAGTGTTGATAGGAGCGAAGAGGGAGAGGGATCCGAGGAGCATGAAGAAGAAGCAGCGGTATCATCCTCTTCAGTGTAAGGGGGCAAGGTCTCTGGGCATGCCGCCTATGTGGCCACTAATGTACGCTTTAATATATCAAGAGGCTCACATACACGCATTTGGGCTGCTAAACTGGCCAGACTAACACTTTAGCAGAAGGATCCAACTGCCGAAGTTAGTGAGTGTCCGCCTATGAAAAGGCAGCGCACAGAAAGTATTATCAGAGGGGTTTCACATGAACCCCCTGGAGGAGAAGTGCCCGCTGCTAGCCAAATGCCAGAGTTTTCGGGAGAGTCACGGACGATCCTTGAACCACTGTTGACTAGTCAACAGGTACATTTCGCTCCTTCTTCTCTTACATCTCATTCCTTCATATCCGCCCCTGTTCCATTAGCAACTCCTACCATAAGTCTGAGCCCTCCACCTTCTGCTTCTGGTCCAACTCATTTGGTTGGATTTTCCTAGTTTTCACAAGCCCAACCGTTTATAATTACTCCTCCGAGTATGCTCACGCCTACTACTGCCGCTTAAACTTTCCTCACCTCGCTTTTGGAAAATGTTCCCCCTGTCCGCCCCCATTCTTTTTTTGTTATGCTTACTGATCCTTGTCCATTACAACAAGCTGACACCCTGTTAGCAACTCCCCTTTTCCAGCTAATGAGCCTTACGGTCGAACCTTCGATTCAGCGGCTACAAATGCCTAACCCTGCTGATAGTTCTCAGGCCAAGCTATGGAACATGCCACACTTTTCTCTACAAACAATCACTCTCCAGAAGAAGCAAATGTGTGGGCCTATGAAAATTACCTATCCCTATGCCCTGCCTTCTGGTGTTCCTTTCGCAGGTGGGCTGGTTTTATCACCAACCAAATTCATAGCACAGATAGATTGTGGAAAAGAGGCGCATGCAAATAGAATGAGGCAACGTAAGGCAAAGGATGACAATGCTCATGCTGAGCCTAGAGTACAAACTTCATATGATGAGGCCCAACAAGAATTAAAATTCGCGACCATGTACCCAAGAATAAGCAAACCTTAGGGAGAAATGCAACCTGAAGACTATGAGATCTATGCTGTCGGACTTGACATGAAGGTAGCCCAGCCACAAGATAAGGTCGAGATCATGGAGGAGACACAACGGGTGGTCACTTCTGACTTTCTCAAAACTGGTCGCCAGTTAAAGAAGAAAGATGAGTAGCTTAGGGCGGCCAAGGAAAGGGTGAGATTTCTAGAGACAAAGGAGAAATCCTTAGAGGCAAATATCACCTGAATGACTGAAAGGGCGCTGATAGCAGAGAATGAGAGGAACAGGCTTCAGGGCGAAATTGCGAAAACCCAGGTTGCTGACCCAAGCTTAGTAAAATAATTGCAAAGCTAGAAGCAGGCAACCCGACAGAGCCTATAGTCAAAAGAGGAAGAGCTTGAATGCATCTGCCTTGAGTATAGTCAAGGGATGGCACAAAAGGGTGAGGAGTTGGAGCACCTACAAGAGCAATATGAGTAAAAAGTATAGGAGAAAGAGGCCAAATTTAAAAGCTTGAAGGCTAAGCTAGAAGAGGAACTTCGAGAGACAAAGGCTTCCCTAGAAGAGCAATCAGCGAACCACTCCCGAGCTGAACAGAATTGGAATAAAGAAATGAACAGCTATGCAGAGCAGTTGGCGTCTGAGAAAAAGAAGAAGGCAGAATTAGCCGAGGCCCTCATTTCAAGGGACGCAGAGATTTCTTCGCTTAAAGCCTCTCTGTTGCCTACCCCTGCCCAACCTGATGTCATTTCACTGGTTAGGCAATTATACATTTTTGATTGGGAGAAAGTCAAGACCTTTTTCCTAATACTATAGCCTACCCTCCGATTTATCACCAAGGCATCAAGGCTCAATCAAGAGGCTAATGACACAATGGAGCAGTTCTCGCGTTTCATCCTGGAGAAGGTTTCTGAGGCAAGGGACTTGCTCAACAAGCTATACTCAGTCTTGGATGAAATCCTGGCTGGGGCGGGTATCGAAAATCGGGACATTGCTGCTCAAACAACAAATAAATTTATTCATTGTCACTCCGCTTTCCAGCAAACTAAGGCAGCGGTGGCTTTTTTAGGTAAGACACTAGATGACATTCAGGGAAGTTTCTCTGAGTTAGGCAAACTGGGGCTGTCATCCCCGTTCCTCGAGGATGGCTCTATTGCCACAACTACATAGATTGCAGAGGTTATTGAGCAGAAGGAGAATGACCCGGAAGCATTCAGGGAGTTTAGCAGCTCCCCAACGGAAGCCGACATTAAGGCGATCATTCATCCACTCTTGTAGCTGCTTTTTCATATCCAAGTAGGCACCAACCTACCTGAGGTGCTACCTCACAAGGAAGCTATTGATCTCAGTGGGGCACAAGAAAATTTGCGCAGCATGGTGAAGCTGTCCGAAAGTGAGTGGTCGCCCTTCCAAGCTGCTCTTTCCAAACTCTGACTCTATTTGCCCTATGGATAAAAGTTCTGGTTTGCAGAACCAGAGAGTTTTTGGGTTCTCCGTTCCTTATCCGAAATGCCCCTGATAGTCACCAAAATCTGTTAAAATAAATATTCAAACAACTCCTTTCGGTTTCTTTTGTAAATATGTGTGTGCCGGCCTATGCATAGGCCGAGTTTAGTCGGCTTTCCATCGAGTTTTGATCTCCCCTTTTGCGCATCTCCTCTTCGCAGCTTCAGGTAGTAGCTTCCCTTTCAGGTCCTGAGGAGTGGCGCTGGGCATCCACATGTCTCACTTACGGAGGTTTTTATCTCTTTTTGCCTTAGGGTCTCTTCGGGTTGTGAAAGCCTTCTGCGGGGGCCATCACTTCTAAAAGATCGCTGGAGGGACCTACATCTTGCTATGTGGCGGCATGTCGCAAGTTTTTCATGAAGGGATGAAATAAGCAAACACAGGCTATGTAGTGCTTGCGTGGGGTTTTCTTTTTACTTTCTAAAAGGTGTTGGTGGGCCCTACCTTCTGCTAGGTGGCAATCATTCGCAGATCTTTCAACATTGTAGGGAGGTGAGCAACCGCAGGCTACGAAACGCTGCCATGCGTCTTTTGCACCCGGTTGATGTAGCTTTCTCTCCACCGCAACAAGGACCTCAGTCCCCCAAACACGTGTTGCATCTTCGCAATCTCTTGGCAGCAATGAGAGAAGTTTTCATTCGGGCAATGACAGGATGCCACGTGCCTTACAATTGATCTTTGAAGCGGGCGATAGGCTGGCTGAGGGAGATTATGCTATTGGATGCTGCTCGTCATGGTTCTTTGAAGCAGTGGATGACACTTGTCGCCTCGAGCTTGGCTGGGACCACTACCATCATTATGAAGGGTGCACTTGCAACTGAATGACCAGATGCTGTGTTCTAACTCGTTGCCATTGTAACGACATTGAGAATCTTCTGATTCTGGCATCATTGCAGGGGATTGTGGGATCTTTTCTGTTACAAGCTCTCCAAAGCGGTGGGAGTTTTCTCTCCGGCTATATATACTCTCTCTGTCAATGAGAGAAGGGTCCAAGAAAACTTAAAAAAAGGATACTAGTTTTAGCAAGAGACACCAGGCCTCTTTTATATGTTTATTTGCAAGAAATTTTTAGACTGTGCCAATTGTTCAGCCTTTTTATTTTTCATGTATTAATTAAATTGTAAACTGTGCTTTTTATTGTCTTAAGCATTTCATTTGACATGACTTCTATATATTGAATACAAGCTTGCTTATCTAAATCATGTCTAAATGACTCTTCTTAGTAGTAAGGATGTATGCAATACTATTTTATGTCAATAAATAAATTGTTTATGCTATAGCTTTAAGTCCCCGACATTTTGGAACGTTATAACACCATTCAGCCCCTTAAATCCATGATTTATCATGCCCATCAGCAAATTTTGGCGCATCGCCTTAGATTAGACTTTGCTTCATTATATCCGATTCCTTTTCCCTTTCAAAAAACCATTATAGAAGAAGCCGACTTCTTTAAAATCCGGAGGTCACTCAGTTTGGCGCAAAGGGGTCCCCCTTAAATTGAGTTTCCCATAAGGCACTGTTACTTCGCCAATTTTTGGCGTCAACAGTATTGTCCTAGAATTATTCCATATGTGTCAGGGATATCTGCAACCTGGATGTCAATGACTTGCTGCACCCTTGGGTTCATAGCGATCTGCATAGGGATACGATTGATCTCCCCAACAATGTTCACTTCTGTTTTGTCCAGTTGAGTTACTTTTCTTCTTCAAGGTGTGGGGAAAATCCCTAGAGCTTTGCATATAGCCAAATTCATGACATTGGCTGATGCTCTTGAGTCGATCAAACAATTGTGTAAATTCTTCCCAAATATCCTAATAATGGTGAGGAAGGGTGGCATTTCTAATTTTCCTTGAAATAACCCTATAGGTGTGCCAGCCTAGGACACTTGGTTTTTGTCCTTCTCATTGGTCTTTTCCTTGGTTTGCATTAAACTTTTCTCTTTAGTTGGCTTCTTCCCAGCTTGTTGATTGGAAGGGACATATTTCTTTTTGCCTATGATCTCTTGAAGTACGAGTTCATGTGGGGGCTCTTCAAAAGAGACCTTCTTGGCTAGTGTTTCTTGTGTTTCCTTGGAGGAGGGGGTCTCGTTAATTTCCCTAAAGAAGGCATGCCTGACTATAGGAAATTTGAGTAGCTTAAAAGTGGACAGGCTGATTTTGAATTTCTTAAATTCTTCAACAACGTACTCCTCCATTTGCTCAATTTCAACATCGAAGGATCTACCTAAGGAAGAGCTAGTGGGCTGGTTTTGCGTTTGGTCTAGCTGCTTGTTTCTATTCAAGTATTGTGTAGGCACATAAGGGTAACCGAGGTTGTTGCTAGCATTAGGGTCAGGCGGGGTGCTGAAGTTGTTAGGTGGAATGGAAGTAGTGAACGGTCCTCCTACTTGTCTATTTCTTAGGTTATAGGAAGATGTTCTCTGATGGAGCATTTGGACTTCATCTTCATGGGACTCTTATTCATCTACTGGACCATTATCTACTAAAGTAAAGAGCTGGGATAAAGCTTCTTTGTTACTTACCTCTTTCACTTCTACGTTCTTTGGGGAAGCTACCTCATTTTCAGGTTCGTTGCTCTCGCTTTGTGGAAATGGGGCTTGGTTGACCAAAAGCACGAAATATTTGTATGGTTTAGATGGGACTATGTCTCTACAACTTGCACTATGTATAGCATTATGAACCTCCACTTGAAATATTTCTGCAGCTATGAGGAACTCAGGGAAATCCAACTTAGAGTGTTTATTTGTTTTATGGATCCAATACCATCCAGATAAGGTAGCCTTAACGAGATATACCCCACTAGTTGTCTTCTTTATATTAGTAGGCTAATCAAGAGGGGTGGGAACACCTCCATTGTTTTGCCTTGTATTCCATGTTCGGTTCTACCTCTATGAGGGTCTCCTTTGAAAATTTTGGTTGGAGTTCTATCCTCACTCATAATTCGGGGCAGATGAGGTACCCGCTTCATGGTTGTTCTTGTTGTCTCGATTGAGGTTGGCTTAAATCCTGCGTTGAAAGGCTTGTAGCTGATTATTTTGGTTCTTGAGATGAGTCATTTCCATGGACATCTTTCTGGTCATTTCCGTCAACTCATCTAACTAGTCTTTCTCGACATTACTTGGTTGTGGTGTTTGATTTTGGAGGAAGACAGGTTGTGTTGCTGGTTGGTTCTACTGAGCAGGTGGGAATTCTGGTCCTTGTAGATATAGTGACACTTGTGGCAATTGTGCATAGGCCTGCTATTGTTGAGGCACTGGGGTGCCTGGTTCATAGGCTGCCCCAAATGAGGAACCATGGGCAACTGCAACACTTGATTCAAGAGGGGTGTATAATGTTGTAGTGCCTAAGTAAGTCCTTGAATCTACATAGGATGGGCGACCTGCCCTAAGGAGGGCAGCAGACTAGAGATGTTCTGTCCTAGATCAGTGCTGGCGATAACTGCCTAAACATAAGCATCCACTAATCTGGCTGGTGGCGGGTTCATTCTTTTCACCAATGCTATGGTAAGGTTGTCTAAAGCAGAATAATAGACATGTAAGATTGCAACACATTGAGCACATATGGAGCTTGTAGCCTCGTGTATGCTCGGTGGAACCGATCATTGAAGGAGTTGATTAGTTCATTAACCTCCCTACGAATTGCCATGAATTTTTGATATAATTCTAAGGGATTGATCGAAACTTTGTATTTCCTCAAAAATGTGTTCTTCAAGAGATCCCAAGTAGTAATCGATCCCGTTGGAAAATTGATGTACTAGTAGAAGGCCTCCTCTCCTAGGGAATAAGGGAAAATCCTGCATGCCCCATCTTCATGATCAATCTGCATGTCTTTCAACATTGTTTGAAATATATTAATGTGCTCTTCTACTGTCCTCTGTGGATTCTGAGGGTTGAACTTCATGCATACGCTCTCCAAGTTCTTGGGCATGTCATGGTAAGCATTGAACAATAATGAAGAGGGGTTATTTCCCAACCAAGCCATGAGGGCAGGCAAAGGTGGTATTTTCTATTGAACAGCAACTTGGGGTTGCATAGGGGTAGTGATAGTTGGGAATGCACCTTGGACTTGAAGGGCAGTGATGGGGGCAACACCCCAACTGTGGGAAGCGAGTGGTTGAAATGTGGTTTGGGATGGCTGAGTGGAAGAGGTGAAAGTGGAAGGAGGATGGGGGTGAAGATGAAGGTGAAGTAGATGAAATGGAGGAGGAAGAAGAGGCTGTGTCACCTCTTTGAGTCCTTCTAGCCCTTGTAGGGGGCTGTAGTTCTTAAAATTACCCTTTATTTGGTGTAGATCTTAAAACTCTTTGGAATCTTTAAGGGGAGAATGACCCAAACTGATCCAGCTTAACTCAAAAGGCCCTCCTTCTAGTGCCACTTCTATTGATGGGTGTTTTTGTACCTTATCAACACAGGCAGTGCATAAGTGCACTACCTCTCTTGAAAGGAAATCTCCAACAATAAGTTGCTGAAAATTACCCCAAAGTCTCTTGGGTGTTAGGTCATAACTTGCTTGGAATGACTCAGTTGTTTTGATGTGATCTTGCTAGTTATCATAGGGTAGACTTACGTAAGTTAAGTTGGAGGAGAACAAGATATTCCAATGGCGTTCTTGAGATAGGAAAGTTATTGCATGATTGCTATAGGTTTAAACAACCTTATAGAACTCCTATTTTAACTTCAGATTTGGTTTTATAATGTGCAATGAATCTTGTTCAAAGTCACTATTTAAAAAAAAAGAAAAAAAAGGGCAGGGGAAGGGAGAGTTCCTAGAATTGAAACTTGCAATGAACAATGATAATGGAGGACCCTACTGTAGACAACCTTCCTAAAACTGAGTTCCACTTAACTAGATCACTTCACAGTCTCATGAAACTAGTGCAATATTCTAAGGACTGCAGATTTTCAACCATTCATTCACCATAAGCATGAATAAAATATAGAAATTTAGTGCAACTTGCAATTTATGCCCAGACTTACTTTACAAAGCTATTTATCATCAATAAATAGTAAAAATTATGGACAAGGAAGGTTGCCAACACACA
The DNA here is from genome assembly GCA_007258455.2 of Sequoia sempervirens. NCBI lineage: Eukaryota > Viridiplantae > Streptophyta > Pinopsida > Cupressales > Cupressaceae > Sequoia > Sequoia sempervirens. The sequence continues at coordinate 131,455,284 of VDFB02026320.1, read as the reverse complement.
AAAAAATTCTTCAATATCAATGCACAACATTAACTAACTCACTAATAACATGCAAAACTCATAACCAACAAAGTAAATCTATTTAAATTCACTAACTATGAGAAGTAGAATCATGCAACATGAAGTTGGAACTCAAGAATCCACCAAATCAATGAATTTCTATTAACATTCCAACAACATGTCTTTACAACAATTGAACTCTCTCTTTGAAAATGAGAGGAGACCCCCTATTTATAGTGTCCAAAAAGAAAAATGAATGGCCAAGATTTAATCTCATTGTGTAGCCAAGATTCACTACAAATTAGGGTTTCACCTACCCCCAAATATATTACAATTTAAAATTACATTTTGTCATTTAGTCTATTTTGTCCTCATGTGGTAGCACTATAGCTCTTTTGTCTTCTAGCTGATTTCCTTTTGCTGCAGCTACTTGGCGAGGAACTCATCATCAATCATGAGATTTCCTTCATTCTTCTTTGTAGTGGCGTATTCCATAAACTTGCCGATCAATTCTTGGAGCTTGTTCTACTCCAATATGTCTAATTGAAGCACCTGGAAGTTCAATTTCCTAGATTTTCTTGTAAGCTCATCCCAGTCCTTGTCATACTTTTGTGTATTTTTTATCACCTGTTTGGATTAGGTGAAGGCTCGTGCAACAAAACCCATAAAATCCGGTGTTAGTACATCTATGGTCTCATTTTCCATCTTCTTATGGAAGTACAAATTTATCTTCTCTGAATCCAGCTCAATGGCAGGCATATCAAAATCTGTCATCAATCTTAGATATTCTTCATAGGCTGCCTTAATTTCTTTGGCCCAATCAATATCAAGCTCCACCTCATGGAGCACTTGTTCCAACACTTTTTTTCTATGGTCTAAGCCCAACTTCCATGTCTCCACGAGCTAGTGGTCACCTTCTACCAAAGCAAGATCCTTTTTCCATGATTTCTCAAGTATTTTGAGGATAGCCTCAAGTTTGGGATATGTGATTCTTTATAACTCTGGGAATTTAGTGTAGAATTTCTTTATTCCCTCGAGTATCTTTTGTACTTCAAGGAACTTGTTTGCTGTCTTGACAGCATGACCTATGCCCATATTTTCATTGTAGAGGACTTGTTGGAACCGGTCCTCTGTGGCCTTTGTCCAATTCTTTCTTCTCTCCAATTTTTCAATGTGGTCCTTGGACAACAAATGCGGTGGTGCTAATGATGTGGTGGGAAGCTCCTCGACTGACAACCATTGCTGAATGTAAGCTATTATGTCTACTACCTGTGATTTTAGCTGCTCTTTGGAGGTCTTATCTTTATGCATTTGGTGCACAATGGTGGTGATAGATCCTTGAAGATGATCAATCTTTTGTTCTCTTGTTGTCGATCCTAGATTGAGGGTAGAAATATTATAGCTTACCCCCTCTTCTCCCACAACTGGAGTGGCTATCTGCACTATTCTGGATCCAGACACATACATTGTCAGATAAGATCTGACCTTTGGCTTTTTCTCCTTCTTTGTACTTATTTGGGCTCGAGCCAAGATGGAATCTAGCCTTGCCTTTGAATCTCTAAGAGGTAGAGTCTTCTTTTCTAATTGTTTCTCTAGCCATTCAACAATTTGAGACTCCTCTTTTGGTGATTCGTGATCACCCTCTTGCTCGCAGGTGCGTTGGATTTCCATTGATTTGTCCCTAAGAGCTTCCTACTCTATCCTTTCTTCTTCTTCTTCATCATCAGAATCCTGGATGAATACAGTTTATTTTTTTGGGGACTCGATGGCTGCATGCTCCTTGGGGCTGTCCTCCCCTTCAGTGGTTCTCTCTTCTTCTTCTTGTTCATGCCCATGCTCTTTGTGGTGTTCTTCTTCTGGGCTCTTCTTCATGGCTTCAACCTCTTCTTCAAGCTTGTCTTCTTCTTTTTATTCCTTTTCTTTTTCTTCTTTCTCTTTGGAAAGAGGCATCTATTTATCATGCTTGGGGCTTTCATCTTGTTCCCTAAGTGGAGGCCCAGTGTTCTCCATTTTCTCATCTACATCCTTCTCTTCATCAGAGGGAATCTTTTCAATTTCCTCTCCAACATCTCTTAGCTATTGAGCCAACTCTTCTTCTAGCTCTTGGTCAGAGGTCTCAATGATGTACTTGGTGCCAACATCTTCTTCACCCTCCCCAGAGGATCCTGTTTCTTCTCCTTCATGCACCACTTTATCAATCACTAGATGCTAGTATTTAGGGTGCTCATGGTAGTCATCCACTTCTTCCATCTCCTTGGAAGCTTCCCTCTCCTGCCTCTCCAAGTATTTTGATATTTGCATTGTTTCCTCCATTGTGGGTGGTTCAATTGGAGAAGGGGGAATAGGGAGATTAGCCACAGCCTGTGCCAAGGCAACCTTTACTGTCAAGTTCATTAACACTTTGAACAACTCTGTTGGGATGTTCTATATGTGTCGAGCGAAAGCAGCTAGGAGCAAGAGGGTAGGTATAGGAATTGTTACAGTAGCTAGTGGAAGAGATGATGATGGAGACATGGAGGATGAGGAGAGTGAAGAAGTAGTGGTAGAAGAAGAATCAATTACCATTACTTATGTAGTAGGCGGGGTAGAAGCAATGTGGACTAAGATATCCACCATGGGAGAAGAAGTGGAAACCAACACTCGAGAAGTAGGCAAAAGGGCAATAGTAGTGGCAACAATAGCAGTGGTGACTGCAAGAGTGGAGGCAATAGGTGGTGACTTTGGCTATTCGGCCTCTTGTTCCTCTCCTTCATGGAGTGGGTCCTCTTGGATGGTGGGAATCTCTGTGAAACCACTAGATGTCTTTGATTTCTTGGAAGGTTCACCTTCTGAGGCCTTTACAGCACACCCTGGCTCGTTGTGTATTGTTTAATATGGTGTAATCTAATTGAAAACAAAACACTCTAATGAAACATTAAACTAAAGAAATTGAAATAAAATTAAATAAACAAGAATTCTTCAAAGTCGTTCCATTTTCTCTATCTACAATGATTCTTTTGAAGCTGTTGCTCTTAGATTTGATGTAAGCTTCTCCAAATGGCTGCTGTAGAATGAGTATGCAAATGAAAACCTCTATTCTATATGCTGGTGGAATGAAATTGCTAACAGATATGAACAGGGGCTGTAGATTATGCATAGGGGCTGTGAATGGAAGATATCATGATTCTATACTGCTATTGCTATGATTCTATGCTATATTATGCTATGATTCTATGAATGCTATGAAATTTTCCTATAATTTACTTGCTTAAAAACTTCTATATGATTTGGAGTTCCCGGCAGTCGTATTTATAGATTTTTGCAGGCACAATCCCGGCTGGCAAGAATCTACGGCTATGAAATTGTCTGGTAGATTTGAATGGTGAAAGATGAAGAAGTTGAGAAGAAGATGGGAGAGGTTGAGAGGTTGGAGAGAAGGATGGATTCCTGTCTTCAACCCACGGGAACAAGCCTGCACAGAAACAGAGAAAATTAAATTTTTGTTTTGACCGTTTGCTTCCCGGGAGTTGAAGATAATCCTCAAATTAAATAAATAAGTAAATTTATTTAATTTTGTTTAATGCATTTTGATTTTAAAAACTATGGAAGATTTTAATTAAATATTTTGAGATATTTAATTATGATATGACTTTTAGAAAAATATGAAATATTTAGAAGAAATATTTTGGAATAAATAGATTTTTGAAGATTTTGAAATGACTTAAGAATTAATTAAATATTTTGGAATATTTAATTATGAATGGATATTAGAATCGAATTTAGATGAATTAATTAAATATTTGAAATATTTAATTATAAATAATATTTAGAAGAAAAGAATAATATTTTAATCTTTATTTGAATAAAATATTCAAACTAAGATTATATGATAATTAATATAAATAAATTGTAATATTTATTTAATTAATTAAGAAATGAATACGAAAAGATGATTAAATAAACTTATTTATTTAATCGAAATAAAAGAATGAAGAAATATAAATAAATTATTTAAATTTATTTATACGCAGATAGAATTCGAAGATTTTAATTAAATATTAAAAATATTTAATTAATTACCAGACAATATGATGTGACCATTTTAAGTGTATACACAAGCTATTGTTCAACTGTCTCTTTTCTCTTCCTTGATTGTGTAGTGGAGGAGATTTTGAAGTTTCTCCTATTAGGGAAGCAGCAGTAGAGGCACTGTTAGTCCTGCTTTCTGGCTCGTCCTCTAGCTCACCATATGTTAGGGTAATCCCCTATAGCTTCAATTGGGAAATCTTCTCATCGATCCATTCCTTTGTTCTTGTGTCAATGGGCTTCATTATAATATCGAGTTTATTAACCTCTTCTTCATTCGAGTCAATTAGTGGTAGCGACACGTTTGCAACAACATCATATCTTGGATCTATCACTGTATTTTCTTCTTCAACTATCTGATCCGACACTGGAAACAAGTTCATTGTTTTGACAAATAGGCTATGATATGAATGTAGTGCCTCATGCATACCTCTTTGTCCTCCTTGCAGCTGGCCCAAAAGTCCTCAAAATTATGTAAATGGGCGTACTCAATCCCGACCATGTTCTCGAGCTTGTTGTATGGATCCATTTGTGGCCGGGTAGTGTGGAGCTCCAGGTTCTATTCCACAAGTTCTTTGTCAGAATACTATGCACACTGGGATGTGTGGAGTTCGTACATTCCTTGACCAAAAGAGAGGGGATAGGGAATCCTTTCCCTATGCTTGTTTCTTAGGAGGGAGTGTACTCGCTGCAACTGTTGAGAGAGTTCAAGTAGTATCAGCAAGTCATTTGGGTACCAGGGTAGCTTATATGGTTTCTCTGAGAAACCCTTAGCTCGAATGTAGGTAAAATTCATAAATTATATGAACAGAAATCCGACCCGGTGGATGAAAGCATTAGCACTATGTGAGACCCTTCTTTCAAAGTCACCTCCAAGCAATTTGATAATATGGCCTATGATGGTGTCATTGACCTGACAGTAATCCTTCTTGAAATTTCTATTTTGGAGATGAGGATATTTATCATACACCTTTAGTTCCCTCCCCAGGGTTAGGATTGGAGCCACAAGTAGACCTCTGTATTGCATCTGGTCAGCTAGTAGATAGACCATGTAGGATGTCATGTAAAATTGTGAGGTATTCTTTACCGCCACAAACTATTCATGCAAGAAATTACTAATCATTCTGCTGAGTAGAATTTGGGTTCGCCTCAAAGGATTTCTTCCATGAAGTATATCATCCACTCCTGAAAGAAGGTGATAGTTGGAAGGCCCATAACTCTGCTCAATAGGGTTACCAAATCATGGTAATCCTCATAAAAGTCACTTCTAAGAGTTCATGGGGACTTTGTTTGCGCTACCTCTCTTATCCTTTAGCCAGTACTGATTGATAAGTTTCTTGTATTTGAGGGGATCGAAATCCCATATCTCCTTGGCATATTCTTTGGATGTTTCTTCCATTTCACTCAAGGTAGGGATATGAAAGTATTTCCCTATTGATTTGGTAGATAAATCAGCCAATACATTCCCATCTTTGTCTACAATTCTTCTAGAATCTTCTTGATATGCCTCCCTTCAGTCCATCACAAGCTCAAGAGCAATGAGAGCAGATGAGAAACCAACAACCTTGGCCAACCCACTGCTTCTAATTCGTCTAGCATTCTTTGTGGTAGGGTTGATCCAGACCCTTTTCTTGAACTCATTAATATCTATATGTTCTAGATTTGTATCTAAGATCTCCCTCCAATCTGTGGTGACCATGGAGTTGAGGGGTTCCCTTTGTAATTTGTACTTCATTTAGTCTTTATCCTCTTTTCCTATGGGTGCTTTACTAGCTTCTTTCCCTTTTCTTTCTCCACGTCCGCCTCTGAAGGTCCTGCACCTGGTTCCATATATCCTGCGAGCGATAGAGTAGTAAACACATTTAAGCATGAAAACATGGGGAAAGTTAGCCAAAATCCAACAAAACGATGTTAAATCCGGTAATTCAACACTTAAAAATCCTAACATCTCTTTTAGATCAACATTAGCCTTTCACTAGAGGGAGTTATAACAATGTGGGCCCAAGGGTGCAAACTTCCCTAGGCCGGTGGCCATTCTGAAGGCATCTGCAGAGGGGATGACAATCAAGTCACGACAGCCCACATGTCCCAACCTGCACAAATATTTGGTCATGAAATAAGGTCCAAAGAGGAGGTCAATTCATTCTAGCATGTGGGTTGAAATCACTTTGAAGATTTGGAGGTGTTAAATTGATCTTTTAAGCATGCGGATACAGACGGTAGCCTGACTGTTTGAAGCTCTGCCGTTGATATCATGCTGGGAAGAGAACACCCCGCAGGTGGCGTTTCGCCATGTGGGACTTGCAGCTTCGGTAGATGACATCGCAGTTCATTTGGCGCTCAAGTTACTGTGGGTCGGATGGTGTGGGGAGATGTTGGGTCACAACTGTTTGGAATAGTAGAGGCTAGATGAAGGTCCGATAGAGGAGACCCACATTGTCGAGTTCGCGGAGGGCTTCAGCGTTTACTTGTTTATCATTGGCTAGTCAGGAGGCACCAACTGGGTCAAGCTCTGCGTAGTGGGCCGGTGGAGGTCTGTAGACATTTTGGAATGGTGGGAGGGAGACAGAAGTCTGTGACTGGCCACCTACAAGAGGTGGTCCGCCTAGGGTTTATCGCTTAATTATTTTCTCTTTTGAGTTCAGAAGGACACGGCGGGTTCAAGAGCTGTAGTGCGAAAGGTTGGTTGCTCAGGCTGTTTGGAATGACTGTTACACCACGATGACCTACGAACAGAGGTCTACAGTACAAAGTATGTAAAGGGGAAACACTTAATCATTTAAAGCACAGAGGGGGTTAGATGACAGAGATGGGGTCAAGACCTGGTCACCGAAAAGGCGTCACCCTTTCGCCATTTTGAGTTAGCCATTTGTTTAGAGGTGAAAGGTTAGTGGAAACCTACCAAGGATGATGTGCAAAGGGGATAGGTTGCTTTGTTTTAAACTTGGGTGGAAACCATGATGGCGGGGCCTGATAGGTGTAGACAAAATTAAAGGGCCGTTGAAAATATGAGGCCGAGGACAAAATCCTATAAGGTGGATGTCGCAGGAGGAACCTATGATAGGCTACGACTTAGGGCGTTTTTGAGCTTGAGAGGGATGATGATTGAGGTGGGGTCCATGCATTAGAAGGAAGGTGCTAGATAGCCCGTTTGGAACTACAGCGTCAACAACATCAAGGGGAGTTCTGTGCGAGATCAGTATCTACCGGTTTGGGATGACAATTTTGGATGAGTCTAGGGCAGCTAGATTAGGGACACCCTGCGGCGGAGACCCAATGGAGGTGCTAGTTTAGGGTTCTAAAACACATTTTAAGGAAGGTGATGACAACAACCAAGTCGCGGGCATAAGGCATGAATGCCACAGTTGAAAGTGAATCTTGAGGGACCTCAAGTCCACGCAAGTGACCCACAGGTGATTTCTAAGGTTTGTCACAATTTCAATTTATGGGTTTTTGTTTTTCGAGTTTTTCTCTTGTTGATTTCTAAGTTCCCACTTTCCAAAATTTAACATTTTTCTATAGAATTCAATGAAAACTTGAAATAGGGCATGTGGTAGAAAACCAACCTTTGAGACCCGATGAAGGTAGATGCACAAATAGGTAATGAAGATCTTAAAACGATGACGAAGCTTGGCGGGCACGACAATAGCATTGGCAGGAGGCTCTGACTCATTTCTGGGCTCTTAACAAGTGAAAATGACAGTTCAAGATGGGCTATTTATAGAATTTGGTGAATTTAATGGCCCTCATTAATGATTTTATGGTGGTGCTCAGGGTAGATGAGTAGTCATTTTGAAAACAACAAAGTTTGGTGAGCGGACGATAGTCAAGAGTTAACTATTCGGTGGTTGGAAATGAGAACAACAATTGGGATGCACGCGTCTCACAGCGGAAGGACCAAATGAAGGCCATTCGAAATGGCGGAAACTAAGGAAACCAAAATCCATTCCTTTAATCATATTCTTCTAACCCATTCCTTAATATAATACAAATCTATTTTCTTTTCTCTAATCATCATCTTAAAATCAATATTTTCCTTTATCTTTCACTTCTCCCATCATCCTAAGGTCCTCGCTCCACTTCCCTCCAAATCCCATTTAAAACATCCAAACTCATTTTTTAGTTAGAAAGCAACATATCCAACTATAGTTCACTGTAATTTTCACTTTCTTCAATAAATTTATCTTATTATTTCATCCATTCAAAAGGTTCCTAATTCCCAATAAACATTTTTTCCCAAAACCCATTAGTTTTATCACATTAATTAACAACCCCATTTTGTAGTGTCACCACTAGTCAACAGTCCTATTATCAAATTGGTAGTTTTTTACTATCCTTAGGTGGTTATGTTCCTCATAGTATTTAATCCAAATTTTTAGTCAATATTCAATTTAGCTATCGCCACTAAATAAGTAGTTTTGTACTATTCTTAGGTGATTATGTCTCACATAGTCTTTGGTCCAAATTTGTTGTCAATATTCAAATGAGTAGTCATGTCAAAAAATAGGTAGTTCAACACTCTCCATAGGAAATTCTATCCTCATATTCTTGGATCCAAATTTATGTCAATCTTCAAATCAATAGTATTTTCACCAAATAAGTAGTTCTATACCATCCTTAGGTAGTTTTTTATTTATATTCTTAGATCCAAATTTTTAGTCAATCTTCAAATAAATGATCTTATTATCAAATAGATGGTTTTGTACCATAATGCAACAACATATCCATTTCTTCTTTGGCATATATGTCCTATATTTTAGCAGATACATTTCCTTCTATGAATGCTATTTTAGGGGTCCCTAGTACTATTAATCCCATCCAATCTAATCAATCAACATTATCCCAATCTAAGCTTAATATAAACCCTAAATTTAAGCATAATCTAGATCCTAATATCAACTTTCATAAATTGAATCTCAAACGTTTTGATATTAAAACATCTTATTAAGATGTTTTGATATCAAAACATCTTATCGAGACGTTTTAATATCAAAACATATTATCGAGACGTTTTGATATCAAAAAATCTTATTGAGACGTTTTGATATCAAAAAATATTATTGAGACATTTTGATATCAAAAAATATTATCGAGACGTTTTGATATCAAAAAATATTATCGAGACGTTTTGATATCAAAACATCTTATCGAGACGTTTTGATATCAAATCATCTTATCGAGACGTTTTGATATCAAAACATCTTATTAAGATGTTTTCTTCAATTTTCTTCTAATCTATTTTATCTCTCCTCCAATTGTCTCTTCCCATCCAATATTATATTTTATCTCCATCAAAATCATCAAATAATTATTACCAATACATTTTTTTGTTGAGTATCCTTGTCATAATTATCCTAAAAATCCATTTGAAACTAATGATGATGCTATTATTGTTTATCAATATGAGTAAGGAATCAATCTCCTTGATACCATCATCACTAGAAATCTTTCCCCAAACATCCACCACTCACCAATTCTATTTGAACCAACAATAGCTAGCACAAACTATCCCATTGACCTCCATACATATTAATTGGTCATCCTTATGCCACCTCTAATAAGGGACATGTCTTTTATCCCCCATATATATCTCCCTATTATTCCTCACCTACATATCTCTCTCATCCAACATCCATACCTCCATCTTCTCCCTTATTCATATCCCAACTTCTATCTTTGTACAAGAAAACCATCACATCTATCCCTAATCCAAACATGTTATCCATCTATTCACCAATTCATAATCCTAATAATCCATCTAATCATAGTCATTCATATAATATCAATCCTACATATATCTAATCCTCCATCTAAGCCAAAACAATATAAATATTTCTCTCCAAAATTACTCTAAGGAATCATATCAAAGGAACCATCAAAAAATGAATATCATGAATTTGTGGTCATGTAACCCCACTCATACATATAAGTTTGTCATTGAAAAGGCCATCATCCACCTAAAAACCATAATTCAAATCCAAAATACTAAGACCATCCAACCCACTATAACTATCAAACTTTAATCCAAATCTTCTACTCTTAGTATTTTACATGTCCCATCCCATAAAACATTTGAATTCCCAATCTCTCCATCTACAAAATTCAATGACTCTATAAAACACTCCTCCCTCATCATTCTCCTCCCATAAAAACCTCAATATTCTAAGAGATCATTATAAATGCTGAAGCATCTCCCCATCCTAATCAAGATTCTGACATCCCATATAATCTCCCTCATGATCCTTTATCACCTCTATCCAAAAATATCATTCCAATACCATCACCATATCCCCTTATTACCTTAACTTCACCCATGGTGGTTCTATCATATGACTTGCTTGACTATTAGCACCGGAATCTCCAAAACCTGCGGGATCTTAACCCTTTTCTTCAATGCCCATTAACGGAGTCCATGCACCAAGGCTTCATATTCGGTGACATTATTTCTATAGTGAAATTGAAGTCTAGGAGCAGAAAAAAATGTCTTACCTCTTGGACTAATTAGCTCGAAACTTGCTCCAGCTCCATTCTTTGATTTGGACCCATCAAATCTTAAAGTCCAACAACCAGTAGCTGTAGAGTTTCCTACCTATTCACTTGCACTGTTACTACTGGATGGCTCTTCGGAAGGCATCACTCTTTTACTCTTGGGATCTTCTTGAGCATTCAAGATGTCACTTTTGACTGTAGGAGTGGGGTTGATACGTTTCTGTATTTGTTCCACTGCAGCCTGGCATAAGCAACAGTCCAATTCTGAATGAGAAGCATTATGCACCCTACACCAATTGGGAAAGAGTAGCTCTCCAAAGTTCATTCCCTTTCCCAGCTGAACTTGATCTTCAATGCACTTCTGAATGAACTCTTGAAAATTATCTAGCAAACCAAGCTGACTATCTTCCAGACCACTATTGTCTTCAGCTAGTTTGATCAGGAGTTCAGTACCACTGGGTTCTACTATAAGGTCAATAGGTGTTGTGTGGAACATAAGAACCTCCTCCATATCTGGCTCCTCAAGAGGAGTAGCAAGCATATAGTTACCCATGCTTACTTCTGATACCAAAATCTTAGCAGAGGTTTTCTGATATTATGTAATCATGCACTTCATTCTGGGTTCTCTTTCAATTCTAATCTGGTTTGGCACTCCCTTCTAGAGAAGCCACATATGGGAGTGATCAGTTGACAAATATCCATTCAAAGCCCTGGTAAAATCCCTTCCCAGGATTAGACCATAAGCGTCAGGTATGTCAACCACCTGTATATTGATAACCTGCTGAATCCTAGGATCAAAAGCGATCTGCATATGAATCATATTTAACTCTCCTACAACATTGACTTCAGTCCTATCCAATTGTGTGACTTTCTTATGTGATTCAGCAGGAGTAATTCCCATAGCCTGACATACACTGAAAGGCATAACATTGGTTGAAGCACCAAAATCCAGCAGACAATTATGCAGATTCTTACCAAATATGCAAATAGAAATCAGGAATGGAGGTGTGTCTGTTTTCCCTTGAAACAGAGTTAAGGGAGTATCTACTTGGACAACTTGAGATTTGTCCCTCTCTTTCCCAGTATCTCCAGGGGGCTTATGGACTTGGTCATGAGTCTGGTTTTTTCTTCCTACTGACTGAGAACCAAATACTCCATTGACACTCTAGCTAACTGATTTATCTTGCAACATGGAATTTGCATTATAAGATCCTAAGATTGCATTCCTAATGGATGGAACTCTTAATAACTTGAATGCAGATAGATTTACCTTCAATTTTTGGAGTTCTTCAGCAACATATGTGGCTAATTGTTCTTCATTTAAATCCATAGGAGTCTCCCTCGGGTATTCCACCATCTTTTCCTTATTTGCATCAACATTTCTTCCTTTTGGTATATCACCATGTCCTAGATCTTGAGATAAGTATTGCTTGGACACCGGAGGCAATGATGGATTATTGCTAGCATTAGGGTCTGCAGGTGTGTTGAAATTATTCGGTGGGATGGAAGTAGTAAAGGGACCTCCAGCCTATGGGCGCCTGTGTGGCAATTCCCTCAAGTCATACTTCTTGACAGGTCTCTGGAAGGTCTACACTTCTTCAATGTAAGCTTCCTCTTTGACATAAGCTTCTTCATCTCTGGGACCATTATCATTCCTTTGATTCTCATTGAATAAATGTGTCATTTCATCCCCATTGCATACCTAGTCTGCCTCTTCCTTCAACTGTTTAGATTCTTCTTCGGGTACATTCTCCTCACTTTGTGGAAAAGGAGCATGGTTTAATACCAACACCGGTGAATCATAAGGGTTGGATGGTACTATTTCTTGACATCTTGCATTGTTCTCTACTTCATACTGAAAGATTGAGGCCGTCGTTTGGAATTCTTGACAGTCTAACTCAGAATGCTAACTAGTCTTGTGGAGCCTACACCACCCTGATAAGGAAACTTCAGCTAGATATACACCGCTAGGAGGCTTCTCTTGATTAACTAGTTGACTGACAAACTGATTGACAGGTTGACTAACTGGTTTTATCCAATGGGGTGGGGAATCCTCCATTGTTGGGCCCTATGTTCCAAGTTCTTTTCTGTCCTGATTGTTGCCTTCATTCGAGCCCTTGTCCACCACTTTTGTCAAAGTTCTAGCTCGAGGGTTGCCCATTATCATAGTTTTGTCTTCTGTCATTATTATACCCTCTGTCATTATTAAATCCTGATCATTGTTGTAACCTCTATCTAGGTTATATCCTCTTTCATTGTTGTATCCTCTATCATTATTGTATCCTCAGTCCTGACATTGTCCTCTATCAAAGTGTTGTCCTTGTGGATTCTCTCTGTTCTGATTGGACTGCACATTTCTCTGAGCAACTTGCAACTGACTGTTTTGGTTCCTCAAGTAAGTCACCTCCATATTCAGCTTCTTTATTTGTTTAGACAATTCATCTAGTCTTTCCTTGTTAGGATTACTATATGGAGGTTGATTTACATTATTTTGGGAATACCCTACTGTAGCATTGGCATTTAGTGACTAGTTCAAGAATTTAGAATTTTGCAGGTATGAAGGATAACTAGCATGAGGCTGGATATGTAGAGGTTGATTCACATTTTTCTGAGGGTAACTAATTGTGGATGAAACTTATCCTACGGAAGGTCCTGGGTGAGGGACTAGAGGCAACTGAGGTACCTGATTCATGATTGGAGTATGGTTCGCTAGAGCTTGGTTGAGAGTTGGAACTTGTCCAGGGTGAGCAACGGGTCCTAATGAGGGTAGAGGCCTAGACATATGTTGCCTTAGATTCGTGCTAACTTTCACAGCCTCTGCATATGCATCAAGTAAACTAGCAGGAGGATTATTACTCCACTTCATAAAGGTAGCTGTCAAACTATCAAGTCCCTCATAATAAACTTCTAGAGCAGTGGGTTCATCAACAGCATAAGGGGCTTGTAGTCTGGTATAAGCATGATGAAACCTATTGTTGAAACATCCTATAGGCTCATTGACCTCCCTCTTCACATTAGTGAACTGATGGTAAAGCTCATTGGAACTAATGGGAATTTGAAACTTTTGCAAAAATGCAATTTCTAGCTCAGTCCAATGTTGGATAGATCCAGCAGGTAAACGGTTGTACCAATAGAACGCATCCTCTCCCAATGAATAAGGAAATAATCTACATGCTACATCCTCATGGTTTATCCCTCTATCCTTAAGGCCAGTCTGAAAGATCCTGATGTGTTCCTTAGCGGTCCTATTTGGATCATTGACATGGAATTTTGAACAAAAGTGTTCAGGGTTTTTGGGCATGACATTGTAAATGGAAAAACTTAATGGAGATGGGTTGGTCGCTAGGAAATCCATTGGTGGAGGTGGGGTGGTAATGGCTGATTTATGACGAGGTGAGGTTGTGGGTAGGAATGCCCTCAGACTCAGATGAACTTGATGAAGATGGGGATGATGGAGATGAGGGAGGTGGATGGGACAATGATGATTCTCCCCTTCTGTTGGTCCTTCTTGACCTAGCAGGGTTTGGTAATTCTTAAATTTTCTCCTCTCCTAGAGTGGATCTTGTTCTTCTTTTGAATCTCTCAGGAGAGATGGCATTCAAAAATTGACCTAGCTTGCTTATTCGGGCCCTCCTTCTAAGCCAATCTGACCCGATCTTTGTTTTTACGCATGTAACCTTCAGACATAATATAATATCCTATCTCTCTTGAAAGTGAAATCTCTATCAACCAAACTCGAAGATAACCCCAAAGGTCCCTAATGTCAGGTCTTGACAATGCATAAATAACTCAGTGATAAAATGTGAAAATGCTGCTAATCACAATGGGACCTTACTAGAAGCAAAATACTAAAACAATTTCATCAGATCTAACAATCTGATGATACTTTAATCCTAGATCTAACCCAATAATCAAAGAAACAGAAAAGGATAAGGGTTTCAAAGAGATTTCTAAATATAATACTACTTCTAAGATTAACAATGAGAATAACCAACACTCGAAATGGACCAATCCCTCAAAACCAATCTCTACTTGACCCAAATAAATCTGCAATCTTACAAAGAATAGTGCAATCTTCTGAGGTGTTAAGATTTTCAAATCATGAAAATTAATTCAACAACCTTATTGTAGTTGAAATAAACAAATCCTCACAATCAAACTAAGCACACTGAATATGAAGTCCAGGCTAACTTTGCAAAGCAACTAACAATCAGTTGGTTGCGAAAGTATGGACTGAGGGATTGCTGCAACACTTCAAGTATTAGATCACAAACATTATTGAATTGAATCTAATCTAAGTATTAACCTCCTCGAAAATCTTAAAAGATAGAATGGCAATAACCATGCAAGACAAAGAGAGATACAAGTATGGCACCCAAATCACAATGTCATTACTTGCATTCGAATTATCCACTGTAGCAACAATTTCAGCTTTCTGTTACAATATTTGCTTGAGAACTACTACTTGCTAACTTGCTCTATTCACTTCTAACTATTTTGATCTATTCTACTTCTATCTCTAATCCTTTCAAACTATTTTCCAACCATCTAACACTTTACAAATGAGGTGAAATTCCAAATATATAGAATCCCCCCAGAAAACCTGTCGGCCAAACAAGAGCTTGCAACATTAACTAGGCACCACCGACCAGCTAAGAGAAAGTCAAAATGGAACGAAGGAATACATTAAATGTGCGAACGACACCCAGGTCAGCTTGGGATTCCCAATGCAGCTCGGACCAATGCAGGACATCATAATGGGGAAGCACAAATCCTGAAGTAGTTGGGCATTAACTGCCTTCCCCTTTGTCTCTATTCTGATCCAGCCCTTCATGAACTTTCAAGAACATCCCATCCAAGTCAGCTACTAGTGGCAAAGGAAAAACCCTAAGTCGATTCTCAATGGACGCAATCTCTTCTCTTGACTGTTCGACTGACTTATCCCAATCCACCTTATAGGTTAGGTATTTTTCAATAACTAAAAGGTAGGTGGCTGCATCATCCAACTGGTGCTCAGAAATAGAACCATCATCAAGTGGTGCGTAAACATCCTACCACCAATTTCTCAACTGTTCCAGACTCAAATATTTGGGTGTGATCTTCCTTCTTCCCATCATAATTTCAAAGAAGGCAATGGAGCCATTATATACACCACTTAGGGTATCATTAATCTGCCTTCTTTGTTTATAAATCTTCTTCAACACCTTTTGCCTGATCTGTAATGCCTCATACCATTCCCATGGTTTGGCAGCTCTAGAGGAAGGAAGAATCCCATCACTTACCAACCTCTCCTGGGTGTACTCCATGATAGTTCTAGTTTTCTGCAGAAGGAGATCTGTGTCTTCCTTATCTTGTGCCAACACCACCTTCAACCAATTAGTTGCCATGATAGCATCCTTCCCAGTTAACAGAATCTCTTTAATAGCTTCATCACCCTTTATTTGCACCCCTTTTAGCCAACCTGCGATGGCAACAACGGAAGCTTTCATCTTTTCTATCTCGGTGATGGTCTCTTGAGGTAGAGGATTCGTAGCAGAAACCGAAGGGTTAATGGACTGTAGTGGTTTCATTAAGTCCTCCAAGCATTTCTTGAGATTTTGATTTTCTTTCCTTAGCTCCTTCTTGGTCTTCATTTCCTTTCTCAATCTACCCACAATAACTACACTAGAACCCTCATAATCTTCAATGTCCTACTCGACTGATGTAGGTCCTAGATTGAAAGTCTAAATATTGTAATCCTTTCCAACCACATCATCTATGTTTTTATCTAGAGCAGGGGTGGCAATGTGAACAACTCTATCATGAGCTTCGTCTCTTTCAATCCTCAAGATCACCCTAGCCTTTTTCTTACCTTTATGTTTCCAATTTTGGCCTAGTATTGCATCTCAATTTGGTGGACTATCTTCCACAACAACTTGTTTTCTCTTTATTTCTTTGTACAGCCAACTAGGGACAATGGTTCAATTACACTTCGCTGTTTCCTCCTCCTGTTGACCTTTAGGTCTTCCTCCACCAAATTCTGTTGTCGGAAGTCTCATTTATCTTGCTTTCCTTCTCCTTGGCGTGCTCTTCTTCTTGTTGGTGGGGAACCTTCCTTATTTCCTCTTCTTGTGGAGGGACTTCCTTAGTTCTGTTAGGGGAATCTACATATGCAACTATAGGGGATTGCATTATCTTTTCAATTTATGGCTCTGCACTATGGAGATCACCTTCATGAAACTCCTCCCCTTCAGTATCTAGATGATGCTCAACATCCCCTGACTCACTAGGCTTGCCTTGAGCTCCATGAGTGGAAGGCACATCATCATGCTGCTTGTCATGAGAAACCACCGGAGGGAGATCTGTCTCAGGCACACTGTCCCTGGGAGGAGTCCTAGACCTCCTTGCATATACCTTGGCCTTCTCCTCTGAACTTTCAACATTTATCATAGGTGGGGCAACTTCTTCCTCCCCAGCCTTGGAGCTTGCCTTCACTGACAATTTTATTATTCTTCTCCTCTTGGGCACTGGCACATCAACCTCAGGACCGTGATGTTTAGTCCCTTTTTGCTCAGATTTCCTGGTCCTTGTCCTCTACTTGGCCTTTGGTTTTCTCTATTTTTCTGCTTCCTAGGCCTCTGTTTCTTGAACACCTTTAATCTTGATTTTGAATGGAGAATCCATCTTACCCTTGCCCTTAGTATCCTGCTCGGTAGATTCCTTAGAGGTGGAGTGGGGATCCATA
>VDFB02026320.1:131405697-131430843 GCA_007258455.2 Sequoia sempervirens | reverse complement strand
TGTAAGTATCAATAAATGAAATATAGTATCCAAATAATAAATTGAAAATAATTTTGGTTTTATCACACCGTAGAAGCAAAATTCATGATCATATGAAAAAATGTAGGGCTCTGAATTCAACAGAGTTCCCATAGAAGATGACCTAAATATTTCCTTCCAACAAGGCTATGGAAGGCTATGGAGCCGTGGCTGAACGCCTAAGATTTTTGACTGGGCAAACACAACCTTCCACTACATCCGACACGTAGGTAAATAAACTCAATAAAGTTTATTTAAAATTGAATACTTGTGCAATATATTCAATATTAATTTCCACCATAAAGTAATTACATGCCTATTTGTTTTAAACATTCAAGCAATGATAATACTACACATGACATTGGAATATAGCCTAGTGAGGGTGGAGCACAACTTGCAGATGAAGGTCATGGTGTGCATCTCGGTACTTTAGAGCATGTAGAGTGTGATCAACATGTTGAGCATGATCAGGTTAGAGAAGATCAGGAACATGATGTGGCCCCATCAGGTAAAGATGACCACTCTAAAGTTCTTTTAAACATATTTAATTGAAATTGGTGTATTAATTAATGTAACCTTTCATGTTTCAACTTTAGAGCATGTAGAGTGTGATCAATGTGTTGAGCTTGATCAGGAACATGATGTGGCCCCATCAGGTAAAGAGGACCACTCTCATGTTCTTTTAAACATATTTAATTTCAATTGGTGTATTAATTAATGTAACCTTTCATGTTTCAATTGCAGATTAGGATTTAAAGGGTGTTCAACATGTTGAGCATGAGTCTATAACAAAAGTTTAGGAACATGATGTGGACCCATCAGGTAAAGAGAACCACTCTAATGTTATTTTAATTAATGAAATACTTGTAACAATAATAATAAAGCATATCACTTTAACATTTCTTTGTTATTGCAGCAGACCCCCCCTTGGAGCAGCGTCCACATCGTGAGCAGATGACTAGGCATACATTAAGATCACAAGTAGAGGGTAGAACAACTAAAGGGGGGAAAAATGATTTAGAAAATGATACTCCACTTTATATTTTTTTAGCTTTAAAAAAGAAACAAAAAAAAGTGATTGTAATCATATCATGTCAACCATATTTTTGATAATATGTAAAAACTGAAAGAATGAATATTATATGTTAATGAATGAATGTGAATATGTTAATTAATGAATGTTATATGTTAATGAATGAATGTTATATGTTATTAATGGATGAATGAATGAATTTTATATGTTATTAATGGATGAATGAATGATTAATGTTATATGATTGGGTATGGGGAATTAAGAGTGATGTGGGGAATGAGCTTCCACCATCACATGGTTGGCCCTGTTAAGTAGAGGAATATTAAACTATTCTCAAAACAAAGAGAAGCTCAATAAGGTAATGCACTTTTCAATATAAGAAATGCATCGTTTGAAGCATCAAACCAATATGCAAAGATGAAAGAAAGTGCTAACTTTTCACTATGGTGGCAGAAAAATGATTCTTTATACCCTGAATCCATGCTTGCATCATAATTTGAAGTTGTTTCCATTCCAATGTTCGAAGTTTAGTTTGTTTGTATGGATTTGTATGAATACCACATTGTGTTGTGTGTGTGATTCGGTTTCAAAGCTCGCTTTCTATTTTTAGTGGTGACATAACTCTAAAATTTGACTTTGTGCATAACAAAGTTAGTGGAAAATTGATCTAAAGGGTTAGAGGCTCGATTGAGATAGATACACGATATTTGGATCTTGTTGTTGATGGGAGGCCAACTTAACCATGAAATTTTGTACCATCTGCAGGTATGCAAAATTTTCTCTACTTACATTCATTCTTGATCATAAATGTTGTAAATGATATTAATGCTTCAAACTTAAGATTCATTTCATTGTTATAATGATCAAAATGTTATACTTTGCTATACATTCAAGCATTCTCTTGCCCCTACCCTTTGCTCTCTCCTCCTTTTAAGAATTTTTCTTTGTCATAAAAGATTCACATTTCTGTCTCATTTACACAAATTTATCTGAAGCTAGGAGTGAATAAAGATATGTAAAAGATGATGGATTATGTCTAAACAACAACTTTCCATCTTATAGCTAATTAAATCTTAATATTTGAATAGTTTAGAGATCGAATAATGCTTGTATATGCATGTGTAGCAATAAGGGAGCCTATGTGAAGATTGAAATTTAAAACATCACTTTGGTATTTTTCCTTAGGCAGTGAAATGATATTTTGAGTAATACAAACCTACACACACATTGATATTTTTTAGCATTGCATTGAAGAATTTTTTTTCTCTTATACCTACCCTCAGCTAGACATGGAGGTATATAATATTGGTTTCTGGGTTTATTCTGTAAGTAGTTAATTTCACATAAGAAGACTAAAATCTTCTTAATGTCCTGTGTCAGGTGTGAAAGCATATGAATCACTTGCTGAAGGAACCATTTTGTATTCATCCAAAATTTGGTTTGTTGTTTTTTTATGTTTCTTGCATGTGTTTTTTTTAGGCCTAGAGATGTAGCTCGGCTCTTTCCTTTGCACTTTTCATCTATTTTGATGATTGCAGTAGATTGTCCTCATAATTTTTCATGTAGATTTGTTTGTAACCTTAGTTTTTACCAATCAATTTGCAAACCACTCACATATTAAGGACCATTTCACTAACTTGTAGTCATCCATTACTTCATATGTTGCAGGTTGTGTCTGTGTGCCAATAAATCCTGATGATTGCGAGAACTTTAATCCTACAAGTGTACCCAATCTTTCTCAAGTAAAAGTCTTACCTTATTTTATAGTACTTTAAATGGTTAATTAAAGGTGCTTCTTTAGATCTGAGATAGTTGAACCCTGGATTAAAATATGGTATTAGATGGGCAGTATAATGATAAAACTGAGGTCCATTGAACACAAATTACGAACATAATTTACTGGACTATGAATAGTGTTACAATTATAATTATTTCTCCTTTACCTACCTCTACATTAATGAAAAAGATAGATCCCTATAAATCTAACCATGAAAGTGTTGAAATTTGCAGTATCTACAGGACTCTGGAAACTATCAAACATATTCTTTTTGAATTTTTTTATGCTCAAGAAAATTTGGTACTTATTCTAGCATAAGCTGAAGGTCTAGAATAGCAATGGTAAAATTAATTGGCATGATATTCTGTTTTGTAATTTCAAGCTCAAGTTTGATTGTAAGCTATTTTGGTATTTCTTATCTAATGAGATCATGTGGCATTTGTGGAAGGTGAGAAATGATGATAAATTTAAGGGTATCAAGAGGGTACTTACTGAGTCTTGCAAGAGACTCACTTTCTACTCTGTTGCTCTGCAGGTTTCAACTCTTGTGGAGATCTCAATGGAGAATTTCTTGAAGTCAATAATTGAGGGTGCTACTAACAATACTAGAGAGGATCTAAGAATTGGACCCACCTGTAGGTTGAGCTTGGAAGAGACCGTGTTGTTCCAATAGACATTTGATGAGCTTCAGAGAGCAATTGATGAAGATGCAAGCCTAGAAAGATTGCGCGGCCCCCAACAGTTGGACCCCCAAGGAGAAACAATGGTGAACCTTGATATTGAAGAAGTCAGCAATGAGGAGAATGTAATCAACACTATGTATTGTTTATGCTGATTTGAATAGCAGCAACCTGTGGTGCTGTTAACAACAATTTGTATTGTCTATGCTAGTTTTGAAAACAACTGGTGCTTTTTGGTTTCTTTCTTGCTATGTAAAGTACTGATATGGTATATTTCCTGTTATGGAAATGCTTTGATGTTGTACTTCCTAATGCCAGATAGGAATTTTCATGATATGTAATGGACCTTAAACTATTTTCAATACAAAAAAAAAAGAAAAGATAGCAGATATTGGAAGTTCATTATATGTCTCATGTATGTGTTAGTATTTTAATTTTTTTAAAGTTGTTCAAGAGCTTGATTAGGTCAAGAATATGTTCTACAAGCTTTGTTCTCTTGACACTGCTCAACATTTTCCCTACACATTTTCTCTTCATTCCAGATGTTTCTTAACTCCTTCCCTTGTTAGCCCTTGGTCTTTCTCAAGTGTAATGCTTTTTCTATGCATCTTGCAGTCTGTATGTATGATCAATCATCTCAAGTGTAATACTTTTTCTATGCATCTATGCATCTTGTAGTCTATATGTATGATCAGTCATCAGTCTTTGCAATGGTACATTTCAACAAATATTTTTTTAAAAAAAAATTGCATTGTTTCATCGCAATTTTGACGAAAATCACTGAAAAGGTCCGACAAAGTTGCTATAGCTGCGACAAAGGCTTCATCATAACTCCTTGCCCATTTTGTTGCAATTTCGATGAACTTCTGGTGTTGTTTCAACGCTACTCCTTGCCCATTTCATCGAAATGGTGATGAAATTCTGGTGTTGTTTCAACGCTACTCCTCGCCCATTTCATCAAAATGGTGAAAAAATTCTGGTGTTGTTTTGACACTACTCCTTGCCCATTTCATCAAAATAGTGATGAACTTCTGGTGTTGTTTCGACGCTACTCCTTTCCTATTTCGTCAAAATGGTGATGAAATTCTAGTGTAATTCGTCGGTGAATACACAAAGTTTTTGTCGATATTCTGATGAACATCTGAGTCATTTTATGATGCTGACAACTGATGAATCTGCACCATTATTTTGACATTTAATTCGTCGTTGGCATTTCGATGAAAAAATAGCAACAATTTTTTTTTTGTCAATTCGTCAATTTTACGACAAATGTTTGTCGAATGACTGATGAACATTTTTCAGAAAATGGAGTCAAATACAGTAGTGTGTTTTTTCAAATTTAGGGAATGCTAATACCGGTTCTTCAAAAGTTCAAAAAATTTATCTATCAATTTTTCCCACTTAAGCTCTCTTTTGTCTCCCCTTACGGTTATAGTTATGGGTGCACATATCCCACTAAAATTTTAAACAAATCTACAATAGAAGCTAGCTAAACCATGGAAACTTCAAAACTCATGCACACTCCTAGGTGTTGGCCATCCAATTATAGCATGTACCTTTTTCGGATCCATTTGTAGTCCTTGGGTTGAGATAACATATTCCAAATAAACTAATTTTTCATTTATAAAATAGTAATTTTTAAATTCACCAATAAATTTTCCTTCTCAATACTTATTAAGGCTTGTCTAATATGTAATAAATCTTCCTCCTTGTTGCTACTAAAATTTATGTCATCACATAATAAACAATCAATTTTTTTCTTGAAAATGATTTTAACACATCTTTTATCAACTACATAAACATACTAGGTGCATTTGTTAATATGAAGGGAATTAATAACCACTCATATAGTCCCTCTTTGGTCTTAAAAGAAAACTCCCACTCATCACCCTCTCTCATCCTAATTTGGTGATTCCCACTTCTTAAATAATTTTTAAAAAATACTTAGCCTTCCCCAAATAGTCCACGAGATTATCCATTCTTGGTAAAGGAAAATGATACCTAATTTTATTTTGTTGATCGCTCTTAAGTCCATGCACATCCTCCATTCACCATCCTTTTATGGTTCTAGCAAAATTGGTACTGCTCATGGACTATGGATTTCTATAACTAGTCCTCTTTCACATAGTTGCTGCACCTGCTTGTTCACCTCTTCATTTTTCGCAAGTGTAAATTTATAAATAACATTTTTGGGTAAAATTTACCTTGGGATCAAATAAATATTATGGATAATGCTCCTCATAGGTGGTATTCCTTCTGTTAATTCCTTGGACATAATTTCATCAAATTCTTCAAGCAGCCCCTTTACTTCTAAAGGCATGTCACTACCATTAGTTGCTGCATCTACTTGTAGCACCTTGGGAACCACTATAAAACATAGTTTCCCCCCCTTAATCTCCTTCAAAAATTGCTTTCTTGTCACTATAAATGTTCTTGGACCACTTTCCACCTCTTCTTCCTTAGTTACCAATGGTGTAAGAGTATGTTTTCTTCCATTTTTCTCCAAAGTGTAAGTGTTTTCTCTCCCATCATATATTTCCTTCCTATAAAACTACCATGTTCTCCCTAAGAGTAAGTGACATATGTCCATAGGCATGATATCTCATTACACCTCATCTTCATAAGTGTCTAGTTGAAAATTCACTAGGAATTGTTGATCAACCAAGAGTTGGTGCCCTTTTTGTAACCATGGCACCTTGTAAGGGGTAAGGTAAGCTATTATTTTAACCACAACTTATCCACCATTTCAAATGAAACTAGATTAGTTCTCCCACTATCTATTATGACCTTATAGTATTTTCCACCCACCTTACATATTGTCCTAAATAATTTTTTCTTTAGAAAAGTTCATCTTCTCTTTTGGTTGGCCTTAATAATGTCCTCTTCATCATAATTGATTCTCTTATTTTAGATTCATATTATTAATTAAAATACCTTGTAGACTCAATTCCCCCTTGGCTGTGTGCACTTGCAACCTTTGTTCTCCTTGATCCTTCTACCTTGCATTGTGGGCATCCATAAAATATATGAACTAATTTTCCACATGTAAAACATGTACCTTGGAAGACTCTTCTTGGCTTATTCCATACCCAACTCTACCTCTCATGGGGTATGGTATTGATCTTGTTTCATCTCTTTCCTTTTGAATTTTTGAAGGGATGGCCTCCTTACCATAGCTGTAGTTTTTTTGTTGTCACCCTTTTCCTTTGCTAACTCCACCTCTTCCTTTGATTGCGTGATGTGGAAAAAATGGATCTATGGTCTAAATAATTCTTTTTCCTATCACATGAGGAGGGAACCAAAAATGATCACAAACACCCACTTGGTTACTAACCTTAATGGAAAAGCTATAATGGTGGATAATGTTTTTGGTTCTTTCTTGGGGGAGATTGATGTTGATTGATTGATTATTGATTAACTTGATTTGATAATATGAATGTGTACCTAGGTCAAATATGAAGTTGCAATAAATTGACATGATTATAGAGAAATGCAAAATTGAAACACATAAATGGAAAGTAGAGTAGTAGAGTGTAGAGATAAAGGACTTGGCATATGAATTTGGACTCAAATTTGTTGGATAGGGGCACTGAAACCCTAGACTAGGAAGTGTAGATCTTAGGAATTAGAAACTAGATCTCAAATGGTCACAATTTGTAGGTCTTCAATCCTTTCACAAATTTTCCTTAAATCTATCACCTGCACACAAGAGACAAGAGAAAGGGTTGTGCCATATAGGGGCTTGCCTAAGTCAAACCCCATTTTGGTGTTTAACCATAGATTTTTGGCACCCTTATCCTTTCTAGCACTTCTAGGGTTTTTCACCTAAAAGGAGAAAGAAGGGCCAAAAGATCTAGCTAGGTTCATTCAAATCATGATGTGTATGATGTTATTTGAACTAAATGAAATGTTCTAGATGCAACTAATTGATAAGATTGATTGATTAAGTATGCAAAATCTAGGAAATGTGACTTGTTTGAAAATACACTGTGCTATGAAAAAATGAACTAGGAATGAATGCAAAACTTAATAGAAAT
The DNA here is from genome assembly GCA_007258455.2 of Sequoia sempervirens. Lineage (NCBI taxonomy): Eukaryota > Viridiplantae > Streptophyta > Pinopsida > Cupressales > Cupressaceae > Sequoia > Sequoia sempervirens. The sequence goes on along the minus strand of VDFB02026320.1, from coordinate 131,423,298 downwards.
GAACCATGTTGGCATTTAAATTCGCACCTCTGGAATGTGTATTTGAAATGTACAACTATGCACAGTAAAACTACTCTTCAAATTAGGAGGGGAAGCTCCCTCTTGCTGATGGTGTTGAAAGAAAGTAAACTAAAAACTAAGTTGCCTATATTTTTGATTAGCTAGAGCACAAGGTTTATTAAACACAAACGCCGCAGCTGAGATTTTTTGATTTAAGAACTTCAACTACGACTAACTTAAGCTAAAGACGTTTCTAAATTCTCAAGTAATACACAGAGCAAGAGAAACTAGAAATGAACAAGGTTGATTTTTTGACAACATGCTTCAATAAACTCTTTCTCAACATACATCTACACACTCCAATGTAAGCTGAAATTAAGATCACAAAAGCATAACACAAATAATGGAAATATGAGACGTTATACCAAGGCAAAGGAGGCTAATGATTTTATTTCTCAAAATTCTAGAACAAAAATAACTAAACACATGCCTGGAACAAGAGCTTGCAGCTAAAGAGGCTTGCAAAACTTTTTCTTACACAATAGGAACAACAATTACAATAACTACTTATTGGCTAAAAGAGACCCAACAATTCGCTATCATAAAACAATTGAACAACACTGAATAACAAATAGAAGGAACTTAGGCTCAACATTTTTTTATCACTAGCATGGTTAAAGAAAACTAATGAGAAAAGGCTCTTATTTATAGGCAAGTAAAACTAATGAGAAAAGGCTCTTATTTATAGGCAAGTAGAGGAGCAGGGAACCCTAAAATCTCCTTGATTTTACAATCTAGGGCTTGTTCAACAAGCAAGATTTATTTCTAAATCTAGAAAGAAGATAACATTTAACACATAAGAAAGCAAGAAAAGCGGGAAACGCCAACTATTACATCTTATCTTCTTTCTCTTCTCTAAGAATGGATAAGAATTTTTTTGAGAATAGAAAGAGAGCTGGAAGAAAGCTTCTAGATGAAAGCCATTTCAAATCTCAATCACATCCACTAAAAAGCAGGAAACTATGTCCTGATCCGATGCATCTATTCCATCAATAGTAAAGCTGCACTTTTCCAAGATATCTTCTCCATTTGCAATTGATCTCAAGAAATCTTTGACCTCATTGGCCACTTTTTCAAACTTTGTTGACATCATGGAAATGTGACTTGGAAAAATCTTATGTTTTTCTTTCATTCATTTCTATGCAATCTTCTTGATGTAGTTGTCCTTGTGCATTTCCCACATCCTTTCACATTCGCCCTTTGAGATAGTGACACTTTCAGGCCAAGGGGGAATGGAGAAACATTTATCAATCATATAAGGTTTCAAACTGCATACCAATCTGCCATCATTTTGATTAAATCTCCCTTGTAGCCAGATTGTAATGCTTGATGCAAGTGATTACAAACTCAAGGTTCTGAACTGATATAGAAATAGACGCTGGTGCGAGGAGTCTAGAGTGTCCCAAGTTTTTGATTGAAGTGTTGCCTGCGCTCTCCAAAGCATGTAGATCAAACATCGACTTGATGTGATGCAAGTACGTCTTAGCTGTTTTGATGAAATCATGGTAGAAAGCTAATTTGGTCTTGAAATCATTGGGAGTGTAATCCATTATGAAAGACTTGAAGAATGACTGTAAACTCACCTAGGTTTAGACAAGTTTTGAGCAACTTACTATTTTTAGAATGCTGATTTTTTTCCTCCAACGGACAAATTTTTGAATTTTTTTTCTGAGATATGGGTTTTGCTCAAAATTTCATTGCAAGACAACCCAGATCGTTCATGTTTGAAAATTTTGAATTTAGACTGAAAAAATAGCAAACCCTAATTTCTTTAATTTTTCACGAAAAAAGCTGGCACCTGGGTTTTGTTCAGAATACAATTAGAAATGGACCCAGTTGATCAGATTTAAAAACACTGAGGGCTGATCAAAAAAGCAACCAACCCTAGAATTTGAAAATTGCTTGAAAAAAGCTGTGATATGGGTTTTCTTCATAAGACTATTTCGAGAGGACCTAGATGATCAAAAATTGAATGCACTGAGGATTTCACTGACATGCAAATAAAAAGCAGCTGCTGCAACTTGATGAGCTTCTTGAAAATTTCTTCAGAAGAATGAGATGATAAGACCCAGATGGCTGAAAATTTGAAAATCTTGGCCTTCTTCTTTAAAAAAATGATCTTTTGGATGAAAAAGCATGAAAAAGCAAGGCCTTATGCTACTGGTCTGAAAAATTTGATGAAGAATCAACAAACTTGAGTTCTTGAATCATGAAATATTTCTCCAAACTTGCTGCTCCAACTTTCTCCTTGGAATGCTACCTACAAAAAAAATGAAAATTACATGGAAGAGAGGTGTTAAATAGAATTAGGGTTTGAAATAGGCCTGCTTTCTTTTGCTTTAATCTTCAGAAACCCTAAAATTGGCCTGTTCAATGAACTTGGACATTCTCTTCATCTCACAAGTTTGAAATTTTTGAAATTTTTGAAAATTTTACTAAGGCATTGAAAGTTGGGCGCCCTTCTTGGCTATAGGCGCCTAATTCATTCAGACTTAACCATTTTTTTGAGTTTTTCATCTTTTCTTCCATTTTAACCCCTGGTTTGATCCTGATTTCTGGATGTTTAGTTGATCCAGTGGATGAGTTGAATGATTCATTGCGAAGCTTGATTGAATCTGGAAAGATCGTTCTGGAGGCATCTTCATCTAGAAACTTCATTTAGGCCTTCAAAATCATGGGAGCCTATTCTCTCCAGGGGCGCCCATGTTAGCCAGTGTTAGAAATTTTTTCACATTTTTCAAGTTTTTGGTTTATCTCCTCTGCTTCAGAAGATTTTATAGTTTCAGATGATCTAGGCATAAGACGGATTGACAACTGGACTTGTTACGGAGCTGATAGGATTTTAAAGGGGGTTCTCTGGGAGAAACTTTATCAAAAAGTTGAATTTGGGGCATCAAAAGCTTGGGCGCCCTTCTTGGCTGGGGGCTCCCAACTCAACCATACTTAGGATATTTTCTTGTATTTTCACCTTGCTTTTGAATTTTGAAATTTCACTCTTGTCAAACCCTCTGTTCAACCTTCTGCATCTGACGATGGCCAACTTTGATTGATGTGTTGATGATCTTGTTGGAAAGCTTGATCAAATCTAACAGAGTCATATTGGAGGTTCTACTGGAAAATTTACCTATTTAAGCCCTCAAAATCAAGGGTGCCTATCTCCTTCTAGGCGCCCAACCCCTCCAAACTTAACAATTTTTTTGATTTTCATCCTTTAGAGTTGAAACCTTCATTCAACTTTGATCTGGATTTGTCAGAGATTGTCCAGTTGGATGCCCTGACGAAGATATTCGTTGTGAAGCATACTAAAATCTAAAGAGATTGATCTTATCCACAAACCCTAACTACTAGATTTGGCCTTTCAAAAAGATGGGCGCCCTTGGGCACTTGGGGCGCCCAAAGTTCCCAGACTTAGTCAAATTTTGGTAATTTTCATGTTTTTCTTTCTGACTTCTGTTTGGATCCTCTCTGTTTGATCATGAATTCCAAATGATTGGATAATCTAATGACTGTATTACCAGATCTATTGCAGAGCTGGAAGGAAACTAAGCAACCTTTCTTAGAATATTAAACCCTAATTTCATCATCTGGTGCCCTTAAAATATGGGCACCCTTCTTCACCTGGGGCGCCCAAGTCAAGCAGACTTAGTCAAAATTTCAATGTTTTCACCTTCTTCTTCGTTTCTACGTGCTTTCTCACCAACTCACCTCTTGTTGAATGCTTGAGTGTTGAATTTGACACCTGGAAGTTGAATGACCTCTGTTGATGACCTCAAAACTCCTGATATGCTTCTGAAAAAGCATAATAGACCCACCAGGGAAAAATTGATCTTTTTGAGATTCTGACTGCACCAGCCTGATACAGAAGTATTTTGAGCCAATCAAAATCAATTTGAACCCTAACGAACCAACTTTCTATTTTTAGAAAGTTTTTTCAGTATCCGTTTCAAAAGAAACCCAGAAAAACCTAGAAAAAAGTTACTATTTTTAGGAAATTTCTAAAAATACCAGTTTTCCTAAAATGTAGGGATGAAAAACTGAGATATGGGTTTTGTAGATTAGGTCGCTCTAAGCTGACCTAGATCATCGGATTTTGGAAATTTTACATTTTAATCCCTCATGCAAGATATGCACACCCAAATTTTGACCTTTTTGACAGATTTAACAAGACTTTTACTCATTTCTTCAAAATGTATAAGTGTAACAAAATTTTTAATTTTGGGGTACAACAAACCAAAATGAAAGTGTGCACCTGGAATCTTGATAAAGGTTGGAAATGAAATTTGAAATGCTACTGAAGCTGGTTTTTAGGCCTAGAGGGACTCATTCGACATTCTGGGTGAATTAGTCCTAGTTCTGCAAAACTGTACCAGAACCTATTTCTGTAAAAAAGGTGTCTAAAAATGTAGAAAAAAAAATTGACCTTGGAGTGGGACACATTCGCCACCCATGGTGAATGAGTCCACTTTTGAATTTTTGGATTTTCAAAAGTGGAATCCAGAGCTTCTGATCTGCACTTTGACTTCCTACAGTTGTCTGCTTTTGAAACTTTGATTTACAAGTTTGAAAATGAGTTTTTGTTGATATTTTGACTTGTTGAATGAGGATAAGACTTGAGAAACCTTGCAACTTGATCTCCAATGATTTCCAAGCTTCCAAGTGACCTAAATCTACAAGCACACAAGGCAAGAAGGAGAAATGTTGAATGTTAGGGCATGGGAGTTTTCCTTAGTCAAACCCCTTTTAGGTAATTAAACCAAAATGATGAAAGAATGTAAGGAAACATGCAATAATAGAGTTGATTACCTTTCCATGATGTTTGATCTCCAATTTTTGCAACAATGGAGGAAGATTCAGCCTTTGAATGTCTTTAGAAGCTTTCTTGATGTCTTGTAATGATAAAACCCTAAGTTGCTTGACTTGAGATAGAAGAATAATGGATGATTGAATGATAAGAGATAAGAGATATGAATTAGGGTTAAAAGACTTATATTTATAGGCATTTCACCTATTTCACCCATTAATACCTCATTATAGGCCGACATGAAGAAATAATAAACTTAAATTTCTCTTTTTTCCTGCTTAAAGGTAAAAATTGAACCAAATGGGACTCATTTGCCACACATGGCGAATGGGTCCCACCTAGATGGGACTAATTTTCCATGCATGGTGAATGGGTCCCACAGGGGCCATTTTGACATCTTAGATTCCAAGAGATAAGGAAATAAGGTTTAAAATGCAACTTTTCTAGGTATTTGATCAATTTAAGCCTCAGGATGCACAATATGGGTTAACATGATACTATTAGTGATGATGTGACTATCAAATAGGGCTTGGGACATAAAAATCAATGTGAAAGTGTGATTAAATACACTTTACAACACTAAAATGAGGTCCACATAGCCTAGAAAGGCACAAGAACCAATGTGAATGTGCAAGACACATTACAACACTAGTTTATCATTAAGTTTAATCCAAAAACCTTCTAGATTGATGTAATAATGTTATTAAATATATTTTATAATGTTGAATTCGGAAGATATGGGTTTATTAAGTCTAGAAAAGCATGAAAGCATCTTCCAACACTTTACAACACCTTTACAAGACATCATTAAAAGCATGTTATTTAATTTGCAAGGGTCCAAGACCTAGTGCGGATGCATAAAATTCCTCACAACACCTGAATCAAGGCCTCATTAAGTCAATTTATCATGAATTATTCCCATGTCAAGCAAAGGGTACTTTTTTCTATGGTTCATTTATCCCCTACTTTAGTGAGAGGATGAACTTGCTTCAAACTAACACTAAAGTAGACATTCAAGAGAGATCCGAGTGTATAGATGTAGATGAAAAAGAATGCTAAAGATCAATGAGGTCGAGCAAGCCCCTAGGATCCAAGATCCTAAGTCAAACCATCAAGATACAAAATCATTTAGTGGAAAGATAGAGAAAGAGGAAAATGAAAATATGGATCAAGCTTCGATCGTTTGTCCAACTAGTTGTGGATTAGATCTAGGCTGTTTGTCTAGAAAAAGAAATGTATACTCACTCTAGGGTGATGGAACTCTTGGCAGTCTGCCAGGTGAGAAGTCCACAACATACTCACTCTGGGGCCACAAAACTCCTAATTTTCTATGGGGTGAGAAGTCCCAAAGGGTGAGAAACATATGCTAGTTGGTATGCACTCAAACACATAGGTGGCTATGGGGAAAGTCATGCCCCAAAATAGGCTTCCCGCTCAACCATATCAAAGTTATACCTTCTAATAACTTTAATAAGGTGCCACAAAGGAAGATGGTTTTTGAGATCTATGAGGTAAGATAAAATTCGTATGCTTGAAAATCATAGACATTGTTAATGAAAAATAGTGTAAGGAATGTTCAAAGGGATTTTTCCTAGTTCACACAATGTCTCATCTTAGGGAACATCATGCCCAATGTCTCCAAGAGAGGATAAGTGCAAACGATCTCATCTTATTTCCAAGAGAGGACAAGTGCAAGGTCTCATCTTGGGAAACATTGTACGTAATGCTTCCAAGAGAGGAAAACACAAGAAAAATAAAATCACACAATGAAATGTGAGTGGTGATGTATACCCCCACTTTAAAGTGGTTGCGAACACCAGTACTGTGAGCAATTGCTTTAAAGTAGAAGAAAGAGAAACATGAGAGCTTACTCAGAAAGTCCTATGCCAAGTCATATGTTTCCAATAAGCTACGTCATGAAAAAGAGAAGTATGTCATATGTGAGCCAACTTAAGGAATGCCGTCCGTATCCCAAGCTTGCTTATATCTTCATGAAAGGTTAACGACTAGCCAAAGGAGGCAATGCCAAGTGACACACGAGGACAAGGCTATCTAACCCCTTGCCCCCACTTATTGTAGGATAAAGATGAGCCAAAATGATTAATGAAATGCATGCTAGAATGAAAATAAATATCAATTAGAGGAATTAGGTGCCCTCATATAGGGAAGCATACCAAATTCTTGAAAATGTTGGATTTTGTGACTCAAAGCCTTACATTCATTAGTGGAGTGACCATGAACTCTATGATAGGCACATAATGAAGTTTTGTAAGTGCATTTCTATCGAGTTCTAGGAGGGAGGGTGATCAAGTGATCTTGTAGGAGTGTCGAAAAAATACCCTCTTGATCAATGGTAGAAGGTGGTCTAGTGGTATGTGACAAAGATACATCTTGCTTAGTAGTAGATGTCATACTTACACTAGACTCTTTAGATAGCAAGATTTTGTTCATTCCATTATGGGAGGATGTAAAATCTAATGAATTCAAATCATGAACATTTTGTGAGATGACATTGACATTAAGCGAAGGTGTATTTGTTTGTTTTATGTTTGGTAAAGGATGATGTTCAAGACGACTAGTGTCGAGGCATTCAGTTAAGAATAATTTAGGAGTATGTGTTGCAAGATTGTTGATGTTAAGTGAAGGTTTTTTAATCTCTATCAAAGGACAATAACCAAGACAATGAGTCATTTGTTGTGTGTTAGGCTCTATAGGGTTGTGGATACCTTGTTATCGAGTTCCACATCCTTTGCCACTATATCCAAGTTATTTCATGAGTTCATAACCTTTTCCATAAAGCTTCTTCATTGCTTTTGGATCAGGTGGTGGTTGGTCATGTAAGTGCCGTCAAAGGTGATTGTGTAGTTTTCTTCTTTGTCTAAAGTGGTTGAGGTGGATGCTTTCAAAGGGTTATCTGTTGTTTCATTTCCCCTACTTGAATCTTGGTGTATGATCTTGTACTCGCCCATGAAGTCATGTTCAAAATCCAAGGAACCCCAATCATCGTATGTAAGTTGTTGTTTGTTGTTTTGTTGTGCGGGTTCCACTTGTGTGGTTGGTGTTAATGTGTTCAATGGGTTTTCTTTGGTTTTCTCAAGTTCTAAGACACTATAAGGCTCATCGTTAGTGTCGAGTGTGTATACTTTGTTGTTGTAGATGTATTTCATTTTATGATGAAGAGTGGAAGGCACACTATTCATTGCATGAATCCATGGCTTGCCTAGAAGAATGTTATATGAAAGATCATTAGGCATAACATGGATTGGTGTATCCAATGTGGCCACTCCAACTGTAAGAGGTAAAGTGGTCACACCAAGTGATTTGTTTGCTTACATTGTCAAATCCCTTGATGGATAAATAATCAGATTGAATGTTTGATTTATTGACACCTAGTCTATCAAGAAGGTTCACTCCACATACATTAAGAGAGGAGCCAGTATCCACAAGAGTTCTCTTAATCCCTCTTCACTTGTATTGAGAAATAATCATAAAAGCTTCATTTTGTTTTTGCACTTCTAAAGGAGGAAGCTCACTTTGGTGGAAAATAATGTTAGCATTTACGACTTGAATTATGGCTGCTATATCATTTGGTTGCGTATTAGAAGGGACAAGAACTTCTTGTAAGGCTGTTTGGATCATGTTATGATAGTGAGGGGAGGCTTGAATAAGGTCCCATAATGAAATTTTAGTAGGAGTATTCTTTAGTTGTTCAACAAGATTGTACTCCTTTCCACTAGGAAGACCTGGTAAGATAGGTCTAGGGGGGATAGGATTAGGCAAAGGTAAGGGTGTGGGGGTTGGTTGCGGTGGTTGTAGATTATTTTAGGTGTTATATGTATGAGCAAAAATATTATAACTCAGCTGCTGTGATACATTATTTTGAGGTGGATAGAGGATGAATTCAGGTTTGGGTTGTGGTGACCTCCAGGTTTATGTGAAGGGGGGTAAAGGATGAGTTGAGGTTCAATAATGTTAACATCTCGTAACAAGTGAGAGTCTTCATTATCTTTTAAGGGAATAATATCATTAGTGCCAATGTTATCTTTGTATTGGGTCATAATATCCTCCCTAGAAGGAAGTTCTTAGGAGAACCAAAAACCATAGGTTCGTGACAATTAAGGTTTGGTTCATCCAAAATAACTTCATCGCAACTAAGGGAGTTATTAATGGTTGAATGTGTTTGATAATTGATAGTGGGGAGATTAGGGGTAGACTCTATTTGATCATTCATTTTTTGTAAGGTCTCATTCTCTTGTTCCACGTTATCTACCGTACTAGGAGAGCTTGTAATATGTTCATCTGAGTTTGAAATTTGTAAAGTAGCTTCATCACAAGTGGGAGAGGCATCAAGAGAAGGACCATTAGAATTTTAAAATAGATATTCACATAGAATAGGGATATTAGGGAAGGTATGGAAAATGTTCTCATGATATTGAATAGGTATATCTTCTAACACCAACCTATCCTCTTTGCATCGAGGAGGGATATTAGGAGAAAAAAAAGTTTGATTATCATGGTTATGGAGACTAGGTAATGTAATGTCTAGAAATGTGTCTATGATCTCATCTTCGTGTTGTGTTGTGTGATCATCATGATTACTTAGTGTGATGTCTTCTTCTTTAGTAATGTTATGTCTAATAGGAAAGGTAAGAGGAGAGAAACAACTCAGATTGCCAAAACTCTCAGCAATTGGTTCTTCTAGCACTAAAATATCTGCTTCACAAGTGTGAGAGATAATAGGAGAAGAAAAAATGTAAGTATTATGATTATCCAAGGTTTCTTTCACTAAAATAACCTCATCCACAAAAGGGGAACTAGGAGAGGGATCTACGACGAAAAAAAAGAGAGGGGAAAGGACCTCATATTCATATGCTTTTAACAAAATTTGCTTACAACATGCAATAATATCTAAAAAGAGAACATGCAAGATGATAACTATAAAATGTTGTAATGAAAACATGATAGAATGATTATTCTACAAACTTGAAATGTAACAAGTCTAAAACAAAGATGCAAAAGAGGAATGTAATTTTGCAGATTTTAAAAATGACAATGGATTGATTATGAAATGCAACAAGATGAAAGTGCAAACTTGAAATTGAAACCATATATGTAATGAGCTAATTGAGGCTAGATTTTATGAAATGCATGTTACATAAATGTGACTAACTGATATAGGTAGGTTAAGGCACCAAACAAAAGCTTAAAAACAAAGTTTTTAGTTATGTAAAATGTAGTTTCAGAGGTCAAAAGGTTCTAATTCGCCCAAGGTGGAAAATGAGTCCCAATATGGACTTTTTTTATAGATTTTTCAGAAATTTTTGACTGATTTTGATGATTTTTGAGTGCTATGATGCAGACCTAAGTGAAAAATACAAAATTTCAGAAAATTGACATGAATTTAGATGCCAACAATGCAAGCAAAATGCACTTTTTTATGAATGCAAAATTTTGAAACCTAGTATGCCAATTAACTAATGAAAATCCTAATGAAAAGTTAATTCAAGGCTAGATATATGGTGAAATACTCCAAAATAAAATAAGAAAGTTTTTGAAAAGAAGGTTCACCAAAATGAACCATAGATTTTTGGCACCCTTATCCTTTTTAGCACTTCTAGGGTTTTTCACCTAAAAGGAGAAAGAAGGTCCAAAAGATCTAGCTAGGTTCATTCAAATAAAGATGTGTATGATGATATTTGAATTAAATGAATTGTTCTAGATGTAGCTAATTGATAAGATTGATTGATTAAGTATGCAAAATCTAGGAAATGTGACTTGTTTGAAAACACATTGTGTTATGCAGAAATGAACTAGGAATGAATGTAAAACTTAACAAAATGAACCAAATTGAAAGTGTGCACCTGGAATCTTGATGAAGGCTGGAAATTACATTTGAAATGCTGCTGAAGCTAGTTTTCAGGCCTGGAGGGACTCATTCACCATTCTGGGTGAATCAATCCCAGTTCTGCAAAACTGTACTAGAACCTGTTTCTGTCAAAAGGGTGTCTAAAAATGCAGAAAACACAAAAATGAATTTGGAGTGGGAATCATTCACCACCCATGGGAAATGAGTCCACTTTTGAATTTTTGGATTTTCAAAAGTGGAATCTGGAGCTTCCGATCTACACTTTGACTTCCTACAGGTGTCCGCTTTCAAAACTTTGATTTACGGGTCTGAAAATGAGTTTTTGTTGATATTTTGACTTGTTGAATGAGGATAAGACTTGAGAAACCTTGCAACTTCATCTTCAATGATTTCCAAGCTTCCAAGAGACCTAAAATTGCAAACACACAAGGAAAGAAGGAGAAATGTTGAATGTTAGGGCATGGGAGTTTGCCTTGGTCAAATCCCTCTTAGGTAATTAAACCAAAATGATGAAAGAATGTAAGGAAAAATGAAAAAATGGAGTTTATTACCTTGCCAGGATGTTTTATCTCGAATGTCTACAACAATGGAGGAAGATTTGGCCTTTGAATGTCTTTAGAAGCTTTCTTGATGTCTTATAATGATAAAACCCTAAGTTAATTGACTTGAGATAGAAGAATAATGGATGATTGAATGATAAGAGATAAGAGATATGAATTAGGGTTAAAAGACTTATATTTATAGGAATTTCACCTATTTCACCCGTTAATACCTCATCACAGGATGACATGAAGAAATAATAAACTTAAATTTCACTTTTTTCCTGCTCAAAGGTCAAAATTGAGCGAAATGGGACTCATTTGCCACACATGGTGAATGGGTCCCATAGGGGCCATTTTGATAACTCAGATGCCAAGAGATAAGGAAATAAGGTTTAAAATGCAACTTTGTCAGGAATTTGATCAATTTAAGCCTCAGGATGCACAATATGGGTTAACATGGGACTATTAGTGATGATGTGAATGTAAAATAGGGCTTGGGACACATAAATCAATGTGAAAGTGTGATTAAATACACTTTACAACACTAAAATGAGGTCCACATAGCCTAGAAAGGCACAAGAACCAATGTGAATGTGCAAGACACATTACAACACTAGTTTATCATTAAGTTTAATTCAAAAACCTTCTAGATTGATGTAATAATGTTATTAAATATATTTTATAATGTTGAATTAGGAAGAAATGGGTTTATTAAGTCTAGAAAAGCATGAAAGTATCTTACAACACTTTACAACACCTTTACAAGACATCATTAAAAGCATGTTATTCGATTTGCAAGGGTCCAAGACCTAGTGCGGATGGATAAATGGCTCACAACACCTAAATGAAGGCCTCATTAAGTCAATTTATCATGAATTATTCCCATGTCAAGCAAAGGGTACTTTTTTCTACGGTGCAGGTTTTCCCTGTAAGGAAGCTAAGGTAGCGGAACAACTTCCTACACTAATCTTGAGAGGAGAATAATGCAAAATTTTTTATAGATCTTTAACAGTTACAAAAACATAAAGAAAAATAAACACAAATATCATGAATACCACAACACAATGATGTACATGGGGAAAACCCTTTTGGGAGAAAAACCCCACACTCCAAAATTCACCCAATATATTATTCAACAATCACAAATATTACAATATACTTACATAGAAAGCTTCTCACAGGAGTATCACCACTTAGAAATATAGAGATAACACAAACACTATCAGAATCTTAGAATACATCACAATACATAGCCATAATACAACATCCTCATTAAATAGGGTTGCCTTCTAGGGAAATTCAAGCTAATAAAATATCGACCGTGAGATATGAGACATAATGATGAAAGGTCTAAATTTATAATAATAAAGTGTATATAAAATTTGGCTTCTAGGGGTGTTGTCCCCAAGCCCCTCCTGGGGTGCACTTCCACCTAGATCCTTAGCTGGGGGGATGATCCTCGTAGGCCACTTGTGGGGGGGATCCCCTCACACCTCCCCCATTGTCGTCAGCTGGAGAATACCTTATGTATGAATAGTAATTGCAAGGTTGAGACACATTTTCTCAACATTTCCGCCTCCAAAATGACTATGATGATGTAAAGAGTGCTTACCCTCGACTAGGAAACAAAAAAAATATGTAAAAGGAATGATAAATTGATTTTTTTTGTAACTTACCACTCATATCTATTTTCCTTGATGGAATTAAGTCATTGTACTCATCTCATCCAAGGAGAATTGGTTGCAAGATTGAAAGTCCTACAAGTGTTAATACTCACAAAAAAAATGAACATAAAACATGCGTAAACTCACATATGATCTTGATGCATTACAAACATGAATCTTGATTGATGATAAGTGTTGTAAACTTTGCTAGTTTTTCTCTTGACTACTTTTAAGGATGCTCAATTGATATTCTAACTGCCTAGGATTTCAAATGGTGAAAAAGTCTTGTATTTATATGCAATAATTTATTTTCCCACAAAATTAATAATCAAAAGTTGACAAATGAATTTAAAATTGTAAATATTAAAACGTTGGCAATAAAATATTCAAATTGGGGTCAAAATAGGTTGGAAAAGGGTACTATCACACTAAACCAAACTTATTTTGGGTCTTTAAGTGTCATTAAATAAATATTAAATACTAATCACAATTTAATTCTGATTTTTTGAAGATGAACACAAAACGAGTAATTCAAGATCATAATTGGGTCTAATCACATAGGGGGAGCTAAACCTAAAGTGAAATTTTCAAGGTTGACGATTTATGATGCTATATTTAGCCTCCAATTTAGTGGTATTATTAACTTACACTCATTCTCACGTGCTAAAGTAAGGATAAGCCAATAAGGGTTCATTTATCAAAACATTGGAGAGGTAGGATGACATTGAATCTAGGGGATGCACTAGCCCTTAGGCTCAAGATCCCACAACATAAAAAATGTAAAGAAAAAGGAACACACACACACTTGAAGTGCAATACAACATGAAAAATGCAAAACATACATAATGATTTAACATAAAACTAACGTAATAAAAAATGATCACAATGCAAACACAAGATAATACACAAAGAAAACATGCAAAAGACACAAGGAAAACACATGGAAAATATAAGACAAACAATAAAACCACAATAGAAAACAAATATAATGTTAGTACACTAAAAATGATTCGAGTCAGTAAGGTAAAGAGACCTCAATCTAAAATTTTGTCTCAAATATCAAACGTCATCTATCGAATATGATGTTAGATAAAATGGTACTCTCATAAGGAATAACAAGCTGCATAATGCTAGATCACTCATGAGCTACATAGATCCACTAGCTAGCAAGCTACATTATGCTAGGTGTCCATGTAATATGATGGATTTCACAAGGCTTGCAAGCTGCCTTATACTATTTTACTCTTGAAACACATGGCTCAATTGAAAAAAAAAATGTATTATTGTATGTGGCCATGTTAAAATGCTTAAAACTATAGGCTATAAAGCTCCATTATGTTAGGTCTATGCAAATCGCGCTTTAGGGATTGCATAAAATTTTAACATCTTGAGGGATAGTTTAATTTCACAAGGGATGAATCACCTCAAGGGGTGTATAAAAGTTTAATGTTATGAGGGATGAGAAAATGATTAACATCAAAAGGGATGAATTTATAAGCATTCCTATAGGGGCATTATAAACAACACCACCACTAAAAGGTTATGTCAATAAGTTAAAAAATCATAAGACAACAATGAAATGGATAGGGTGAAATACCCCCTTTTAAAATGTTGACATACTTGAGCTATGTTGATATTTTAAGGAAAAGATGGGGGAGAGGGGATCCTTAAGAAGGACACACACCTCCAAAACTAGTTATCCTTGCCCCCCAAGTGTAAAGGCAAGGAAAACCATGCTAGAGGCTATCATGTTGCTACCATAGATCAAATATGGTTGCATGTAAGATTGTACCACCATGAATGGGAATGAGCCAACACATGGAGCTACAAATTCCATATAGTGAGGAACAACACAAATAAAGGAGAGATTATAATTTAGAATGAATAGGTGCATCAACACATAGGAGAGTGATAGCACCACCATCAAGAAGTTATATTTTATTGCTCGAGGCTTGAATTTTATTGGTGGAATGACCATGCACTTGATGATATACAAAAAAAGAGTGATTATTATAAAACTTCTTACATGTTGGAGGAGGAAGAGTAATCAAGTGGGGTTTGAGAAGCTTCAACAAAATATACGCTTTCTCGGATAGAGGATAAGGAGTAGGAGAAAATCCTCTCTCTTGTGAAGAAAAGTATGATCGCTTACCACAAGATGTTATAAATTTAGTAGATGATGGAGGATGAGATGTAGATGAAGGAGAAGGTTGGAACCCTAAACCTCTTTTTTCTAAGTATGGTGTAGAATTCACATGATTCTTGATGTAAATGGAGGAGAAGTCTTGTATAAATTATTTTAAGAATAATGCAAATCCTTTTTATGCATTGAAATATTAGGATTAGATATCACCAACACATGAGGTACTAAAACTAAATATCCCCCACCACCATCATGGGATGATGTTTTATATTTTTTTATGTAGAAAAAGATTGAGAAAATGAAAAGCAAGACTCCTGAGGTTTGAATTGTGAGATTTCATATTTTCCCATAAAGGAGGGTGTAAAATAAAATGAACCCCAATCGTTACCAAAGCATGTACTTGAAGATGGATCATTATCATTGTTTGAGGAAGTTATAGTGTTGATATTGGATTGTGTTGACACCATGGGATTTGACGGTGAGATTTTATACTCCCTAAAAGTAGGTGTAAAATATAATGAACCCCAATCATTACCCAAGAACATACTCATAGTATCATTAGTATTGGAAAGTGAGGTTCAAATTTTGAAGATGGAATTAAAGTACTAAGAGAGTTAGAAATGTTATGCTTAGATTCAATGTGCAAGTGAATTTCTTATCAGCTTTAGCCATATATATCTTGTTATTATATTTTTAATTCATTATACAGTGAAGATTAGACAAGACTCCCCTCATGGAATGAATCCAAAATGCACCCAAAAGAAGGTTACATGAGAGAAGATTTGGAATGACATGGATAAGGGTAGGAAAAGCTATGGGTCCTACCTTAATGGATAGTGTGATTGTCCCCAATGGTTGCCTACAACATTATCAAAGCCATAAATAGAAACATTATTAGGTTTTATGAGAGTTTTATCCACACCATGTTTATGTAAAAGGTCAATTCCACAAACATTAAGATCCGATCCATTATCAATAAGAGTATTTCTAACCCCAATTTTATTAATGACAAATAATATCATTAGAGCCTCATGTTTCTTTCGAATCTCAGGAGGAGGTAACTCACTTTGATGGAAAATAATATCTAGGTTTATTGTATTCTTACCATCACACAAGGCTTCTAAATCATTCAATTTAACATAAGGTGGTACAATAATCTTCTACAAAGCCTCTTGGAGCATACCATGGTAGGTAGGTGAAATTTGAATTGAATCCCAAAGAGAGATCTTAGTTGGAGTATTATAAAGTTGCTCAACAAGGTCATACTCTTTGTCACTATGTTGAAGAAGACAAGGTGCATGAGGAAGATATGGTTGAGGAAATAGAATGGAGGTTAGAATTTTCTTTGGTTGTTTATTATTTTGAGTATTATATGTATGGGATACTGCATGGTAACTTGGTTGGTGTGACACATTTGGGTGTGTGATTTGTTTTACAAAGTTTAAGATATGACTAGGAGGTTTAGACTAGTTTGAAGGAGGTCCAATAATAAGCGAAGACATAGTTTGACACTTAGGAACATGTGAAGGAGGTTAAATAATTAGTCGTAGTTTTATTAAATCTATTACATTTATTAATCCTTGACATATTAAAGTTTTTGGAGCCTTAAAGGATGGTTCAAATGAGATGAAGTCATCAAGGGCCTCATCTAACATATCAAATTGATTGCTACTAAAAGGCTCATCAAATGCATGAAAGTCTTGTAGAAAAAGATTTGAAATGATCAAATGACTTCACTTCCTCCAAGAGATTAAATACAATTCCAATTATAATATTCAATTATTCATGTTTTTATTTCTTAAGACCAATTATGATCATTTACACAACAAATCAGATTTGTTACAAATAAAAATTTCAAAAACAAGTTCTAGGATTGCATAGAGAATACAAATATTACTCTACCCGTAAAAAATAGTTGAAAATAAGAAGGTTAGGGGTTGTATCTCCCTAGACCATAGGTATAAGCCTTTGAAATTTTGAAGTTTTTGATAGGTGTTATAGTAAATGGAGATTTGGGACTAAGATAGTCAAGGTCTGACACTATAAATTTTATAGTTTTTCCCAATTTTGTAAAAATGTGACCTAATGCAATGAACTTGGGTTTTCAATTTTTTCAAAAATACTATCATCTTCCACCATTGCATGTGCTAATTCAGTAAAAATATCAATTTTATCTATAGATCTAATGTTTTACTAAAATTCAAATGATACAACATTCTTTTGCAAAATTAAAGAAATGTTTTTCAATACATACACATTTTATTTGCAAACATAAAGAGATTCAATTTTTGAAATTAATTTAATTGATAAATAAAATATAAGGATAAAAAAAACAGAAGATCTTTCAAGTGTAGGATATGTTGGGTTCACCAAAAGGTGATGTGGGAAAAGGGGATCTAGGATCTAAATCACACTTTCTCCTATATCACATGTGAGGAAGGAACAAAAAATGATCACAAACACCCACTTGGCTACTAATCTCAATGGAAGAGCCAAAATGGTGGATTATGGTTTGGTTCTTTCTT
>VDFB02026320.1:131266593-131405597 GCA_007258455.2 Sequoia sempervirens | reverse complement strand
TTTTGTCTCCCCTTACGGTTATAGTTATGGGTGCACATATCCCACTAAAATTTTAAACAAATCTACAATAGAAGCTAGCTAAACCATGGAAACTTCAAAACTCATGCACACTCCTAGGTGTTGGCCATCCAATTATAGCATGTACCTTTTTCAGATCCATTTGCAGTCCTTGGGTTGAGATAACATATTCCAAATAAACTAATTTTTCATTTATAAAATAGTAATTTTTAAATTCACCAATAAATTTTCCTTCTCAAGAATTATTAAGGCTTGTCTAATATGTAATAAATCTTCCTCCTTGTTGCTACTAAAATTCATGTCATCACATAATAAACAATCAAATTTTTTCTTGAAAATGATTTTAACACATCATTTATCAACTACATAAACGTACTAGGTGCATTTGTTAATATGAAGGGAATTAATAACCACTCATATAATCCCTCTTTGGTCTTAAAATAAAACTCCCACTCATCACCCTCTCTCATCCTAATTTGGTGATTCCCACTTCTTAAATAATTTTTAAAAAATACTTAGCCTTCCCCAAATAGTCCACGAGATTATCCATTCTTGGTAAAGGAAAATGATACCTAATTTTATTTTTTTGATCGCTCTTAAGTCCATGCACATCCTCCATTCACCATCCTTTTATGGTTCTAGCAAAATTGGTACTGCTCATGGACTATGGATTTCTATAACTAGTCCTCTTTCACATAGTTGCTGCACCTGCTTGTTCACCTCTTCATTTTTCGCAAGTGTAAATTTATAAATAACATTTTTGGGTAAAATTTACCTTGGGATCAAATAAATATTATGGATAATGCTCCTCATAGGTGGTATTCCTTCTGTTAATTCCTTGGACATAATTTCATCAAATTCTTCAAGCAACCCCTTTACTTCTAAAGGCATGCCACTACCGTTAGTTGCTGCATCTACTTGTAGCACCTTGGGAACCACTGTAAAACATAGTTTCCCCCCCTTAATCTCCTTCAAAAATTGCTTTCTTGTCACTATAAATGTTCTTGGACCACTTTCCACCTCTTCTTCCTTAGTTACCAATGGTGTAAGAGTATGTTTTCTTCCATTTTTCTCCAAAGTGTAAGTGTTTTCTCTCCCATCATATATTTCCTTCCTATAAAACTACCATGTTCTCCCTAAGAGTAAGTGGCATATGTCCATAGGCATGATATCTCATTACACCTCATCTTCATAAGTGTCTAGTTGAAAATTCACTAGGAATTGTTGATCAACCAAGAGTTGGTGCCCTTTTTGTAACCATGGCACCTTGTAAGGGGTAAGGTAAGCTGTTATTTTAACCAAAACTTATCCACCATTTCAAATGAAACTAGATTAGTTCTCCCACTATCTATTATGAACTTATAGTATTTTCCACCCACCTTACATATTGTCCTAAATAATTTATTCTTTAGAAAAGTTCATCTTCTCTTTTGGTTGGCCTTAATAATGTCCTCTTCATCATAATTGATTCTCTTATTTTAGATTCATATTATTAATTAAAATACCTTGTAGACTCAATTCCCCCTTGGTTGTGTGCACTTGCAACCTTTGTTCTCCTTGATCCTTCTACCTTGCATTGTGGGCATCCATAAAATATATGAACTAATTTTCCACATGTAAAACATGTACCTTGGAAGACTCTTCTTGGCTTCTTCCATACCCAACTCTACCTCTCATGGGGTATGGTATTGATCTTGTTTCATCTCTTTCCTTTTGAATTTTTGAAGGGATGGCCTCCTTACCATAGCTGTAGTTTTTTTGTTGTCACCCTTTTCCTTTGCTAACTCCACCTCTTCCTTTGATTGTGTGATGTGGAAAAAATGGATCTATGGTCTAAATAATTCTTTCTCCTATCACATGAGGAGGGAACCAAAAATGATCACAAACACCCACTTGGATACTAACCTCAATGGAAAAGCCATAATTGTGGATAATGTTTTTGGTTCTTTCTTGGGGGAGATTGATGTTGAATGATTGATTATTGATTAACTTGATTTGATAATACGAATGTGTACGTAGGTCAAATATGAAGTTGCAATAAATTGACGTGATTATAGAGAAATGCAAAATTGAAACACATAAATGGAAAGTAGAGTAGTAGAGTGTAGAGATAAAGGAACTTGGCATATGAATTTGGACTCAAATTTGTTGGATAGGGGCACTGAAACCCTAGACTAGGAAGTGTAGATCTTAGGAATTAGAAACTAGATCTCAAATGGTCACAATTTGTAGGTCTTCAATCCTTTCACAAATTTTCCTTAAATCTATCACCTGCACACAAGAGACAAGAGAAAGGGTTGTGCCATATAGGGGCTTGCGTAAGTCAAACCCCATTTTGGTGTTTAACCATAGATTTTTGGCACTCTTATCCTTTCTAGCACTTCTAGGGTTTTTCACCTAAAAGGAGAAAGAAGGGCCAAAAGATCTAGCTAGGTTCATTCAAATCAAGATGTGTATGATGTTATTTTAACTAAATGAAATGTTCTAGATGCAACTAATTGATAAGATTGATTGATTAAGTATGCAAAATCTAGGAAATGTGACTTGTTTGAAAATACACTGTGTTATGAAAAAATGAACTAGGAATGAATGCAAAACTTAATAGAAATGAACCATGTTGGCATTTAAATTTGCACCTCTGGAATGCGTATTTGAAATGTACAACTATGCACAGTAAAAATGCTCTTCAAATTAGGAGGGGAAGCTCCCTCTTGCTGATGGTGTTGAAAGAAAGTAAACTAAAAACTAAGTTGCCTATATTTTTGATTATCTAGAGCACAAGGTTTATTAAACACAAACGCCGCAGCTGAGATTTTTTGATTTAAGAACTTCAAATATGACTAACTTAAGCTAAAGACGTTTCTAAATTCTCAAGTAATACATAGAGCAAGAGAAACTAGAAATGAACAAGGTTGATTTTTTGACAACATGCTTCAATAAACTCTTTCTCAACATACATCTACACACTTCAATGTAAGCTAAAATTAAGATCACAAAAGCATAACACAAATAACGGAAATATGAGATGTTATACCAAGGAAAATGAAGCTAATGATTTTATTTCTCAAACTTCTAGAACAAAAATAACTAAACACATGCTTGGAACAAGAGCTTGCAGCTAAAGAGGCTTGCAAAACTTTTTCTTACACAATAGGAACAACAATTACAATAACTACTTATTGGCTAAAAGAGACCCAACAATTCACTATCATAAAACAATTGAACAACACTGAATAAAAAATAGAAGGAACTTAGGCTCAACATTTTTTTATCACTAGCATGGTTAAAGAAAACTAATGAGAAAAGGCTCTTATTTATAGGCAAGCAGAGGAGCAGGGAACCCTAAAATCTCCTTGATTTTACAATCTAGGGCTTGCTCAACAAGCAAGATTTATTTCTAAATCTAGAAAGAAGATAACATCTAACACCTAAGAAAGCAAGAAAAGCGGGAAATGCCAACTATTACATCTTATCTTCTTTCTCTTCTCTAAGAATGGATAAGAATTTTTTCGAGAATAGAAAGAGAGCTGGAAGAAAGCTTCTAGATGAAAGCCATTTCAAATCTCAATCACATCCGCTAAAAAGCAGGAAACTATGTCCCGATCCGATGCATCTATTCCATCAATAGTAAAGTTGCGCTTTTCCAAGATATCTTCTCCATTTGCAATTGATCTCAGGAAATCTTTGACCTCATTGGCCACTTTTTCAAACTTTGCTGACATCATGGAAATATGACTTGGCAGAATCTTATGTTTTTCTTTCATTCATTTCTATGCAATCTTCTTGATGTAGTTGTCCTTGTGCATTTCCCACATCCTTTCACATTCGCCCTTTGAGATAGTGACACTTTTAGGCCAAGGGGGAATGGAGAAACATTTATCAATCATATAAGGTTTCAAACTACATACCAATCTGCCATCAATTGATTGAATCTCCCTTGTAGCCGGGTTGTAATGCTCAATGCAAGTGATTACAAACTTGAGGCTCAACTAATATGGAAATAGAAGTTGGTAATGAGGAGTCCGGGACAGTTCCAAGTCTTGATTGAAGTGTTGCCTCAAGGCCTGTGTTAATGTAGATCAAAACACCCTCAACTCTTGATGTGATGGCATGTCTTAGCCGCTTTGATGAAATCGTGAGGATTTGGTCTTGAAATCATTGGTATGTACTCCACTATGAAAGACTTGAAGAATGAATATAACCTTCTAGGTTCGCATAAGTTTTGAGTAACTTACTATTTTTAGAATGTCATTTTTCCTCCAACGGAATTTTTTTGAATTTTTTTGAGATATATTTTGCTCAAAATTTCAATAAAAAGACAACCTGCACCATTCCATTTTTTGAAATTTTTAATTTAGACCAAAAGCAACAAACCCTAATTTCTTTCAAATTTCACAAAAAGTTGGCAACTGGGTTTTGTTTAGAATACAATTTCGAGTGAACCCAGTTGATTAGATTTGAAAAACACTGAGAGCTGATTGAAAAAGCAGCCAACCCTAGGATTTGAAATTTTCTTGAAAAAAAGCTATGATATGGGTTTTCTTCAGAAGACTAATTTGAGAGGACCTAGATGATTAAAAATTGAATGCACCGAGGATTTCATTAACATGCAAATAAAAAGCAACTGCTGCAACTTGATGAAGTTCTTAAAAATTTCTTTAGAAGAATGAGATGATAAGACCCAGATGGCTGAAAATTTGAAAACTTGGCCGCCTTCTTCAAAAATTTGATCTTCTAGATGAAAAAGCATCAAAAAGCAAGGCCTTATGTTGCTGGTCTGAAAATTTTGATGAAGAATCAACAAACTTGAGTTCTTGAATCTTGAAATATCACTTCAAACTTGTTGCTCCAACTTTCTCCTTGGAATGCTACCTATAAAAATAATGAAAATTACATGGAAGAGAGGTGTTAAGTAGACTTAGGGTTTGAAATAGGTCTGTTTTCTTTTGTTTTTCTCTTCAAAACCCTAAAATTGGCTTGTTCAATGAACTCGAACATTCTCTTCATCTCACAATTTTGAAATTTTTGAAAATTTCGAAAATTTCACTTTGCTGGCATTGAGAGTTACGCTCTTCTTGGCTAGAGGCTCTTACTTCATCTGTGACTTCAACCATTTTTCAAGTTTTCATCTTTTCTTCCATTTTAACCCCTGGTTTGATCCTAATTTCTAGATGTTTAGTTGATCCGGTGGATGAGCTGAATGATTCATTGCGAAGCTTGATTGAATCTAGAAAGATCGTTCTGGAGGCATCTTCATCTAGAAACTTCGTTTAGGCCTTCAAAATCATGGGAGCCTATTCTCTCTAGGGGCGCCCATGTTAGCCAGTGTTAGAAATTTTTTCACATTTTTCAAGTTTTTGGTTTATCTCCTCTGCTTCAGAAGATTTTATAGTTTCAGATGATCTGGGCATAAGACAGACTGACAACTGGACTTGTTATGGAGCTGATAGGATTTTAAAGGGGGTTCTCTGGGAGAAACTTTATCAAAAAGTTGAATTTGGGGCATCAAAAGCTTGGGCGCCCTTCTTGGCTGGGGGCTCCCAACTCAACCATACTTAGGATATTTTCTTGTATTTTCACCTTGCTTTTGAATTTTGAAATTTCACTCTTGTCAAACCCTCTGTTCAACCTTTTGCATCTGACGACGGCCAACTTTGATTGATGTGTTGATGATCTTGTTGGAAAGTCTTGATCAACCGAATGAGTCATACCTGAGGGTTCATCGAAAATTTAATTGCTTAAGCCCTCAAAATCAAGGGCGCCTATTCCCTTCTGGGGCGCCCAACCCCTCCAGACTTAGCCATTTTCTTGATTTTCATCCTTTAGAGTTGAAACCTTCATTCTGTACCTTCAACTTTGATCTGGATTTGCCAGCGATTGTCCATTTGGATGCCTTGACGAAGATATTCGTTGTGAAGCAGATTGAAATCTGAAGAGATTGATCTTATCCACAAACCCTAACTGCTATATTTGGCCTTTCAAAAAGTTGGGCGCCCCTGGGCACCTAGGGTGCCCAAAGTTCCCAGACTTAGTCAAATTTTGGTGATTTTCATGTTTCTCGTCTGACTTTTGTTTGGATCCTCCCTGTTTGATCTTGAATTCCAAATGATTGGATGATCTGATGACTATATTGTCAAATCCATTGTGGAGCTGGAAGGAAACTGAGCAACCTTTCTTAGAATCTCAAACCCTAATTTTATCATCTGGTGCCCTAAAAAGATGGGCGCCCTTCTTCACCTGGGGCGCCCAAGTCAAGTAGACTTAGTCAAAATTTCAATGTTTTCACCTACTTCCTCATTTCTTCGTGCTTGCTCACCAACTCACCTCTTGTTGAATGCTTGAGTGTTGAATCTGACGCCTAGCAGCTGATTGACCTCCATTGATGACCTTGGAGCTCTTGATATGCTTCTGAAAAAGCAGAATAGACCCACTAGGGAAAAACTGATTATTTTGAGATTCTGACTGCACCAGCTTGATATGGAAGTATTTTGAGCCAATCAAAATCAGTTTGAACCCTAATGGACCAAATTTCTATTTTTAGAAAGTTTTGCCAATATCTGTTTCAAAAGAAACCCAGAAAAACCCAGAAAAAGTTACTATTTTTAGAAAATTTCTAAAAATAGCAGTTTTCCTAAAAAGTAGGGATGAAAAACTGAGATATGGGTTTTGTAGATTAAGTCGCTCTAAGCAGACCCAAATCGTCAGATTTTGGAAATTTTACATTTTAACCCCTCATGCAAGACATGCACACCCAATTTTCACCTTTCGACATTTAAGATCTTTAATTTCCATTTCTTTAAATGTATAAGTGTAATTTTTAAATTTTGGGGTATAACAAAACCAAAATGAAAGTGTGCACTTTGGAATCCTTGATGAAGGTTGGAAATGGTGACATTTTAAAAATGCTGCTGAAGTTGGTTTTAGTCTGGTGACCTATCTCGGCCATTTTGGGTGAATCCTACCCTAGTTCAAGTAAAACTGCGCTTACAAACTATTTTCCTCACAAAAAGGTGTCTAAAATGCAGAAAAAATTAACCTTGGAGTGGGACACATTCACACCCATGGAAATGAGTCCACTTTTTAATTTCTAGGATTTTTAAAAGTGGAATCTAGAGCTTCCGATCTACACTTTAAATTCCTACAGGTGTTCGCTTTTGAAACTCTGATTTATGGATTTGAAAATGAGCTTTTGTCGATATTTTGATTTTTTTAATGAAGAGAAGACTTGAGAAACCTTACAACTTTATCTCCAATGATTTTCTACCTTCCAAGAGACCTAAATCTGCAAGCACACAAGGCAAGAAGGAGAAATGTTGAATGTTAGGGCATGGGAGTTTTCCTTAGTCAAACCCCTTTTAGGTAATTAAACCAAAATGATGAAAGAATGTAAGGAAACATGCAATAATAGAGTTGATTACCTTTCCATGATGTTTGATCTCCAATTTTTGCAACAATGGAGGAAGATTCAGCCTTTGAATGTCTTTAGAAGCTTTCTTGATGTCTTGTAATGATAAAACCCTAAGTTGCTTGACTTGAGATAGAAGAATAATGGATGATTGAATGATAAGAGATAAGAGATATGAATTAGGGTTAAAAGACTTATATTTATAGGCATTTCACCTATTTCACCCATTAATACCTCATTATAGGCCGACATGAAGAAATAATAAACTTAAATTTCTCTTTTTTCCTGCTTAAAGGTAAAAATTGAACCAAATGGGACTCATTTGCCACACATGGCGAATGGGTCCCACCTAGATGGGACTAATTTTCCATGCATGGTGAATGGGTCCCACAGGGGCCATTTTGACATCTTAGATTCCAAGAGATAAGGAAATAAGGTTTAAAATGCAACTTTTCTAGGTATTTGATCAATTTAAGCCTCAGGATGCACAATATGGGTTAACATGATACTATTAGTGATGATGTGACTATCAAATAGGGCTTGGGACATAAAAATCAATGTGAAAGTGTGATTAAATACACTTTACAACACTAAAATGAGGTCCACATAGCCTAGAAAGGCACAAGAACCAATGTGAATGTGCAAGACACATTACAACACTAGTTTATCATTAAGTTTAATCCAAAAACCTTCTAGATTGATGTAATAATGTTATTAAATATATTTTATAATGTTGAATTCGGAAGATATGGGTTTATTAAGTCTAGAAAAGCATGAAAGCATCTTCCAACACTTTACAACACCTTTACAAGACATCATTAAAAGCATGTTATTTGATTTGGTAAGGGTCCAAGACCTAGTGAAAAAATGCATAAATGCCTCAATAACACATAAATGAAAGCCCTCATTAAGTCAATTTATCATGAATTATTCCCATGTCAAGCAAAGGGTACTTTTTTCATGGTGTAGGTTTTCCTCGTATGTTTAGTAGCTTAACAATCCTCTCTACACTAATCTTAAGAGAAGAATAATGCAAAATTTTTATAGATCTTTAACAGTTACAAAAACATAAAGAAAAATAAACACAAATATCATGAATACCACAACACAATGATGTACATGGGGAAAACCCTTTTGGGAGAAAAACCCCACACTCCAAAATTCACCCAATATATTATTCAACAATCACAAATATTACAATATACTTACATAGAAAGCTTCTCACAGGAGTATCACCACTTAGAAATATAGAGATAACACAAACACTATCAGAATCTTAGAATACATCACAATACATAGCCATAATACAACATCCTCATTAAATAGGGTTGCCTTCTAGGGAAATTCAAGCTAATAAAATATCGACCATGAGATATGAGACATAATGATGAAAGGTCTAAATTTATAATAATAAAGTGTATATAAAATTTGGCTTCTGGGGGTGTTGTCCCCAAGCCCCTCTTGGGGTGCACTTCCCCCTAGATCCTTAGCTAGGGGGATGATCCTCGCAGGCCACTTGTGGGGGGGATCCCCTCACACCTCCCCCATTGTCATCAGCTGGAGAATACCTTATGTATCAATAGTAATTGCAAGGTTGAGACACATTTTCTCAACATTTCCGCCTCCAAAATGACTATGATGATGTAAAGAGTGCTTACCCTCGACTAGGAAACGAAAAAAATAGGTAAAAGTAATGATAAATTGACAATTTTTGTAACTTACCACTCATATCTATTTTCCTTGATGGAATTAAGTCATTGTACTCATCTCATCCAAGGAGAATTGGTTGCAAGATTGAAAGTCCTACAAGTGTTAATACTCACAAAAAAAAAGAACATAAAACATGCGTAAACTCACATATGATCTTGATGCATTACAAACATGAATCTTGATTGATGATAAGTGTTGTAAACTTTGCTAGTTTTTCTCTTGACTACTTTTAAGGATGCTCAATTGATATTCTAACTGCCTAGGATTTCAAATGGTGAAAAAGTCTTGTATTTATATGCAATAATTTATTTTCCCACAAAATTAATAATCAAAAGTTGACAAATGAATTTAAAATTGTAAATATTAAAACGTTGGCAATAAAATATTCAAATTGGGGTCAAAATAGGTTGGAAAAGGGTACTATCACCCTAAACCAAACCTATTTTGGGTCTTTAAGTGTCATTAAATAAATATTAAATACTAATCACAATTTAATTCTGATTTTTTGAAGATGACCACAAAACGAGTAATTCAAGATCATAATTGGGTCTAATCACATAGGGGGAGGTAAACCTAAAGTGAAATTTTCAAGGTTGACAATTTATGATGCTATATTTAGCCTCCAATTTAGTGGTATTATTAACTTACACTCATTCTCACACTAAAGTAAGGATAAGCCAATAAGGGTTCATTTATCAAAACATTGGAGAGGTAGGATGACATCGAATCTAGGGGATGCACTAGCCCTTAGGCTCAAGATCCCAAAACATAAAAATGTAAAGAAAAAGGAACACACACACACTTGAAGTGCAATGCAACATGAAAAATGCAAAACATACATAATGAAAACATAAAACTAACGTAATAAAAAATGATCACAATGCAAACACAAGATAATACACAAAGAAAACATGCAAAAGACACAAGGAAAACACATGGAAAATATAAGAAAAACAATAAAACCACAATAGAAAACAAATATAATGTTAGTACACTAAAAATGATTTGAGTCAGTAAGGTAAAGAGACCTCAATCTAAAATTTGTATCAAATATCAAACGTCATCTATCGAATATGATGTTAGATAAAATGGTACTCTCATAAGGAATAACAAGCTGCATAATGCTAGATCACTCATGAGCTACATAGATCCACTAGCTAGCAAGCTACATTATGCTAGGTGTCCATGTAATATGATGGATTTCACAAGGCTTGCAAGCTACCTTATACTATTTTACTCTTGAAACACATGGCTCAATTGAAAAAAAAAAAATGTATTATTGTATGTGGCCATGTTAAAATGCTTAAAACTATAGGCTATAAATCTCCATTATGTTAGGTCTATGCAAATTGCACTTTAGGGAGTGCATAAAATTTTAACATCTTGAGGGATAGTTTAACGTCACAAGGGATGAATCACCTCAAGGGGTGTATAAAAGTTTAATGTTATGAGGGATGAGAAAATGATTAACATCAAAAGGGATGAATTTATAAGCATTCCTATAGGGGCATTATAAACACCACCACCACTAAAAGGTTATGTCAATAAGTTAAAAAATCATAAGACAACAATGAAATGGATAGGGTGAAATACCCCCTTTTAAAATGTTGACATACTTGAGCTATGCTGATATTTTAAGGAAAAGAGGGGGGAGAGGGGATCCTTAAGAAGGATACACACCTCCAAAACTAGTTATCCTTGCCCCCCAAGTGTAAAGGCAAGGAAAACCATGCTAGAGGCTATCATGTTGCTACCATAGATCAAATATGGTTGCATGTAAGATTGTACCACCATGAATGGGAATGAGCCAACACATGGAGCTACAAATTCCATCTAGTGAGGAACAACACAAATAAAGGAGAGATTATAATTTAGAATGAATAGGTGCATCAACACATAGGAGAGTGATAGCACCACCATCAAGAAGTTATATTTTATTGCTCAAGGCTTGAATTTTATTGGTGGAATGACCATAAACTTGATGATATACAAAAAAAGAATGATTATTATAAAAATTCTTACATGTTGGAGGAGGAAGAGTAATCAAGTGGGGTTTGAGAATCTTCAACAAAATATACGCTTTCTCGGATAGAGGATAAGGAGTAGGAGAAAATCCTCTCTCTTGTGAAGAAAAGTATGATTGCTTACCACAAGATGTTATAAATTTAGTAGATGATGGAGGATGAGATGTAGATGAAGGAGAAGGTTGGAAACCTAAACCTCTTTTTTCTAAGTATGGTGTAGAATTCACATGATTCTTGATGTAAATGGAGGAGAAGTCTTGTATAAATTATTTTAAGAATAATGCAAATCCTTTTTAGGCATTGAAATATTAGGATTAGATATCACCAACACATGAGGTACTAAAACTAAATATCCCCCACCACCATCATGGGATGATGTTTTATTTATTTTTATGTAGAAAAAGATTGAGAAAATGAAAAGCAAGAATCTTGAGGTTTGAATTGTGAGATTTTTCATATTTTCCCATAAAGGAGGGTGTAAAATAAAATGAACCCCAATCGTTACCAAAGCATGTACTTGAAGATGGATCATTATCATTGTTTGAGGAAGTTATAGTGTTGATATTGGATTGTGTTGACACCATGGGATTTGACGGTGAGATTTTATACTCCCTAAAAGTAGGTGTAAAATATAATGAACCCCAATCATTACCCAAGAACATACTCATAGTATCATTAGTATTGGAAAGTGAGGTTCAAATTTTGAAGATGGAATTAAAGTACTAAGAGAGTTAGAAATGTTATGCTTAGATTCAATGTGCAAGTGAATTTCTTATCAGCTTTAGCCATATATATCTTGTTATTATATTTTTAATTCATTATACAGTGAAGATTAGACAAGACTCCCCTCATGGAATGAATCCAAAATGCACCCAAAAGAAGGTTACATGAGAGAAGATTTGGAATGACATGGATAAGGGTAGGAAAAGCTATGGGTCCTACCTTAATGGATAGTGTGATTGTCCCCAATGGTTGCCTACAACATTATCAAAGCCATAAATAGAAACATTATTAGGTTTTATGAGAGTTTTATCCACACCATGTTTATGTAAAAGGTCAATTCCACAAACATTAAGATCCGATCCATTATCAATAAGAGTATTTCTAACCCCAATTTTATTAATGACAAATAATATCATTAGAGCCTCATGTTTCTTTCGAATCTCAGGAGGAGGTAACTCACTTTGATGGAAAATAATATCTAGGTTTATTGTATTCTTACCATCACACAAGGCTTCTAAATCATTCAATTTAACATAAGGTGGTACAATAATCTTCTACAAAGCCTCTTGGAGCATACCATGGTAGGTAGGTGAAATTTGAATTGAATCCCAAAGAGAGATCTTAGTTGGAGTATTATAAAGTTGCTCAACAAGGTCATACTCTTTGTCACTATGTTGAAGAAGACAAGGTGCATGAGGAAGATATGGTTGAGGAAATAGAATGGAGGTTAGAATTTTCTTTGGTTGTTTATTATTTTGAGTATTATATGTATGGGATACTGCATGGTAACTTGGTTGGTGTGACACATTTGGGTGTGTGATTTGTTTTACAAAGTTTAAGATATGACTAGGAGGTTTAGACTAGTTTGAAGGAGGTCCAATAATAAGCGAAGACATAGTTTGACACTTAGGAACATGTGAAGGAGGTTAAATAATTAGTCGTAGTTTTATTAAATCTATTACATTTATTAATCCTTGACATATTAAAGTTTTTGGAGCCTTAAAGGATGGTTCAAATGAGATGAAGTCATCAAGGGCCTCATCTAACATATCAAATTGATTGCTACTAAAAGGCTCATCAAATGCATGAAAGTCTTGTAGAAAAAGATTTGAAATGATCAAATGACTTCACTTCCTCCAAGAGATTAAATACAATTCCAATTATAATATTCAATTATTCATGTTTTTATTTCTTAAGACCAATTATGATCATTTACACAACAAATCAGATTTGTTACAAATAAAAATTTCAAAAACAAGTTCTAGGATTGCATAGAGAATACAAATATTACTCTACCCGTAAAAAATAGTTGAAAATAAGAAGGTTAGGGGTTGTATCTCCCTAGACCATAGGTATAAGCCTTTGAAATTTTGAAGTTTTTGATAGGTGTTATAGTAAATGGAGATTTGGGACTAAGATAGTCAAGGTCTGACACTATAAATTTTATAGTTTTTCCCAATTTTGTAAAAATGTGACCTAATGCAATGAACTTGGGTTTTCAATTTTTTCAAAAATACTATCATCTTCCACCATTGCATGTGCTAATTCAGTAAAAATATCAATTTTATCTATAGATCTAATGTTTTACTAAAATTCAAATGATACAACATTCTTTTGCAAAATTAAAGAAATGTTTTTCAATACATACACATTTTATTTGCAAACATAAAGAGATTCAATTTTTGAAATTAATTTAATTGATAAATAAAATATAAGGATAAAAAAAACAGAAGATCTTTCAAGTGTAGGATATGTTGGGTTCACCAAAAGGTGATGTGGGAAAAGGGGATCTAGGATCTAAATCACACTTTCTCCTATATCACATGTGAGGAAGGAACAAAAAATGATCACAAACACCCACTTGGCTACTAATCTCAATGGAAGAGCCAAAATGGTGGATTATGGTTTGGTTCTTTCTTGAGGGAGATTGATGTTGATTGATTGATTAATGATTAAATTTATTGGATAATGTGAATGTGTACCTAGATCAACTATGAAGCTACAAAAATGATGTAATTACAAAGAAATGCATAACTAAAACAAAAAAATAGATAGCAGATAAGTAGAGTGCAATGATAGAGAAACTTGGAATATCAATTTGGACACAAATTGGCTGGACAGGGGCACTTGTGCCCTAAACTAAGAAGTGTAGATCTCATGAATCAAAAACTAGATCTTAAATGGTAATAATCTGTAGGTTCTTTCTTTCTAGACTTAGCTTCTAGACTTTGTTTGTTGATGATTAATTCTACTTGCCCTAATTTGTTGACATAGGAGGCTCAAATGCTTGATATTACAATTATGTCTTCAAATCCTTTCCCAAATTTACTTCAGATATATCACTTGCACAAAAGAGAGGAGAGAAAGGGATGTGTTATAGAGGGTCTTTCCTATGTCAAACCTTGTTTTGGTGTTTCCACCTCCACAACTGCTATGATGATGTAAAGAGTACTTACCCCCAATTGGTTAGAGACAAAAATGGATAAAATGAATGGTAAATTGATAATTTCTACAACTTACCACTCAGATCTACTTTCCTTGATGGATTGAAGTCATTGTACTAATCTCATCCAAGGAGAATTGGTTGCTTGATTGAAAGAATTACAAGTGTTAGTACTCATGGAAAATAAATGAACATAAAACATGCATAAACTCACATTTGATCTCGATACATTGCAAATATAAATATTGATTGATGATAAGTGATGTAAACTCTACTAATTTTTCTCTTGACTAATCTTTAGAATATTCAATTGATATTCGAATTACCTAAAATTTTAAATGGTGAAAGACTTGTATTTATATGCAATAATTTGTTTTAATTATCAAAAGATAGCAAATGAATTTAAAATTATAAATATTAAAATGGGCCGAAAATAACATATTCATATTCGGGCAAAAACAAGCTGGACAAGGGTGCTAGCACCACATACTAGACCTATTTTAGATCTTTAAGTGTCATTAAATAAGTATTAAATAATAGTTCCCAATTTAATTCTAATTTTTTGAAGATGAACATAAAACAAGAAATTCAAGAGTGTAATTGGGTCCAATCACATAGTGGGGAGCTAAACCTAGTATGAAATTGTCAAAGGTGATAATTTATGATGCTATATATTGTTCCTTGATTTCTTGCTAATTTCTCCTCTACCTTTAAGACATACTGATTTGCTTCTTCTATAATTCACAACCTTATCATACTTAGCTCATCTTGAATATTCAACCTTAGTCCATTAACATATCTAGCCACCTTTTCATGGTCTAATTCGCTATGGCTAGACCATATGGAAATTTTATAAAACTCCTCTATATAAGCCTTCATACTCAACTGTCTATGCCTTAAATTCTATAGTTTTTTGAGAAGTTCAAGTTGAGAATTACCAAATAGAAATTTAACCTTAATCTTTATCACCATTCAATCCCATCAAGTGATCTTATCTCTACCATTTCTTCTTCTCTTAGCCTACACCTCTTTCCACCAAAGTGTTGCATGGCCTTTCAATTATGTTTGTGCAACCTTCACTCTTTTAGGGTCCTCCACTTCATCATATTTAAAGTATTCCTCTATCTCTATTATCCAATCAATTAACTTTTCTAGTTCTAAACTTCATGAGAAGCTTGGTAATTCCATCCTTGTTCCTTTCCTAATGTTAGAAATAGCCCTTATAATCCTTCTTTCTCT
Organism: Sequoia sempervirens; assembly: GCA_007258455.2. NCBI lineage: Eukaryota > Viridiplantae > Streptophyta > Pinopsida > Cupressales > Cupressaceae > Sequoia > Sequoia sempervirens. The sequence continues at coordinate 131,390,035 of VDFB02026320.1, read as the reverse complement.
TGTATCCATATTTCCATCTACATTTTCACCTTCTTTTCCTACCATATTTTCTCCTTGTTCTTCGTTTTCACTATCAATATCTTCATGTGCCTACCTCTTCTCATTCCACCTTATATTGATCCATTCTTTCTTACACTCCCCTTAGATCCTTTAATACCTCATCTACTCTTCCTATTGCTTCTACAACTATAACCTCTCCCATCCTTCTCCTTAATGGCATCTTTCTGTCCTAAATCTCCTTTCTTTCCTTTCTCTTCTTGGGTGATCCCATAATAGTGGTTTACAATTTTTGGCCAAACTAGACATTGAAATTATTATTTTTAACTAAATCTTCACATTCGGGCACCTATAGCAGCTAAACTGTGAGGAATTTGAAGATGGTGCAAACTAGAGTCTCATAAAATTTTGTCTATAGATTATAAAAATATTTTTTTCAGAATTTTTGGAATCAAATTTCACTTCTTTTCCATCTCCACGAAAATTGATTTTTGGGAAAATAACATTTTAAAAAAGTGGCTACAGTATACAACATAACTTTTTTTCCATGAAGGATAAAATTCTATTTTTTAAAATTTAGATTTGTAACTACGATATATAGTGCTTTCATTTGGTTGATAGTGTTTTATTGAATATTCTTTCCTTAATCAAGTTTCAAAGTCAAACCAATTACAATTCAAACATAGGAGCGATTGTATACACAACTTTTTTTGTATGTATCGAAATTCAATTTTTTTTTTTTTTTTGGATCAAGGACTTCAATATCTAGTGCACTCATTTTTCAATTTTTTTTTTTGATAATCTTCTATTTTTCCACATGTGAAGAACAAAGAAATTCATTTTTGATGAAAAACCTATATTTAATAAAACTTAAAAAACAAATACATAACAAAACCAAAACATATTAAAATTATATTCATTGGGTAGCTTGTTCTGAGGAATACCATAATCATTTCAAATAAATTTTAAATGAATTCATTTGATCCCCCAAAAGCTAAATCAAAAGTGATTTTTTATCAGCATTTTGATAGGTGTAAAGGAGATGCATTTATAGGTATGGTTTAAATCTAGCGAGGTTCTATCCAAGGGGTTTTGATCTAAGGTGATTTGATCAAACCCTCTTCAATTGGAATCCTTAAAATGGAACTTTTTAAGGCTTAAATCATTATATTTTCTAAAAATATGTGATTTCAGCTAAAATTCATTCCTCTCATAAATTGTAAACCACTATTATGACAACACCCTCTTATGTAGCCCTTCTAACTGCAATATCCCTTGCTATAGGGATACACCTACAGTCACAACTCAGCTTCCTTCAACCCTAATGAAAAGTTACTATCTTCCTTTCTAGAGCTATAGCTATGCTTTGATACAACACCAATGGCACCCACCCCCTTGTAGGCACCCAAGAACCCAACCCAATTGCAGCTAGTAGGTAGAGGAGGGAGGTTGCATTGCTATAAGCAACTCACATAGCCTTTGTAGAGGTCTAAACACTTTCTATAAGTAGAATCTTGGTTTAAGGGGACACAAAAGAAATCTACAGGGATCAAGCACTATGTTGTAGGCACATTGTTATATGCTAAGAGGATAAAATATTTGATGTAGACAATAGGAAACATATGCTATAGGGGTTCAAAGTACACAACACCAACTCACAAACACCCAAGTTTTTATACATAGAAAATAATCCACTTTAGAGAAGAAAACTCATAAATCATTAGTCATAAATCACAAACATAGTCCTAAAAGATAATAAATTTAAAAAAGTAATATTATATTATATTTTAACTCAAAAATACATTTTTTACAATCATTTATACCCATTTACAAAATACTAGGGAAATATGAGATTCTGCTCTTTTCCTCTTCCTTCTTGGCTTGCCATGTGCTCCTTTGTTCCTTTCTATATTCCTCTTTCTATTTTATAGATTCTTCTCCTAATATTCCTATACTTTTCTCTCTATTGTCTCTTCTTCTTTTCTCTCTACTTTTTATTCTAAAAACCAAAAATCTAGAAACTTCTTCCCCCCAAAATCTCGCCTAAACTTGGTGCGTCATATACAATTTGGTCATTAATGCCTAAACAGTTGAGTCTCACTCAAAATTTCTCTCCATCATTTTCCCAAGTCCTAATGTTCATTTATGAGCCCATGAGTAGGTACTTTCTGCCCACAAAATTAAAAAAATCAAATTTTAAAATCTTATAACTCATACATGGTGGTTGTTGAGGAGAATAATAATAAAAAGGGAATAAAGAATGAAGCCCCTACATAAAATATGGTAAATTATAAACTAACCAATATCATAACATCATTATTTCAAGACCATAATTTGAAATATAAATATAGAAAACTCCAATCATCATCTTATTAATGTCAATAATGACCCAATTGACACACTCATTGGACTCTTCCCTAAAGAAAATAATAATAGAGTTTAATAATTAGAGAAATTAACATGTATATCATTCTACATACATCCTCATTTGAGGTGATGAGATGAAAATATTGAGTAAAAATATTTTTTCAAGATGAATTGAATAAAGAGTACAATGTAACTTTGATTTATTGTAAATGAATGATGGTAAACAAACTAAGCTATTAACATCTAGCCTATTTAGAAAACTTATGTGAATCTTCTATGAGGCCTTGGTGCAACCACAGTAGAAGGTTCCTCAAAGAGAACAATCCAAACTGTGCAGTAAGAGTTTCACAACAAAAGCAACACGAAATATGGAGGAAAATGCAGGTTCAAACATTCTCATTAACAAAAATCTCAATTACCATTGCCGAACAACATCCAAGCTTATAGATTCAGCTCATAGGCTTGATACAACATGCTCCTATACAATATTCCTATATGCTCCTTAATGCGAGCTAAAATATTACATATCAAAATCTATCTTTCTCAAACCTGCCTTCCTAGTGACCTACTACAATGATTTATATCACATCTTGAGATCTAGAATCATCCGCGTTGGCTAAAGATTATTACAATCTCCAATGAAAGAAAATGTAACATGTGCATGAATAGGTCGGCCTCAAATTTGCATTATTCCTTGGTGAATGCATAGGATGAAGTGTGGACCTATTATTAAGGTTGGGGAAACTCCATAGAACAATTCAAATCACACTGCCAAGATCCACAAGTTACATGAAAGATCCACGAGTGACCAAACTAACCACGTTAGGTTTGAAATTATTCCTATGCTGGTTCAAGAAACTGCCATTAAATTCGGAAGCAATAACTTGCTGGAAAAAGATCCAATCGTGCTCAAATCTTGGAATAAGGAAAATAAACATGTCTATGATTTAAACATAGATCCACAAGGTCTAGTGAGAAAATATGATGAAACACTGAATCTTCCAACTTGAACTGAACAAAGAACTAAACAAGAACAAAATTGAATGAAAATATTTTTGGTTGATGCAAGATTCCCAAGAACCAAGGATGCTTCTACATCAGACATACAGGGTTATTTGAAAAGTGAGACCCTCACTTTGTAGGGGCTAAAGGGAAACCAAAACGGTCTACCTCAGCTTGAAAAATCCAAGAAGAATCATCCACTGGTCTAACTTTCCACTTCACAAGATATTCTTTGACCTATCTTCCACGCATTTTCCTCCCATCTTTGATATCTAGAATCTCTTCAATCTCATTTTATTTTTGTTTACGAAATTGATTCTCCAATTTGGCTTTACTGTCTTCATTGAATTCTGCTTCATGGTACTGATGTAGATTTGCAATGTTGAATATAGGTGATATACCCATGTCATCTGGTAACTCCACTTCATATGCATTTCCTGAATCAAATTTCTTCAAAATATTACAGGGTCCAAACTTCCTCATCTTGAGCTTATTGTATGTGCTAATTGGAAATATTACCTTTCTTAAATACACCATCACTTCATCTCCAACTTCAAAATCCTTATGTCTCCTCTTTTTATTTGTTTTCTCCTTATACTTTCGGTTCATATCTTCCAATTTCTCCTTCACTTGAGTATGCACTTTCTTCATATGTTCTACAAATTCCTCTACTTCTGCACTCCTTTTATTGCATGTTGATGTCTCTCAACTCTGATATACCTCTAGGATGAACTCTAGTAACAATCTCAAAAGGTGTCTTTCTGGTACTCCTATTTACTAAATTATTGTAAGCAAACTCTGCTTGTGCAAGAACTAAATCCCAACTTCCGATCTTCTCTCCAACCAAACATCTCAACAAATTCCCCAAACTCTTGTTTACTACCTCTGTCTGTCCATCAGTATGTGGGTGAAAATTAGAACTAGACTTTAAATCTATCTTCAACATCTTCCAAAGTGTCCTCCAAAAGCAACCAACAAACTTTGTATCTCTGTCTGAAATAATAATCATAGGTAATCCATGCAATCTGACCACTTCCTTGAAAAAAAAGTCTACTACATGTACTAGATCTATTGTCTTCTTACAAGGTATGAAATGTTCCATTTTAGAAAATCTATCCATCACCACAAATATAGAATCATTACCTCTTTGTGTCTTCAACAAACCAAGTATGAAATCCATCCTAATATCCTCCCAAGGTCTCTTCAAAACTGTAAAAGGCTTATACAATCCAACATTCTGACTACTCCCTTTTGCAATTTGACAAACTCTGCAACTCTACAAAAGTTTCCTAACATCCTTATAAATCTGTGGCCAAATGTAATTCTCACTTACCAATGCTACTGTCTTATCAATCCCAAAGTGTCCTGACAATCCTCCACTATGTTTTTCTTTTATCAAGCTATCCCTCATTGAAATCTGGGGTATACACAAATGATTTCCTCTGAACAACATATCCTCCTGAATGAAATAATCCAACCATTGAATCCTATCCTCCAAAACTGGTTCTTTACAAGCTCTCCAAGGTTATGCAAAATCCGAGTCTCCCTCATACAAGTTCTTCAATTCATCAAAGCCTAATACCTCCACTCTCATTTCTGCCAGTAAATTCCTTCTCCTACTCAAAGCATCAACAAATCTCTTTGAATTTACACTCCTATGCTTCAAAACAAAAGTATAACTCTGCAAGAATTCCACCCATCTCATGTGTCTCTAATTCAACTTACCTTGACTGTTCAAATACTGCAATGTCTGATGATCCGTATACAACACAAACTCCTTAGGAAACAAGTAATGTCTCCACTTCTTCAAGGCTTGAACTATGGCATAAAACTCTTGATCATACACTTAATATCTTCTCTTAGCATCATTCAATTTTTCACTGAAATAAGCTACTAGACTTCCTTCTTGACTTAATATTGCTCTAATTGCATTTCCACTTACATCACAATCTACCTGAAATACCTTATCAAAGTATGGTAAAGCCAACACAGGTTGCTCAGTCACCTTCTATTTCAATAACTCAAAACTTTGGTTTGCTCCAGATGTCCACCTAAAACCCTTCTTATCTCCTCTCATTGTTTCTGTCATAGGATTGCAAATAAAACTAAAATTCCTAATGAACTTCCAGTAGAAACTAGCCAATCCATGAAACGATCTTACCTCTCCAATGCTATCCAGTGTAGGCCATTCCACAATTGCTCTTACCTTCTCAGGATCCATCTTCAATCCATCCACAAATATCAAAAATTCCAGATATACCAACTCTTCCTTCATGAAACTATGTGCTTCTTAATGTTTATCAGCAACTGCTCTTCTCTCAACCTCTACAAAACTTGTCTTATATGCAACAAATGTTCTTCTCTAGTCTTACTGAAAATCAAGATGTCATCCAAATAAACAATCACAAAATTACCAAGAATTTCTTCAATACCTCATTCATCAACCTCATGAAAGTACTCGGTGCATTTGTTAGTCCAAAAGGCATCACCAACCACTCATACAATCCTTCATTTGTCTTGAATGATGTCTTCCACTCATCCCCTTCTCTAATTCTGATATGATGATATCCACTCTTCAAATTTATCTTTGTAAAGTATCTAGCTCCACTCAAACAATCCATAATGTCATCCATCTGGGGCAAAGGAAATCTATACTTCATCGTGATTTTGTTTATGGCTCTAGAGTGTGTACACATCCTCCATTCTCCATCCTTTTTAGGTTCTAACACAACTGGTATTGCACAAGGACTTAGGATTCTCTAATCAAACCTTTTCTCAACAAATGTTTCACTTGTCTATTCAAATCTTCATTCTCTGCAGGTGTCATCCAATGTGCTGCTTTATTAGGAAAACTAGCTCCAGGAATCAGATCCATGCAATGACTAATACTCCTCACAGGTGGTAATCCATCAGGTACATTATCTGAAATGATCTCTTCATACTCTGTCAACATCTCTTTTATCTCCTCTGGTTGTTCTTCTACATGCTTCAAGTCTTCAACCTTCTTAGGAACCAAGGAATATCACATATTCTCATGTCTCAATCCATCCAAAAATCTCCTTCCATCAACCAAAAAAACTCTAGCACTTGTACAAACCTCAACTTTAGGAACATCTTCCAATGGCAACAATTTTTTCTTCATCCCATTAGCAACAATGATAAATGTGTTCTTCTTTCCATCATGAATAGCCTATCTATCATACTACCAAGGCCTTCCCAAAAAAACATGGCATACATCCATAGGCATGATATCACACAAAACTTCATCATGATAATTTCCTATCTTCAATTTCACCAAACATTGTTCACCTACCAGAATCTTATGCTCATCTTGAATCCATGCTATCTAATAGGGCTTCAAGTGTTTCAATCTTTCCAACTTCAATTTGGTCACCATTTCTTTAGAAACTAGGTTCTCTGAGCTTCCACTGTCAACAATCACTTTGCAACATTTACCAGCTACCTTGCATCTGGTCTGAAACAAATTCTTTCTCTACAACAGTTCATGATCCATCTCACTTTGACACAATACTCTTCTATTCACCAACACTTCTCCATCTTCTGGTTTATTAGATGACCCAACATGATCCTCCTCAACAAAGGTTGTTCTTCTATTGTTTTTTGTCTTTCTACTTGTCTCTCCCTGATTACATTCAAATGCTCTATGTCCTTCTCCACCACACTTAAAATAATTTCCTCTGAATACTCTTTTCTCCTATCCTCTATCATCTTTTCTATAATCCTCATTCTGGTAACCACTATATCCTCCTCTTTGGTAAGAGTTTCCATCATCTCTATGGCATGAATTATCATTCTTATTGACTTCCTTATCTTTATTCTAATATGCAAAATTTCCTCTTCCTCCTCCAGTAAAAGTTCTTCCTCTCTAAAATCTTCCACCTCTTCCTCTCTGTCTTTGCTCATGTCTTTTATTCAGCTTCTCTTATGCTTTTAGGGCACATTGATATGCCTCTTCCACACTTCACAACTTGATCAAACTAATTTAATCCTATATAGATGACCTCAAACCATTCACATATCTGGCTACTTGCTCGATCTCATCCTCTGAGTGTCCATATCTGATATTCAACTTGTAGAACTCCTTAGTATACTTTATCACACTTGACTCCTTCTGCTTCAAATTCTACAACTTTCTAGGAACAAACTGATCTGATAATCTGTAGGCATAAACTTTGTTTTTAACTTATTCACCATATGATCTCATGATTTTATCTTCTCCTTTCCTCTTCTCCGCCTAGATCTATCTATAGATGTTCCCACCAAAGGGATGCATGTCCTTTCAATTTTGTACAAGAAAATCTCACCTTCTTATCTTCTGTGGTACCTTCAAAATCAAAATACTTTTCCATCTCTGTTATCCAATCAAGCAATTCATTCGAATACAACTTACCATTATAATCCGGTGGATTGAAATGTGGTTTGGTATTTTCTCTAGTTAGGGCTCTTATGAACCTCTCTTCTCCCTGATCCAGGCCAGGATTTTCTCCTTCCCTTTCTTCCTGTACTTCTACCTCTTCATCACTCACATCATCAATTGGTTGACCTCTCCTCTGAGTCATTTCAACTGCATCTAATCTAGTAGCAATTCCTCTCAACATCTCCATTAAAGTTGGGTCTGCATTTCCACGCACTCCATTTCCTCTAACATTTCTTCTTCCCACCATCTTTACACAAGTCCTCTGTAGCTATAGGTTAGATCCTCAGTCTACCACCCCACAACAAATCTTCAATAGGACTTTGTGAATTTTGGCGATCTCTCACGGATTGAATCTTGTTCTGATACCAAACTGGTGTAGCCATGGTAGGGGGTCCTCAAAGAGAACAATCCAAACCATGTAGCAATAGTTACACAACAGAAGCAACCCAAAATATGGAGGCAAATGCAGGTTCAAACATTCTCATTAACATAAATCTCAATTACCATCAACCGACAACATCTGGGCTTACAGATTCAGCTCATAGGCCTGATACAACATGCTCAAATACAATATTTCTATATGCTCCTTAATGCGAGTTGAAATCTTACATATCAAAATCTATCTTTCTCAAACCTGCCTTCCTAATGATCTACTACAATGATTTAGATCACATCTTGAGATCTAGAATCATCCACGTTGGACAAAGATTATTACAATCTCCACTGAAAGAAAATGTAACGTGTGCATGAATAGGTCGACCTCAAATTTGAATTAATCCTCGGTGAATGCATAGGATGAAGTGTAGACCTATTATTAAGGTCGGGGACACTCCACGAAACAATTTGAATAACACCGCCAAGATCTGAAAGTTATGGAAAAGATCCACGAGTGACCAAAATAACTGTTAGGTTTGAAATTATTCCGGTGTTGGTTCAAGAATCTGCCATTAAATCCAGAAGTGATAACTTGCCAAAAAAAGATCCAATCGCGCTCAAATCTTGGAATAAGGAAAATGAACATGTCCACGATGTAAACATAGATCCACAGGGTCTAGTGAGCAAATATGATGAAACACTGAATCTTGCAACTTGAATTGAATAAAGAACTGAACAAGAACAAAACTGAATGAAAATATTTTTGGTTGATGCAAGATTGCCAAGAACCAAGAATGCTCTTCCATCAGGCCTCCAACATTTCAAGAGATAAAAATTACATGGAAGGATCTTCCATAGAATTCTCTAACTAGTCATCATCATCAACTAACTAGTAATGATTCAAATTAGTTACCCAACAAAGGTTGTTAGTTTGAATAATTTATCTTCGAGTAAATGTCTAGCCTTAAATTATCCCCTAGATGAATTACCATCACTAGATGGATTGCATGAGTTACTAAAGGGTTTATCACTTTAAAAGATGTGAAAAAATCCACATGATGCATTTGACTAGGGATTCTAATCATAATTTATGAAGCTAGACTATGGTGTGCTTGAAGAGAGCACAAACTCTTCATTTTGGTTGTCAAAGTAGTTTGAACCTCAAGAAAAATTAGGGTATTTCTAGAGCATCATTGGATTAAAGTTGTTAGGTGACCAAATGTTTTTTACCAGCCATAATTAACCAACCAACCTCTTGGGATAGAGGAGAAGAATACTCGGCTGCTAACTTAGTCATAGGCATGGGCATTAATGGACAATCTTTAATCTTGTGATCTAGTGGCTAGTATTGGAAACAAGTGTTGGGTAAATTAATTTAGGTGACCTTCTATATAATTATGAACCATCCAACAAAAATATTAGTAGATTATTTGAAGTTGGAGGTGAGGTGCACCTTGATGAAAACCCACATGTGGGGTTGAGCAATAAAAACCTTTTCTAGTTCATGGTAAATAGAAGGCATAAGATTTTAGATAGTTTTCTACAAGAATACCCACATTGGGATGGGAAGCTCAAGGTGCTCAACACGTATAGGAACCTTGAGTCATGCTTTCATAGAAAACTTAAAGTACCATATCTAGTGAGAAACCACCAAGTTGTTCCTCATGAATTAATAGTTAGACTAAAGCAACATATTGATATGTTGGGACTCACATGTAATGAAATTAATTGATGATATAATAATATAATACAAATAATAGACAAATACATGATAATAATAAACCACTTTGAGAGGAAAAACCTCAGTTGTTTTTAATAACATATTCACAATATGATGATAATAAGATAACTACTATTTCTTATATATACAATATTTATGTCATAGAGGCTGACCTAACTATCCATAAAAGACTATATAAATAATTATATAATTTAATTAAAGATTATCATAATCATAATGCATACTATAGATTAAGAAAAAGACATGCCCCTCTTCTTAAAAAAAATATCATGTTTAATTTTCACAATATTTCATCCTACAATGTTCCCTGCATCAACATTTCCTCTACCAATTTTCTACCAATTTACCAATCTCACTCACTCTTTTGCAAATAGGAGTGTAATTATATGGTCCAATATAAAGAAGTTTCTCCAAGGAAACTGACCCACATAAAAAACAATTCAACTAAAATTTTCATTCCAATTAAAGATAGATTTTAAGTCAAAACGTACAGATCAGTAATTTAAAAAATCAAACCTCATCATAGACCTTCAGAACGATCCTCGCCGCCAAATGCAACGTTGATTATGGAAGACACATATTTGGCTTTTGAAAAAGCCCGAGGCTGCCCAAAGGGCGAGAGTAAGGAAAAACCAGACCAGAGTATTCAGAAGATTTTCACACATACGCACAGTTTTAAGCGGCATTATTTTTAGAATTTACATAGCAGGAACACAGTATATACAACCATGATTTTTTTTTAAATAAAAGAAGCAATGGAACAGTAAATTGATGCAGCTGTAAAGAAACAAGTAATGATTATCGGAAAGAATTACAGGAAAATTGCAACAAATCTTCTATTTTTCTGTATCGAAGAATATCGATTCAACCTTGATATGTTACATGTATTTTGGAAACCCCAAACTGTTTAAAAGGCCAATTTGGCAGCCTCGTTAATAATTCCTTGAGAGTAAGTAGCTGGTCACTGAGAAGAAAGTGTGTTCAAGAGCGCAACTCTGGAAGAGATGATACATTGGAATAGCTGGTTGATTTTGTGTTCAAGCAGGGGAAGAGCAGTCTCCAAGTCATGGAGTGCCAAGGTGGAGGGAGAGAGATGAAGCGGGAGATGCAATTTGGACTTGGAGTTAAGAAGATTATTGAGATTTCCCAGCGCAATATCTGCAGCTTCTAACTTATGCAAGAACCTTGATGATGATGACGACCTCTTTCTCATCTCAAATGCCTCCTTTAGCTTGTGTTGCAGACAAGTGAAATGGGTAGGAAGAGGAAGAGATGGCATCCTAATGTGGGATGTCTTGAAGGAAAGAGCAGTGACAAGGGTAGAATAGACCATGATGGTGATGGCCTTGGCATGGTTGATGTTGATGACAGCTTGTGCTACTCCCGCTTTATCCTCAACGTTAAGCTTCTCTGCCATTCGCCTCAAAATGGACATGCATTTATCCAGCTGGGAATGTGTGTCCTCCTTCTTCCTCAGCCAAGTGGCGAGGGCGGTGCGTGCCCTTTCAAGGGCATGGGCAGAGGGAGTGAGAGCAGGGCCAAGGCCCCGAATGGCTACCTGCACACACGTGTGCTGCTTTCTGATTTCTGCAATGCCGTCCCTCAACAAACTGCACATCTCAAGCAGATGGAGTATGTCATCCATATGTGCGTTCACCCATTTGCTCCCCATGCCTTCCATGTCTATCTTTATGTTTGACATATTGGAATAGCAATTCACCAACACCTCTAATGCTTGGCCAAGCCAATCTGTTCCAAAACACGAGGAAGAAGAACAAGACTCCTCCAATCTTTCTACCTCGTCTGTGAGAATTGGGCGCCCCTGCAGCGTGGAGGGCATGCTCTTTGAGCGATTATGGCGATGCTTGCGAGGAGAGTGCAGGGCCATGGCCATCCCAAGAGAGGAGAGACGAGAGAGAGAAGGTATTGCGATGCTCATGCTGATTCTATTGTGTATTACTTTCTCTGAAGACGCTGATTCTGATTGCAATGTTGTTGCTGGCTTAGCCTTCTGCCTGGCTATTAATATGATTTATACAACTCACTATGACTGGGCACAGCAGGTAGACAGAGAGAGAGAGAGAATCCGGCCAGAAGCATCTAATTTCTCAAAATGAGTATGATACAAATATCTCTTGTCCCCTGCCACTGCTTGCTTGCTTTGGTGTCCCACGCTTTCCATGTTACGTAGCTTCTAATCTAATTGTATGCCTACCCCATGGTTTCAACCCCTAAAAGCATCACAGCTAAACACCATGTGGCCAACCAGTTTAGGTTACAAAGTTTAAGTTTAATCAAAATTTGTAATTGGAATTCCCTGCAATTTGCAGATCACATGTCTCCTATCCAAACGTGCATAAGGTGTTTTTTAATTGATCGTATAGGGAGTCAAATTTCTATCCAATCTTTAGGCCGCATGAGCAAATATTTATATTTCTTTTCGAGGGAGATTTTAACCTTTCTTGTTTGGTCATTAAAATCAAAAGAAAATATATTTTAAAATATACATTTTAACTCCTCATGATAGTTATTTTATAGAGATTGTTTAAACATAGGGTACTCTATTAAATATTTCTCACACAACGATATTGTTAGGTACATTTGTGAATTTAAATTAATTAATTTAATAAAATGAAATGCATATAAATAAGTATAAATTAATTTATATTTATTATATTGTAATAATTGACGAAAAATGTAAATATAAAATAATTATAGTTGATAATTAAAGATGTTTTAAAAATTGAATGGATTTGAATTTGATGTATATGAGAATTTGAAATATTAATAACAAATTAGTAATTTTTAAATAAATAAATTTTTATATTACTATTTATAAAAGAGTGATAAATATATTAAAAAAAAAGGTGGGTGAAAAAAGTCACACACCTAAAGTCTAGATGGAGAAAAAACCTCAAGAAAACAATCATAAAACAAAGTTTCTAAGTGGCGAGAGTAGTAGTAGTGGGAGGAGGATGAGGGTTCCAATCATCCAAGTTAATCCATACATTAGTGGGGTCTAGAGTGTCCATGGGAGGGTCCCACCCATTAGTATCATTTTCATTATTATTATTTTTAATTTTTTTTTTACAACTAGGTGAGATAGCAAGAACCATCCAACTAATTTATTTAAATCAAACCAACCAACAACACCTCTCGTTGGCCACCCAAAATTTCTTGTAGGTGGTGGAGAGGTGAATCTTTGAAGAGTGGGCCATGACCAACCTCATTGACCATTATCTCTTCCCACATCCTAGTAGGGGGGAAGCCTATGAGTGATTATCCTAGCTGCCTCGAGCAAAGAGGCTACATGCATAATGAAAACCATGAGGGGAGTGGCCTTGGGAGGAAGATATAGATGCAAGAAATTTTGCAACAAAATAAGGGGCATTACCCTAGTGTTCAAGTAGAACCTATATGTGAGCCACCTTAAGTACAAATTTATTGGCTTTCACTTGAATCTAGAGTAAAAAATATAACAATTCATAGAGCTTTAGTATAAAGTGAGATAGGATGATACACATAACAATTGAAAAATATAAAAAAATTCTATCTTTTCATATGCTAAATAGAATCTTCACCTTGAAAGCATTCCCAATATTAGTGAATTTACAGAGCATGTGAGGCCAATCCCCTAAAAGAAAATTATCCCATGAAAAAGGATATAATTTGAATGGCTTAAAAAAATCATGTATCTAGGTCCAATAATTTTGAGCATTGGGATAAAATTAGAGAAGGTGTTTGAGAGATTCTTGTTGTCCACAAAGGGGACACTTGGGATTAGAGACTCACAAATGGGATATTTTTGAGTTAATGGGGAGGCCTTTAAAAATAAGATATTAGGTAAAATGAGCCAAATTTGGTTCCAAAACCATCAACTAGATGCTATGGAATTTGCATTTCCAAACAAAACTAGTGGCTACAAATGAGGGAACCATGGAAAAATTAGGAGAGATATATTGATATCCTCGCCAAGGATTATAATTTTGGAAAGTAGTGTCTAAAAACCATTTCTAGTATTTCCACCAAGGTTTGTAAGAATTAATACTAATTTTATAAATCATATGAGCTACGATGACCTGTATAATTGTACCAATAGTTTCACGATCTTGATTAGAAAGGTGGAACTTGGTATTGGATTCATTCCATGACATGAGACTCATGGAAGATTTGGAAACAAATATTGATTAGTTTTAATTCCTTTTTAAAAACCTCAAAGAATGAACCTAGGGTGTCTTTTTAAGAGAATGCTTGTTGCCTTGAAAAATAGGGGACCACCAATTTTTTTGGTGATTAATGGAAAGAATATTATGGAAGTTAGAACCATTCTAGAGGAGCCAAGGTTTCAAGAATTCCTAGGTTCTCAAAATGTTTTTTTATCACAAAATTCCCTTGGATTTGAATATTTTTCATAATTAGAAGGGTATGAAGCCCAATCCCCTTCCAAGTGAGCTGTCTAAAAAGATGACTAGAAGAGATATAATGTCACACTATTTTTGTAGGCTTTTTTTTTCCCTAAAGGGTATGAATAATCCACTTAGTGCACATAGACAAAACCTAAAGATGAGTAGATAGTAATCCCAATCCTTCAAATGCTTGAGGGAGGTAGCAAAACTCCCAAGACACATGATGAACTTCCCTATGATTCTCTGATGAAGCCCAAAGAAAATCGTGAAGAATATTTTCCAACTTCATGTAGGAAGCTTTAGAGGGAACCCAACATGAAGAGTAATATTAATAGTGGTAGGTATCTTAAAAAAAATTGAACTTTCCTTGCTAGAGATAGAGGTTTTATGATCCAATAAGTCAAATTTATTTTCAATTTTAACAAGAACAACTTGCCACAAAGATGTCTAGGATGCCTAGAAAGCAAATTGAATACCAAAAAACTTGAAAAATTCACCATGATATATACACTTCCAACCATACGAATTGAACCAAGAAGGCACATGTAGGAAAAAATATCTCTAACATTAAGTCTTATGCCATTCATTGGTAGAACCAAAGGATTTATATAAATTATATAGGAAATGCAAAGCTTGATTGGTGTTTTTCTCCTCTTCTAGGAAAGTGAGAAAAGAGTCATCAATAAATTGGCCATTAACAAGTTGAGCTAAAGAATTGGATAGCGAAATACCTTTAACTAGTCCTTGAGACACACAATGAGATAGAAGGTAACCAAACCCTTCAATAGAAAGAACATATGAATCCGAAGACATGATAAATTTTTTGAATAGACCTAGAAATTCCAAAAATACTAATTTTTTGAATATTGATAGTAATGAAAATAGAGGAATATACGGCCGAGAGGGCTGGAGAAACAATATCGATAGGGCGAGAAAGAAACAATCTCCTCCGGCAGTTCGTTATCTTCTCCTCCGTTTGTCTCGACTAATAGAAGGCTCGGCCCCTCACCCAACGAACTAGTTGAATCAGTTGCCACTGTTCTTGCAGGCCAGTCGGCTTACACTTCATACTCCCTCGTTAATTCTCCAATGGCAAGAAATTGCTTCCATCTCCTCTTTCTCGGCTCTGGGACTAAGAAAATAAAATGGATGGGAGTTTAGGGGTAGCTCTGGGTAGCTCCTCAAGATACAGGAATGGGGCAATACATCCAGCTTGCCTAGGGGTGGGTGGGAGGCCCTTAAAATAGAAGGGGCTCATCGGAAATCAATTTGTTTGAATTCCTTCTGGATGGCCCCTACTATTCAATGGTATTGCCTACCTGAGCATGCTTTATTTTCAACGGGACAGCATGAGCTTGATCTAGGGAGGGAGGGAATGAAAGTTCCAGTTGTCGTTAACTCGTTAATTCTCTTCCTCCGAGGGTACTCGCTCATTAAGTATGGGTCCCTGGTACGGAGTAGACTAGTTCAATCCAATGAAGGAGATGGTAACTCTGGTTCATTAGGAAAGAAAGAAATAAAATCTATTTGGCTATAGTTGTTGATGATGCGATGCCGTCCAACGGGAAGTAGGAAAGCTATTCCAAACAATTGATCTCTCTATCGATGAGGGAGCCAAACAATCCAACCCAAAGATAAACTTTCCCCTACTATTCTAAAGGGCCGCCTGGATAATCACATAAACTTCGAGCCCCCATCAGTAGTTGCTTTCTTCCCCCATAGAATTGTAGGGCGAGGTCTCTCCCTGATCAGATGCAAGGGATATGATTAGTTGAGGGCGTCTGAATAGAATACTCCTCCCACTGTTAGTTGAGCTGCTCCTCCCACTCTTTCTTGTTAGTTGAGGGCGGCCCTTTAGAATAGTAGGGGCCTTGATACATTTGAATTTCTTGAACTCCATCCCTACCAGAAATAATCAATGAATTCCTAAGAAATGAATGAGAGCCCTTAGAATAGTAGGGGCGGGTGGGTGGGAGTTATTAGTTGCCACTGGTTTAACTCCTTTCCTTTTACCCACCGGTTCATCGAGGGTGGAATCAATTACCCACTCCGCAACACCGGTTGCCTTATTATAGTTACGAGGTTCCTACCGGTTGAAGTTTCACAGGGGGGTTTATCCATCCTTCACCCCCTTTCTTGTGAGTATTACTCATCGGGGGTGTTCAGTTCAGGTTAGTCTACGGTTCAGTAATTGAATTCTACCGGTGGAGATGCTAACCGGGGGTGAAGGATGGCTCACTAGCCGAAAGGAATTCAACTAGTTAAACCGTTGGCTTGATAGGGGTGGGCCCCTACTATTCTATGGAGGTCGATCCACCGAGCATCAATCATCGAACCCAGATAGCCTTATATACAGAACATGCTAAACGAAATAGAACCCCCTACTATTCTATGGGGCATCAGTCATCTCTGCCGGTTAGAAAGAAAGGTAGGACAAGAAAATAAATCTCTTGGCATAGCAAGTTGATCTTGACTTTTACCCCATCGATTCTAGTTAGAATCTTCTTGCGATTCTAGTTAGAACACTAGTTCTCGCGATTCTAGTTGAGATAAACAACTAGGGGTGAGGCCTATCTCCTCCCATCCTAGTAATGAAAATAGAGGAATATACAAAAAACATGCTAACACATTGAATGAATTGAGGCTCAAATCCTAGAGCTTGTAACATGGCCAGGATAAAAGAACATTTAATATGATCATAGGCATTAGTACATCAATTTTTATGAGTAGATTAGATATTTATGAGAGCATCAATGCCCATTCCATACCTTTTCAAATTATAATTATATTATCTAATATATATCTAGATTTGATGAAATCAAAATTTTAAGGTCTTATAATTTGAGGAAAGAGATGATGCAAATATAGAGACAAGGATTTGAAAATGATCTTATAAGAGACATTAAGCAAGGTAATGGACCTCTAGTAACAAATATCCTTTGAGTCCCTCAATTTAGGTATGAATTTGAGTAAGGATCAAAATATTTTGTTATGAATATTGTGTCACATCAAAGAAATTTTTCTATCTAATAGACTACCTAACAACATGTAATAGATTAGAAATAGCATCATGGATGTCCACACATGGTTTTTTTCCAACTTATTTGCCAACCCCCAAGTTTGAAGCACGCATATTCTCAAGGTATTGTTAGAAATAGGCCTAGAGAAATAGTTTATAAATCCCTAGATATTTTTGTTGCATCAACCTACCACCTTTAGTAAGCTTGGTCACCACTTTATGTATCTCTACATTTGCATTCTTTTTGCTTTTTGTTGCAGAATGTTGAAGCCATTATGAGCCTTTGATGGAATTTTATGCTCACAAACAAAAACATGCCTAAGAGAGCACCTAACAAGAGAAATTTCCAAACAAATAATAATATCCCTTTCTTTTCTAGTATAAAGCATCATTATATTAGCACTCCATAATGTTTTGTCGTGAAACATGACCTTCCATGGGCTCGCATAAGTCATATTCCCATTACAACTCTAAACCTCGATATTTAACCTTAAATGATACTAGGGTTGATACATACATATATGCCTTGTTAGGAATCATACTTACAAAATACCTCAATAGGCACTAACACATTTTATGATCATGTCTAAAATGTGATCATGATTAAATACTCTTCATCATGAAGTATCCAACCTATATGATTTTAATTTATTAAGTTATTATTTTTCTTTTTTAAATTGTCTTATTATTTTTTATATTTTTCCCTCCAATTTATTTTAGCAATATAATATTCAATACCATCTTATACTAAAATAAACCCCTTATTAAATGACTTGAACATTAGGATCCTATATATCTTAAGCTGCCAATCCAAACTATACTCAATTTTCCTTTCCTCTCTTAGGTTGATACCTTGATTTGTAGCCCATTTTACCTCAAGATTGCCCTTGATGTGTGAAAAGGAGATAATTTCAAACTCACCTACCAATTCCAAGGATTTAGAAAGGACCATATCTATAAACTATAATAGATGGCTTGTGCCAATCATAAAGTTGATAATCAATTTAGCGTCTCCTTCAACCTTTAATATTTTCCTACTTTATCTAAATGCCTTTAGAATCCCTTGAATAAGAGATCTTCTATCTACCATGTTATTCATTTCTATGCAAGGGTTGAATAAATTCATTTTTTAAAACATGTCAACCTTCCACCTACCTTGGATTCACCTTTATTGCCTTGTCAAAATTTAAGTTTCTCCACCTAATCTCTAGAAGATGTAATTGCATTATTTTCTTTCATGCACGTAAACTAATATCACACCTCATACCTCTAAACTTATAGTAAACTAATCTCCTATGATCTTATGTAGATTCAATAATGACAAATATTCATCTTGTTTTAAAAAATAAAAATAAATAAATATGGGTTTAATAAGTGCTCCTAAACTTCACCATCCTACCATAAACACTAAAATAACAAGGGTTGCATAACAAGAAGTCCCTATTGTTCGAATAACATGTTTACAAATTAATTAGCTGATAGGCTATTCTACTTGGGCAAAGCCCACTGAGATTTCTAGTAGTCTGACGCTGGAAACCCATGGTGCCGTCGACTAATTACTATGCCCAGGGAGAAAACATAGGAGGAATCTGTGGGCGGGAACCCCACGAATATCGGCTAAATATTTCATTTAATGAATAGATCTTGCATTGCGTGTGAGCTACTCACAATCTTTTCCTCCGTCATTGTCAGATATATTATCCTCAATAACTCCTCCACAGTGTTTATTGGCAAGAGTGCCGACGACCATCGATGGTCAGTGTTTATTGGGATGCATAAAAATTCTGCATCCGTTAAAAGCTTTGTCTGTACGCCACTTTTCTCATAGAAAATTCTGCATAAAAATCGTTGATCGCATCCGTTAAAAGCTTTGTCTATATTTTTTTTCATTCGCCGTATTCGGGAGTTGCGTCTGCTAGCACGCTATCTCGCATCTCACCGCACAGTCTGAATTAACCAGAGGAGTGTTAGGGTTTTGTATACGAGCCGTGGTTTTAGCTTTGGGAAGCCTGTTTTCTGAAGGGGAAAATGAACACAGGAGGCGTGTAAAATTGTGGTGGTGTTTGCAGGGAAAGAAGGCAGCTAAATATGAAGATTGTGGTGGCTATATTTCCAGTTGTGTCTGGCGGCAACACTTCCCCTTCTGCAGCGGTTCCATCTGGTGGAGGCACTAGAATTTCCAAGAAAAGAGCAAATGGCTGCATCAGGCGATTAATTTTTTATTGAGTAGGCTTGTGTCTGGGTGTATTCCCTATTTGTCTGTTTCCATTGCTTTTTCAAGTGGCCTTCTTTAGAATGAAATGGCAATGGCGGTTATAACAGGAGGAGAGCAAGGAAACATCAGAAGGGTGAAGGTAATTTCTATTTTTATGCTTCATGCATTATTTTAATTAAAACCCTTTCATCCGGTAATTTCTATTTTTATGCTTCACGCACTATTTTAATTAAAACCCTTTTATTTGTTTCGGCTTCGGCTTCAAATGCTATGGTAACCCAGGGGGTTTTGAATGCCATAATGTTGAAGAGGAAGAGGGGGAATTTTATTTTCATTTAATTTTTTTCCCTATAGATTTCTTTGTCTTTTCATTTTTTTAGGCATTTGCAGTGAGGAGTGATTTTACCCTAGAATTTCCAAGAAAAGAGCAAATGGCTGAATCAGGCGAGTAATATTTTATTTAGTAGGCCTATGTCTGTGTGTATTCCTTATTTGTCTATTTCCATTGGTTTTTCAAGTGGCCTTCTTTAGAATGAAATGGAAATGGCAGTTATGACAGGAGGAGAGCAAGGAAACATCAGAAGGGTGAAGGTAATTTCTATTTTTATGCTTCATGCACTATTTTAAGTAAAACCCTTACATTATTTTTCACTGGCTGCTAATGGCTGCTATCCTTTTATTGCTTTTACCAGTGGCGTTGGGTTATTTCTTCTAACTAAGAAGGGGCAAACCTTCAACCAATTAGTTCTACCAGTTTCAAGCTGCTTCACCGTGAGATGCCTATTGCAATGCAAAAAACTAAAGTAAAATGTATATCCCTGAGAATAAAATGTATACTGTAGAGACGTTAAATTATGTTGTTAAGATTACCACTATTTTTTCTTTTTCAAACTCTGGAGTGAATGTGAAGTGGAAGGGGTCTAAGGGTAATAAGCTAGGGTCTCATTTTAGGAGGGTTGTTAAGAGTAATCAAAGTGGCTTGCAGTGTCTTGGAAGTGATGGGGTTGTGCAGTGGAATGGGGAGTTTACCTTGAGATTGTTCGTGTAAGTACAATTTTTATTTTTACAGTCTTGTCCTTTTTTCTTTCTTTGGTTTCTTTGTTTATTTTTCAGATCTTTGTGCAAGATAGATTTCCATTTTAAGGACCAAGTATTGACATTTTGTGTGGGGAAATAGGTATCCTGTGTGAAGAAAACTACTGGGGTTTGTTTTTATGTGAGTTGAGATTGCGATATGCTCTTAAATATGCTACCCATTTTCTATTTCTTTTCAGTTTTGATGTTACATTGTTGTGTGAGCTACAATTTCAACTGACCACAAATGCAAAACCCATATTTCAGTTTTGCATAACGCTTTGCAAAATCTGTGTCATTAAATACACTACCCATTGCCTATTTCCTTTGGAGTTTGTTGTTTCTTTGTCATTTGCTATTAAATGATCATAAATTCAATATATCCATTTTCTTTTGTTGCATGGAGCAATGCAAACCATAAATGAATACGAGCATTGCTATTTTAGGAGTTAGGCCCGGTAATTTGTTCTCAGAGGGCTTTTGTTTGTGTCCGATGTTGTATGAATGTGGAAGTTGTGTGCTCTGTTGACATTTGAAAATATAATTTTTTGTTTGACCTTTCGCTTTCAGATACACAAAACAATTGTGGAAAACCCTTGTATATCATGTCCGTGAATTGTTATGATTGAGAATATGAATTTCTAGAATATTTTGTGTCCCACAATAGATATCCATTTTTGCAAATCTCCCTTATGTTGTCTTTAGGGTTTGTTTTTAGTATGAGAGTTTATAAGTTTAAATGATCCAAAATGCAAATATCCATGTTCTATTCTTGCATAATTCGGTGTAAATTTTTTTTAACTGAATATGGGCATTGTTATCTTGATAGAAGATAGCTCATTTTGCGTTGATAAGATCATCAATGGTCATTTTTTTTTTGTATTGTTGTTTTACTTTTAAGATGGAACCTGTGTTGTGTAAAAAATTGAATACATAAATTTTTGGACGACATTTGCTCTTTGAAAATAAATATAAAATCATCAAAACCTCTTCATACTACTAATAATTGGTTATATTTTTACTAGCACTAGATTACATCTGCTCTTTGAAAATAAATATACAATCATCAAAACCTCATCATACTACTAATAATCAGTTATTATTTTTACTAGCACTTGCACAGTTATTATTTTTATTTGTATTTTTATCATACGGATGGAGATGTAACAAACATTTTCCCCATTTTTACTTTTTCGGCAGGAGACAACACTTTCGGGACTATCATATAATAATTATTTGTTAAAATACAAGTTGTAGCCAAATGTGTGCCCTTTACAAGTTGAATGAAATATTTAGATAGTTGAGTAACTGCTTGAAATATAGACAACAATATACCGAATGCCATTGATGAATTTAAATCATATTGTATATAGTGTTAAAGTATATCTGAATGTAGGTGTTGTAACTTGTTAGATTCTCTTCATTGGAAGCTGACATTTTATATTGTAACAGTAAACTAATGCTAAATAATGGTTCATCTGGCAATTGCTACCTGCTTGGATGTTGAGTTGTAAATACGTAAGGGATTAGATTTTTTGGTAATGATAAATGACTGTGGTCAGTTGTTTATCCTCACTGGACATGGCTTTTGATGTAAATACCACAACATTGAAATCATCTTAAACATATTTGAAAAGAGAAATATTGAAATCATGAGACTTTGAAAGTTCCCTATGGAAATTAGTGAAATATAAAATGAGTGAATAGACTTCAGGTATAGTTTGATCTATAATGGATTGGGTTTCCGGATAAATATGATTAAGAAAGGATTTTCATTAGAGTGATTAAAATGAATTTATTTTACGTAGTATGAAGATGGATATCTTTTTTTAAACATATCACTTGTTTAAATTTTTGTATTTAGCAAGGTCATGTTATATTGTGTTTTAACTTGTGAAAATCATGGAATATACCCTCACATTAAAACAAATGTTTTTGACAAATGAATGTCATCCCTACTTTAAGCCTAGCTTATAAGCGGCACCATTTAAACAATTAAAGTTTGCACTTAGGGAAAGGACAATTGCTTTTCAAATTATCCTTTTAGATTATATTTGGCATAATATAAATTATTATATTTTATACTCTCTATTGCTTTACAAAATAATTTTTAAATACTTATAGTCAGATAATATTTTATTTTTAATTTTAGATTATAAAATATATTTTCCTAAAATATTATTAATTGAACATTATGAAATAAAATTACAATTTATATATTTAAATACTTTTAGGATAACATTCTAATATTTAGATATTATACATTTAATATTTTATAAATTATATATTATTAAATATAAATATAATATAGATTTTACATATAATATTTGATTAAATTTTTAAATATATTATATGTTTAATATTTATTTATATTTGTTTAAATATATATTTAATTTAAAAATATATATATATAAAATATATTTATTATTTACATATTATATTAAATATTTAATGCAAAAATCTATTTATATATCCCTCTCTCCTCTCTCTTTATCTCTCTTTCCCTCCATATCCACCTCCATCTTCATTTGAAGCTATCACTTCTCTATCGAGAGCTTTGTTGCACAAACATCATTTGCTAAATGACCTAATTGACATCATGTATTGCACAAATGCATGAAAAAAAAAATGATTTTAAAATTGACCTTCCAAACATCTTCGGCGTACCTATTGCACACCAAGGTGCAATTGCTAGTAATATCTTATTTAAATATAATTAGCTGATAGGCTATTCTACATGGGCGAAGCCCACCGGCATTTCCCCTAGTCTGACGCCAGAAAAGAGGTGGGGTTGCCGTCCAGTCTGATTAGCTCCCTGCAAAACGTACTCATCACATCGTATTCAATAGGTAGGTCAATTGTTTGGTTGTCCAACTTTATCATGTCTGCTAAATTTTACAGATGATAAATAAGGAGTTACAAAGGAGAAAAAGAAATTATATTTTATCTTTAATGATCGTGCTGCCAGGCTGTCAAGCTCATCCACAAGAGGGATTTTTGTGTACACCGCATGCCAAAAGACAAACCACAAGAATTAATTTGCCTTCTTATGGAAAGTTTTTCAAATTGTATGGACGTATTTGGAGATTATATTTAAGATATTTATGTTAACTTGCAAATGAATATATATTTAATTAATTAATTGTTATATTAAATATTAAATGAGGTTTAATATATTAGATTTCACATATTTTTTAATTAATTATATTAAATGATAATAGTAGTTTATATATCTTAATATTAATCTATATAGTATAGGTTGAGAGATAATATTTTAGAGGAGTATATTTTATTTTTTACTCTTTCTTCCAATTAAAAAAATACCCACTTCCACGTCTACTATATAGATTAATATTAAGATATATATTAAAATATTATTAAAAGATATTAATATTATATTATTAATATTAGTACTATTTGATAGTAATATGTTATTATTAATATATGATATTACTATTGTTAAATTTATATTATAATTATTATAAAGTAAAAAAAAAAAATTATTATTAGGTTTAAGGCTAGGGTTAAGGTTTATTGTTAGTGTTAGTGTTAGGGTTAGGGATATGGACATAATTAAATTTAGGGTTACAATTATAGTTAGTGTAGGTGATTAATTGTATTCTCAATTCTAATCTGAACAATAATTGAAATAATAGTTCTATAACTCTTGACCCTAAATCATAAATAATAAGCCCTAATCATAACCCTAACTTATACCTAACCCTACCCAAAAATCATAATCATAACCCTAACCTAACCCTAATCTTAACCCTATTTCTCATAACCCTAACACTAAATTTAACCATAACTCTAACCTCAACCCTAACCCTAAACCATACCCACAACTAACTCTATCCTTATTATAAACCCTAAACCATAAACCCTAATCATAACCATAACCTTACCATAACACTAACAAAATACCATAATCATAACCCTAACCTAACCATAATCGTAACTTTATTTCTCATAACACTAACACTAACCCTAACCCTAATTCTAACCATGATCATAACCTTAACCCTAATTCTTTTTCTCATAACCCCAATCTCAACCCTAAAATAATTCTTAACCTTAATCCAAAATCCTATCTCTAATCCCAACCCTAATCCCAATCATAAATGTAACTCTAAACCTAACCATAAACCATAGACCCTAATTGCAACCCTAAACTAACCCTGACTTTAACATGAACCCTAACCCTAACCATAATCTTAATTATAACCCTAAATTGTAACCCTAATCTCAACTCTATTCCAAACACTAATCCTATTCTTAACAATAACCCTAACCCTAGCCTTGATCCTAACCTTAATGCAAAACTAAACCCTAACTTAACGCTAACCTAGCCATAACTCTAATCCTAACCAAAACACTAATTGTATTCATAACTCTAATCCCAACAATAACTATAACTCTTAACCCTATACCATAAACCATAAGACCTAATCATAACCCTAACCTATACTTAATACTAATTGAAAACCATAATCATAACCCTATCGTAACCCTATTTCTTATAACTCTAGCACTAAACCTAGCCAAAACCCTAACCCCAACCCTAACCATAGACCATACCCACAACCTAACCCTATCCTTACCATGATCCCTCAACCATAAACATAAACCTAGAACCTAACCATAATAGTAACCTTATTTCTCCTAACCCTTACCCTAACAATAATCCTATTCCTAACCCTAACCCTAACCCCAAATAAATCCCTAACACTAACTATAATTCTAACCCTAACACTAACCATAACTCTAATACTAAGCCTAACCCAATTTGTAACCCTAAACATGACCATAATCATAACCTTGTCCTTAACCCTAACCCTCACCTTCACCCTATGCCTAACCCTAACCCTAACACTATTCCTCATAACTGTAATTGTAACTCTAGCCCTAGCCCTAAACCTAACCATAATATTGAACCTAAGCCTAATACTAACCCTATTCCTAAATTTAACCCTAAACCGCAACCTAACTCAACTTTAATTCCTAATCATAACCACAACTCTAGAACTAACCCTAAACCTGAAATGATAAACCCTAATTATAACTCTAAACTAACCAGGTAACCCTAATCAAATACCATAATTGTAACTCTAACCTAACACTAATCCTAACCTTTTTTTCTCATAATATTAATCCAAACCTTAAACCATAAACCCTGGTAACCCTAAACTTTCCCTAACTCGAGCCATAAAGCAT
Organism: Sequoia sempervirens; assembly: GCA_007258455.2. Taxonomy (NCBI): domain Eukaryota; kingdom Viridiplantae; phylum Streptophyta; class Pinopsida; order Cupressales; family Cupressaceae; genus Sequoia; species Sequoia sempervirens. Next base: position 131,364,187 of record VDFB02026320.1, on the reverse strand, counting down.
AATCATATCTCTAACCTAACCCTAATCTTAACCCTGTTTCTCACAATCTTAACAGGAAACCTAAGAATAACTCTAACCCCAATGCTAAACCTAAACCATACCCATAGCTAAAATTATCCTTGTCATAAATCTTAAACCATAAACCCTAATCTTAACCCTAACCTAACCCTAATGCTAACAAAATACCATAATTGTAACCTTAACCTAACCATTATCATAACTTTATTTCTCATAACACTAACACTAACTCTAACCCTAACCCTAACCCTAACCCAAACACTAGCCTAACCATAACCCTAACCAAATCCCTAACGATAACTGTAACCCTAACCCAAACCCAAACTCCAACCCTAACCCTAACCTTAATTCTTTTTCTCATAACTCTAGTCTAATGTCGGCGTGGAGAACTTAATGGAAAAAAAAAATCAGTATGTGGTCATTTACCTCATTTACAACAAAAGGACAATTTGTAATCTAATCAGCCTATCGGCGTATGTATTGCACCTCATTGGGGTGCAAGTGCTAGTATTTAGTTCGGTTATGTGGTAATAGTTTGCCTAAGCTATGCATAGGGTTAATAATTTGGTTAAATTAGCTGACTTAGTTAATTGATGCGTTGATATCATAGTTAAGTTAGAATTTACAGTCATGGGTTTGACTTGACATTCACTATTAAGCAAGAAACACAATACTGAAAAGAAGTAATGGAATAGTAAATCGATGCAGCTGTAAGAAACAAGTAATACTTATCAAACACAATCACAGGAAAATTGTAACGAATGTTGTATTTTTCTGTATTGGAGAAGATCAACTCAATCTTGATCCTGGTAGTAGTATCAATACACGCATATCTTACATATATTTCGGCAACCCCAAACTGTTTAAAAGGCCAATTTGGCAGCCTCCTTACTAACTCCCTGGGAGTAAGTAGTTGGTCTCTGAGAAGAAAGTGTGTTCAAGAGTGCAACTATGGTGGAGATGAGAGATTTGAATAGCTGGTTGATTTTATGTTCAACGAGGGGAAGAGCAGTCTCCAAGTCATGGAGTGCCAAGGTGGAGGGAGAGAAATGAAGCGAGAGCTGCAATTTGGACTTGGAGTTAAGAAGATTATTAAGATTTCCCAGTGCAATATCTGCAGCTTCTAACTCGTGCAAGAACCTTGATGATGACGATGACCTCTTTCTCATCTCAAATGCCTCCTTTAATATCTTGTGTTGCAGACAAGTGAAATGGGTAGGAAGAGGAAGAGATGGAATTCTCATGTGAGATGTCTTGAAGGAAAGAGCTGTGACAAGGGTAGAGCAGACCATGATGGTGATGGCCTTGGCATGGTTGATGCTGATGGCAGCTTGTGCTACTCCTGCTTTATCCTCAACGTTGAGCTTCTCTGCCATTCGCCTCAAAATGGACATGCATTTATCCAGCTGGGAATGAGCGTCCTTCTTACTCAGCCAAGTGGCGAGGGCGGTGCGTGCCCTTTCAAGGGTATGGGCGAGGGAGTGAGAGCAGGGCCAAGGCCACGAATGGCTACCTGCACACACGCGTGCTGCTTTCTGATTTCTGCAACGCTGTCCCTTAACAAATTGCACACCTCAAGCAGATGGAGTATGTCATCCAGATGTGCGTTCATCCATTTGCTCCCCATGTCTTCCATCTCTGTCTTTATGTTTGACAATTCGGAATAGCAATTCACCAACACCTCCAACGCTTGGCCAAGCCAATCTGTTCCGAAACATGAGGAAGAAGAACAAGACTCCTCCAATATTTGTATCTCGTCTGTGAGAACTGGGTGCTCCTGCAGCGTGGAGGGCATGCTCTTTGAGCGATTGTGGTAGCCGTGATGCTTGCGAGGAGAGTGCAGGGCCATGGCCACCCCAAGAGAGGAGAGACGAGAGAAAGAAGGTATTGCAATGCTCATGCTCATTCTATTGTGTATTGCTTCCTCTAATGATGCTGATGCTGATTGGGATGTTGTTTCTGGATTGGCCTTCTCTCTGCCTATTAACATGATTTATACAACTCACTATGACTGGGCACAGCAGGTAGACACGCAGAGAGAATCCCGGCTAGAGGCATCTAATTTCTAAAAATGAGTATGATATATCTCTTGTCCCCCGCCACTGTTTGCTTACTTTGGTGTCCCACGCTTTCCATGTGCCATACCTCCTAATCTAATGGTATGCCTGTCTCATGGTTTCAACCCCTAAAAACATCACAGCTAAACATCATGTGGCCAACCAATTTAGGTTAGAAAGTTTAAGTTTAATCAAACTTTGTAATTGGGATCGTCTTAATTTGCAGATCACATGTCTCCTCTACAAACGTGCACAAGCTGGTTTTTAAATTGATCATTTAGGAAGCAAAATTTCTATCAGATCTTTATGCCGCATGAGCAATATATTTATGTCTTATATTTATATTTATATTTATGCCGCATGAGCAATATGAAGCACTCATATTCTCAAGGTACTATTAGAAATCTACTTTAAAAAATATTTTACAAATCTTTAAAGATTTTTGCTACACCAATCTACCACCTTCAATAAGTTTGTTCATCACCTTCTCTATATCGACTTTTGCATATTATTTCTAAAAGTTGGAGCAATTATGAACCTTTGATAGAATATTGTGCTCACCACCAAAAGTATGCATAGGGGACTGTTCAACGAGATAAATTATCAAACAAAATAACAATAACTCCTTGCTCTTCTACTATAAAGCCTCATTAGAGGAGTATTCCATAATTATTCCCTTCCTTCATGCACCTATGCACTGCCCTCTGTGATTATCAAAATTCAGTTAGTAGTCGAGATAAAAGGTCCACTTCTAGCTGAATTGAGAGATCCGAGCCCGCAAACCAAAACAATCCCCAACCTTTTAGTAAAGGGTTCCTTCAATTTAACCCTCCTAAAAAAACCACTAAAAATGTTAATAACTAAGTAGCTGTTGTCAAAGCCTCGGTACCCTTCAGTTATGGCGATCCGAAAAGACAATTCACTCCCTTGCCTAATACCCTTCAAAACACAATGTCCCAACTTTTAGAACAACAAATGATTAACTTGCCACCTATCAAAACATTTGACCCTACTAAGCCATTACCCTTGAGCTTCAAATCAAATGCTTATTGCCACTACCATTGACAAAATGGACATGACACGAAACATTGCAAGTGTCTTAAACATCTTGTACAAGACCTCATTGATTTCGACCGTCTATCCATTGGAGGTGTTAGTGTTCAAGGAAATAAGTCTGTTGCACCTTCTAACCAAAACTTGCAAATTTTCACCAACCCAATGCCCAAACATAATATTTCATTTGTCAAAGCAAGCAGAAATACAAACAAGGATGTGATGAATGTTGATACAGATGATGAAAACAATGATCTATTAAAAATAATGCTATCAATGTCAATCCTATGGATGAAATGGTAGGAATGATAGACGTCATCCCTCATAAGGACCGACCTAAGAGCTCTCTTGAAATTGCTTTCTCCTCCAAGGATATACTTAAACATTTGCCTGATGGTCCTCTTTACATAGCTGGCCATATCTATGATAAGCCCACTAATGAGATATTAATAGATCTCGCCTGTGGAGAGAATGTGATCATCGATGAATTTTTACTTTTGCATGAACTTTATCAAGATGAATATGATAAACTAAAAGCATGGATCAAGACAAACAATGGTTTTTCTTGCCCTACGATAGGATCGATCACCCTACCATTGCAAATAGGACCAAAAAAATTTAGATGTCACATTCTCCATCATCCTGCAGTCAGACCAATTTCGTGTGAAGCTAGGCCACCCATGGCTTCGCTCCATGAAAGTTGTCCCTTTGGTTGTACATAAATGTTTAAAGTTTCCCTTTGAAAATGAAATATTCACTATCCACCATAGCAGCTTTAACCCCTTGCCATCTAAAGGAAACTTTTCTCTAGATGCCTTTTGGCCCGAACCCATGGAACCTATAAAGCCAAGAGAAGACTTCTTTTTCTTGTCCTATCAAAAGTTCAAGGAAAATAAGATAGTAGAACTATCTCTTTGAAACATATTCCCATCCACATATGAACCTACCATCCTTGATGAAACCATGCTTGAACCTAAACAAGAGCCAAACAACCAAGACCAACCGAAAACATAAACTTCACCTACATCCTCCAAAAGACGAAGAGTCAATGAAAACAACCCCGTAACACCTCCTAGAATAAAAAAAGTTTGCAAAGTCAAAGAGGAAGTGGTTGAACAACCTCCTGTGGTTCCTTTTGTTCCTCCCCTCAGGGAAGAAAAACAACCTATGGTTGATCAACCTGCTCCTACACAAATGCAACTTGATAAAAAAACCAAAAGAAATAGAGGTGCTAGAGAGCATAGGCATCAACGTCGTGCCCTTGCTCGTAAGTTACACAAAGAATTAAATAAAGAAAATAAACATCTGAACTTGACTGAAGCAATGCATGATGAACCTCCTCCCCAATCAAAATAACAAAACTCAATGCAACCTCCACAACAGGAGTTGAACTCCTCCATGGACATTATCATTTGACCTCCTATTGTGATCAACTTAGATGATGATGATGAGGTTGCTAAAATAGATGAAGAGGTGCATAACGAACTGAATACATTGTTCTCCTCTTCGATGAGCTTAAATGACAAACCTTCAGGTGCTTCTCCTAGTTCTAAAATTGATCTTGTCCCTTTGGCTAGTTCCCCACCTTTGGTATGCACAAAACATGATTTGGAGGCAGATGAATTGCTCATAGGTTGACTCACATTTTCCTTACTAGTCTTTTGCATTTTTCTTTTGTGTGATTGCATGTGCATGATATGATCCCTTATAATGTTTTGTTTGATGTTCTCTCTTTTTGTGACATTCCTCTATTTGTACCTTCATTCTTCTCTATGTTGTGCATCACTTTCACTTTTCATCTTTATCTTTTTCTTGTGTTTTCCTTTTGGGGATGATGCAAGGCATCGAGACATTCATGTCTCCTTCATGTCTCCTTCATGTTGACCCAAAAGACTTTCTTTTTCTTTTTCCTTTTCCTTTTCCTTTTCATCTTTATCTTTTTCTTGTGTTTTCCTTTTGGGGATGATGCAAGGCATTAAGACACCCTATGTTTCTTCCATGTTGACCCAAAAGGATTTTTTTTTCCTTTTTGGGATGACGCAAGGGGTCGAGACACCCTATGTCTCTTCCATGTTGACCCAAAAGGTTTTTCTTTGTTTTCTCTCGCTTTGTGTAATTCTTCGAGTTCTATGTGCATTTGGGGGATGATGATAGTTCCAAGCTATCTAAAAATCATTGCAACAAAGAACATATTGAAGCCAAATCCATAGATCCCTTATATGTTTGGTGTTTTCATTTTGGGGGCAACCCCTTTCTTTCTTTTTTTTTCTCTTGCATGACGTAGCTTTACTCGGAAAGATAATACTTGGCATAGGGATTTCCAAGTTGGCTCCCATGTCTTCTTTCTTGTTTTCATTTTCATTTGCTACTTTAAAGTAATTTCTCATAGTATGGTGTTTAGCAATTCCTTTAAAGTGGGGGCATACATTGGCATTATTCCTTTGCATTTTCTTTTTTCTTGGTTCTTAGTGCAACCTTCTTACTTCATGTACGATGCATTTGTCGCTTTGTGGATGACATTGGGTGTAATTTCCTCAAGGAGTGTGATCTCTCTTAGCATATTGCATTCCTCTTAGTGGCTTGATGTGACACACTGCATCCCCTAAGTTGTGAATTCCCTATTCTCTAATTGTTCCTCTCTTGGAGACATTAGACACAATGTTCCCTAAGTTAAAGACCTTGCATGAACTAAACAAGACTCCTTTAAACATTCTTTTCATGTTTCATTTTGCATTTGTTATATGGCCACCTTACATAACACAACTTGCATGCTTGTGGAGCCATTATGTTTGTTCATGAGTTCTAAGCATACGAAGTTTTGCTTGCCTCATGAAGCTCAAAAATCATTTTTGTGTGGCGCCTTATTAAAGTTATCAAGAGGTATAACTTTGGTATGGTTGAGTGGGAAGCCCAATTTGAGGCATGAATTTCCCCATAGCCACTTGTGTGTGTGTGAGTGTTGAACCAAATATTTTTGGGTATATGGCTCTCTTACACTTCTAGGGTTTTGTACCTAAAAGGAGAGAGGTACCAAAAACCTTAATAGATCACTCAAGAATAAGCCCTTGAGATTCCAATGTAAAGATGATTGAAATTTGTCTAAGGGGAATGTTTTAGATGTTGAAAATTGATAAAAGAGATTAACTACTAATGCAAAACTATTGAAATGCAAGATGTTTGAAAACATGCTATGATATGCAAAATGACCTAAAAATGTAAGCAAACTATAACATAAACTTATGAGATTTGAAGTGTGCACCTTGAGACTGGAAGTGGATGGGATGGAGCTCTAGAATCCTGAAGAAGTCACTATTGAATCCAACTGGGACTCATACGCCAAGCTAGGCGACTTAGTCCTATTTCGAGAAAATTCTGCCAGAACAGGTTTCAGACAACTAGGTACTCAGAACTACAAAAGCCTCTGTTTTGGGCCTAGCAGTGGGACTCATTCACCACTGATGGCGAATCAGTCCACTTTAGGATTTTTGGAAATTCAAAAGTGGAATCTATAGCTTTCGGTCTACACTTCAGATCCTGACAGGTTTCTGGATCTAAAACTATAGAATTCAACTTGTAGGTGTTCTCCAAGATTCTATTAGGGCTTTGACAACTTTGAATGACTAACAATTTATTGACAACTTTTTCATCCTTGCTCTTTGACAAATCTACACACTAGACCTGCAAAACACATGCAAAGAGGGGGAAAAATGGTTGTAGGGTTAGTAAATAGGGGTTTTCCTTGGTCAAACCCTGGTTTGGTAATTAAACCCTTGAAAATGAAATGAAATATGAAAAGAGAATGATGAATGAACAAAAGCAATGCTACAATTCACCAAACCCTTGAAGTAGAAATATAAAGACATGCAAGTAAAATATCCAATGGATGTAGACTTGAGAATGCTTGAAATGCCTAGAATGCTTAAGTGAATGGTTGATTAATTGATGGAATGATTGAGTGAATGAATGGGTGTTAAATGAGAGGAAAAACACTATATTTATACACAATTATGCAATATTTCCTAAAAAATACCACATCACAATCCGACCTTAGGTCTTAGAAAATAATAACCCACCAGAAATTTGAAATTATTTTGATTTTTGTGCTAAAGGGGACTCATTCACCCCTAGTGGAAAATGGGTCTCACTTAGGTATTTTACGCTGGTTTCAGAAATTAGATGTATTAAATGATGTTTATCGAGATTATTTTCAAAAATACACTTAAGTAAGGCCTGTAAGTGTAAAATGGGGCCAATTAGAGCATAAGAAAGGGTCAAATTATTGAGGAAAATCCTAGAAAAGTGTGAAAGTTTGTTACAACACTTTACAACACTTTTAAATAAGGCTTGTTAAGTGATAAAAAGAGGTTATTTAGGTGAAATATATCAATAAGATCCTAGAAAAGTGTGAAGGTGTGTTACAACACTTTACAACACTTTTGCAATAAAATTCTTCTTAATTCAAAAGGGTCCAAGACCTAATGTGAATATTTTGATCACATTATAATATTAAATCAAGACAAAACTAGGCCAACATTTACAAGAAAGACCCAAATGAGTGTGAAAATGTCCAAAGATACATTTTTCTACGCTACGTTTAGGCCCCACTTTAGTGAGAGGATGAACTTTCTTCAAACTCACACTAAAGTATCCAAACATGCACATCAAGAGGGAGCCAAATGCACCCATGCTAGAAAGATGAGACAACAATAATCAAGAGGGGTGATCAAGCCCCCAGGATTAAGATCCTTTGGAAAACCAAACATTAGCACAAAGAAACACACATGAAAATGATGTAAAGATTGAAAGGGAGAAAAGGAAAAAAAGAAGGAAAGAGAGAATCAGATCAAGCTTTGATCATTTTCCCATCTCATTGTGTATCAGATCTAGGATGTTTTTCTGGAAAACACATACTCATTATGAGGCGACGAAACTCATGGTTGTCCACTAGGTGAGAAGGCCTAAAAGGTGAGAAACATACACTCAAGGCTGGTATGCACTCACACACACATAGGTGGATATTAGGAGAGTCATGCCTCAGAATGGGCTTCCCGCTCAACCATACCAAAGTTATACCTCCTGATAACTTTAATAAGGCACCACAAAAGAAAGTGATTTTTTGAGCTTCATGAGACAAGCAAAGCTTTGTATGCTTGAAGCTCATGAACAAATGCGATGGTACCATAGGAATGCAAGCTGTGTTATGCAAGGTGGCCATATAAAAAAAATGCAAAATACAACATACAAAGAATGTTCAAAGGAGTCTTGCTTAGTTCATGTGAGGTCTTTAACTTAGGGAACATTGTGCTTAATGTCTCCAAGAGAGGATTGGTCAAAGAATAGAAAATTCACAACTTAGGGGATACAGTGTGTTGCATCAAGCCACCAAGAGGAATGTAATATCCTAAGATAGATCATGCTCATGAAGGAAATTGCACCCAATGTCATCCATAAAGCAAAAAATGCATCGTATGAAGTAGGAAGGCTGCACTAAGAACCAAGAAAAAGGAAAAATGCAAAAGAATAATGCCAATGTATGCCCCCACTTTAAAGGAATTGCTACACACCGTACTGTGAGAAATTAATTTAAAGTAGCAAATGAAAAATACGAATAAGAAAGAAGACATGAGAGCCAACTTGGAAAGACCTATGCCAAGTCATATGTTTCCAAGTGAAGCTACGTCATGTTATAGAAAAAGAAAAGGAAGGGGTTGCCCCCAAAATGAAAACACCAAACGCATAAGGGATCTATGGATTTGGGGTCAGTATGTTCTTTTCTGCAATGTTTTTTAGAGAGCTTGGAACTGTTATCATCCCCCAAATACATAGAACTGGAAGAATGACACAAAGAGAGAAAAAACAAAGAAAAGAAAGAGTCTTTTGGGTTAACATGGAAGAGACACAGGGTGTCACGACGCCTTGCATCATCCCCAAAAGGAAAACACAAGACAAAAAAAAAAAAGATAAATGAAAAGGTAGAAGAAAAGGGGCCTTTTGGGTCAACATGAAAGAGACATGAATGTCTCAATGCCTTGCATCATCCCCAAAAGGAAAACACAAGAAAAGATAAAAGAAAATGAAAAGAAAAAGAAAAGCCTTTTGGGTCAACATGAAAGAGAAATGAATGTATCAATGATTTGCGTCATCCCCAAAAGGAAAACACAAGATAAAAATAAAAAAGACAAAAAGGCGAAAGTGATGCATGACATAGAGAAGAATGAAGGTATAAATAGAAGAATGTCACAAAGAGAGAGAACATCAAAGAGAACATCATGGGGGATCACATTATGCACATGAAAACACACAAAAGAAAAATAAATAGAAAAAGAAAAAGAACAATACTAGTAAGGAAAATGCAAGTCAGTCATCAAGCAAGTCATCTGCCTCCCAAGCTCAGTCTGTATAAGTGGAGGGTGAATAACATAGCTAAGGGACAACAAAAAATTCACTACTAGGACAAGGCTAGCAACTTCTTGCCCCCACTGGGTGCAAGGAAAGAATGAGATGAGGTAGGTGAGTGAAAGGTCATGTAATAGTGAGAAGAGAATGTTCTACAACTATTACATGATAAGGAGTTGGAGAGTATTTTATGGGTTCAGTGGATAGCAATTATCGCCATCGAAATGATACTTGCTCAATATTTCTTTCAATGTACGACATTCATCACTACGATGTCCAAGAACAAGATGATATGCACAATGTGGAACATTGGCATCTTTAGGATATATCACCAACCTATTCATAGGTGGCAATAGTATGTGACCTTTGTTTACAAGTATTTGCAATTTCCTTTCACTTTCAAGTGGTGGACGGAGAGGAAACTTTAGTTTTTGTAATTTGTAAGGCCTCTTGTGTTTGTTAGATTCACCCTTCTCTCAAATTGAAGGAGGAGGTCCCAAAGCAATCCTCTCATCCTTGTCATTGCTATCAGTCAAGGGTTGCTCTCTAGGAAGAAGGGCATTCAGATTGGGAGGGGAATCAAAGATCACCGTGCCATCATCATGAAGCCTCAGATATTCTCTAGGAAGCTTGATATCCTAACCCCGTGGTGTTTTCATCTTTTGAAGTTTTCTCTAAGAGTTGATGAATTCCATGTTCAGTTGTTGTGTCACATCCTTGTTTACTCAAAATAGTGAAACCCTTTCCATATGTGTCTTGAAGGTTGATGGGAGTGTTTGTTACTTTGTTATCATAAAATGGTTGAGTGTGTGTTTGTCTAGAAGAACTAGGTTCACCTTGTGTAGGGAACTTAGGTTCTAATTTTTTTTCAAGAAGTAACCAAACATCTCAGGAGGTGGTACTGGAGGAAGGTCTTGTTGTTTCATGGATGGATAAAAGAATGCATTGGCTTCAAGGTTGTCAAGACAATAATTTAGGAACTTATTCATGTTGTCATCATCTTCTCCAATGATGCCAACATCACGAGGAGGACATTCATGAGGATTTGAAGGAGCACAAGTGAGTTCAATGTCATTAGGATCAGTTCCAAAGGCACAACTTGACATATCAACTAAGAATTTTAATGACATCCAAAGCTTATTGAAACACATATCCACATGATTCAAATTTTAGATTGCACAAGATGAACTAAATGCAAGAAATTGAATGAGACAACAAATCTGGGAATAGAAACAAAAAGGTAACAACAAAAAACATAAATGCAGAGAATGAATTGGAAATGATAGAAAATGTAGTGTAAAATGTGCAACTGGACTAATTTGCCCAGGGTGGTGAATGAGTCTAGGGAGTGATTTTTTTGAAAATTTTCAGAATTTTTGAATTGGTTTTTATGCTTTTTATATTTTTTGATGTAGGTATAATATGATAGCACAAAATTTTATTGATTTTTAATAAAATGAAATGCAAAAATGCAAGCTAGATGAGTTTTTCACTAATGCAAATTTAAAAACCCTAGAATGCAAATTAAACAATGCAAAATGCAATGCAATGTTAATGTAAGATAGTCCTAGGATGTAAATGCACTCTAATAAGAAATATGATGTTCTAAGGTTGGGTTCACCAAAATGAACCAAATATTTTGGGTATATGGCTCTCTTACACTTCTAGGGTTTTGCACCTAAAAGGAGAGAGGTAACAAAAACCTTAATGGCTCACTCAAGAATAAGCCCTTGAGATTCTAATGTAAAGATGATTGAAATCTATCTAAGGGGAGGGTAATCCCATAATAGTGGTTTACAATTTTTGGCCAAATTGGACACTGAAATTATTATTTTTAACTAAATCTTCACATTCGGGCACCTATAGCGGCTAAACTGTGAGGAATTTGAAGATGGTGCAAACTAGAGTCTCATGAAATTTTGTCTGTAGATTCTAAAAATATTTTTTTCAAAATTTTTGGAATCAAATTGCACTTCTTTTTCATCTCCCATGAAAATTGATTTTTTTTAGAAAACAACATTTTTAAAAAGTGACGCACACTGTATAACACATAACTTTTTTTCCATGAAGGATAAAATTCTAATTCTTTCAAATTTAGATTTTTAACTCTGATATCTAGTGCTTCCACTTGGTTAGATAGTTTTTTATTGAATATTTTTTCCTTAATCAAGTTTCAAAGTCAAAAATTACAATTCGACCGACATATAATGCATAACTTTTTTGTATATGTCAAAATTTTATTTTATTTTTGTTGGATCAAGGACTTCAATATCTGGTGCACTCATATTTTTCAATTTTTTTGATAATCTTCTATTTTTCCACATGTGAAGAACAAAAGAAATTTATTTTTTGATGAAAAACCTATGTTTAATAAAACTTAAAAAAAATACATAACAAAACCAAAACATATTAAAATTATATTCATTGGATAGCTTGTTACGAGGAATACCATAATAATTTGAAATAAATTTTAAATGAATTCATTTGATCCCCCAAAAGGTAAATCAAAAGTGATGTTTTATCAGCATTTTGATAGGTGTAAAGGAGACACATTTATAGGTATGGTTTAAAACTAGCGAGGTTCTATCCAAGGGGGTTTGATCTAAGGTGATTTGATCAAGCCCTCTTCAATTGGAATCCTTAAAATGGAACTTTTTATGGCTTAAATCATTATATTTTCTAAAAATATGTGATTTCAGCTAAAATTTGTTCCTCACAAGAATTGTAAACCACTATTATGACAGCACCCGGGACTATTCTAGATGCTGAAAACTAATAAAAGAGATTAACTACTAATGCAAAACTAATGAAATGTAAGATGTTTGAAACACACTGTGATATGCAAAATGACCTAGAAATTTAAACAAACTGTAACAAAAACTTATGAGATTTGAAGTGTGCACCTGGAGACTGGAAGAGGATGGGATGGAGCTTTGGAGTCCTAAAGAAGTCACTATTGAAGCCAACTAGGACTCATACACCAAGCTGGGCGACTTAGTCCTGTTTTGGGGAAATTATGCCACAACAAGTTTCAGACAACTGGGTACTCAAAACTAAAAAAACCTCTATTTTGGGTCTGGTAGTGGGACTCATTCACCACTGATGGTGAATTAGTCCACTTCGAGATTTATGGAAATTCAAAAGTGGAATTTGTAGCTCCTGGTCTACACTTCAGCTCTTGATAGGTTTCCAGATTTGAAACTGTAGAATTTGACCCATAGGTGTTCTCCAAGCTTCCATTAGGGATTTGGAAACTTTGAATGACTTTGAAAATTTGTTGACAACTTTTCCAACCTTGCTCTTTGAAAAATTTTCACACTAGACCTGCAAAACACATGCAAAGAGGGGGAAAAATGGTTGAAGGGTTAGTAAATAGGGGTTTGCCTTGCTCAAACCCCGGTTTGGTAATCAAACCCTTGAAAATGAAATAAAATATGAAAAGAGAATGATGAATGAAAAAAAGCAATGCTACAACTCACCAAACCCTTGAAGTAGAAATCTAAAGACATGCAAGTAAAAGCTCCAATGGATGTAGACTTGAGAATGCTTAAGTGAATGATTGATTAATTGATGGAATGATTGAGTGAATGAATGGGGGTGAAATGAGAGGAAAAAACCTATATTTATACACAATTATGCAATATTTCTTGAAAATACCACATCACAGGCCGACCTTAGGTCTTAGAAAATAATAACCCATTAGAAATTTGAAATTATTTTGATTTTTGTGCCAAAGGGGACTCTCCCACTTAGGCATTTTAAGTTGGCTTCAAAAATTAGATGTATTAAATGATGTTTATCAGGATTATTTTCAAAAAAACACTTTAGTAAGGCCTATAAGTGTAAAATGGGGCCAATTAAAGCATACAAAAGGGTCAAATTATTGATGAAAATCCTAAAAAAGTGTGGAAGTTTGTTACAAAACTTTACAACACTTTGAAATAAGGCTTGGTAAGTGATAAAAAAGGTTATTTAGGTGAAAGATGCTACAACACTTTGCAAGGCATCAAAAAATTGTCATTAATTCACAAGGGTCCAAGACCCAATGTGAATGTGTTGACCACATTACAACATTAAATCAACAAAAAACTAGGCCAACATCCATAAGAAAGACCCAAATAATCATGAAAATGTCCAAAGATACATTTTTCTATGCTACCAGTAAATACTAGCCATGAGTGTATGTTTCTCACCTTTTAGGACTTCTCACCCTATGGACAACTATAAGTTTCGTCGCCTCAGAGTGAGTATGCATTCTTTTTGGGACAAAAATCCTAGGCTTGGTCCACATCATGATGGAAAAATGGTCAAAGCTTGATTCAAATTTTTTTTATCTCTCTCTCTTTTCTCTTTTTCATCTTTGGCAGTGTATGCTTGGCCTTATCATTGTTCTTTATATCATTCTCATGTGCGTTCCTTTCTACTCATGTTAGTTTGTTATGGGAGTTTGATCCTGGGGGCTTGATCACCCCTCTTGATCATTTCCATCTCATCTTGCTAGCATTGGTACATTGGAACCCCTCTTGATGCGTGTTTATCTACTTTAGTGTGAGTTTGAAGTAGGTTCATCCTCTCACTAAAGTGGGGGCTAAATAGAATCACCAAAAAAGTAACCCTTGTACTTTCTCTGACTTGTTTGGGCCCTCCTTGTGATTTTGGCTTAATGTTTCCTTGATTTAGTGTTGTAATGTGGATAACACATTCACATTAGGTCTCGGGTCCTTGTGAACTAATGGGATTTTAATGGTACCTTGCAAAAGTGTTGTGAAGTGTTGCAACACACTTTCACACTTTTCTAGGGTTTTATCAATTAACTAAGCATAATAAAAATACTTTTAATCATAATCAACATTAACCTTTCCTTATTTGGAGTGTTGTAAAGTGTTGTAAAATAATTTCACATTCCTCTAGGCTTGTCATTAACAATTTGGATTTCTTATGCTTTAATTGACCCTATTTTGCATCCACAAGCCTCATTTATTGCATCTTTTTGAGGATAATCCTGACACCAATCATTGACCAATGATAATTTAGGTGTTCTTGGATTGTGTGGCCCAGATTTAGTGTCTAGGACTCATTCACCACCTTGGGAGAATGAGTCCCACCTAGGCCTTTTTGGCCTCGATGGAGGTTTTGTTGAATACCCAAGATACTAAGAGGGGGGTGTAGTATCTTCTTAAACTTATTGAACAAATTCCATCCAAATACTCCAATGCATACAACAATAAAAATGAGCAAGAGCATTAGCAGAACATAAAAGCACACAACACATGAACACTAGGATTTTTATGTGGAAAACCAAAAATGGGAAAACCATGGTGAGGATTAGTTCACAATATAATATAACCAGTTATAAGATATTACAAAGGGTGGCTCACAACCAAGACTCACTATCCAAAATGGGAGGCTCACTGCCTATAAAGCTACAATATAAAAATGGCTTACTTCCAGAATATGAACTGATAAAGTTACACCTAACAAGTGCTAATTTAGTTCCTTTGATGCTCAATAAATTGGCTTTACACACTTCATCATTTGCACATACTTTTCTATCACTCTTCACTTTTTTCATGATCAATCTCAAAAACATCCAATATATATATATATATATATATATGACTCATCCGCAAGCATCAATTAGGCCAGATTAATTAGATGCAACCCTTATTAGCCAAAAAGATTAACTGTTAGCTTCAAGCTTGTACAAAACCTTTCCAAAAATAATTCAAGCGTGCAGTACGCTACAATATGTCGACATGGACCTAATATAGGTCACAAATACATCCACAATGCAAAATTAATTCAATATAACATCAACTCTTGATTAGGTCGGTTAGGGATAGACCTAATAACAAAATACAACAGAATGATGTTAACTCGCCATATGAGCACGAGCAGATGAAATTGTAAGTATACAAACTTATAGCAACCAAGAACCAACTCCTAAAACCACAAATTAAGATATTTATTAGTAGAGGATTGCAGACCAAAATACCAAAGGATAATAACTGTCATACCAGTTTATAACACTAGATCAAGCTTGAACTTGTAGTTACAACTCATATAACATGGTGACATCAATGAGAACACAAAAGCTGCACAATGAGATGTTCTTCTTCATTCTTCCAACAATCTCCCCCTTTGTCATTGATGGTAACATGTTCCAAAAGAATTTACAAACCTCCTATGTGCGACAAGTTCTTCCCTTTTCTCTCCATGACATTCTCTCCCCCTTTGACATCAAGGACAAAGGGCGGTCTAAAAATATGAAAACTAAAAAAGCATTACCTGGAGGAAGGTGAGCCTTGAAGCTCCTTGAGAATACCTTTCCATGCTATCTTTTCATTTTTCCAACTCTTCTTAGTAGAAACCAACATTCTATTCAGAGATTCTAATTCCATTAGGCTTTCTTCTACATCATTTGGAGTGCATGGAGTTAGATTGATCTTCGCTAGTTTTTCTGGATTTACCAAAGCATTGGCCACTAGAGTGTACTCCATTCTCAAAAGGTCACCTAGCTAACTGAATCATCTAATGATTTCTTCCTTTTTCTTCTATAGAATAAAAAATTTCTCTCTGCGAGCAGAGATAGCATTCCAGGTTGTCCTGTCTCTATCTTTAGATGCATTGTATGTACTGGAAACAAATATCAACTAGGACTCAATGGATTCCATGAGATCTTTGATACCCTGTGTGGAATCTGACCACTTTATACAGTAAGAAAACACAATATTTGCTTCAGACTCACAAGCTTGCACAAATTCTAGGCTCTTTTCAACATTGGTGTGTGCCAGAGCACACTTATCATGAAGTTTTGAAAGTTTTTTCTTTGCTATTTTCTCCTCAATCTCTTGTCTTCTCACCAAGTTCAGAGGTATACTCCTTGAAGGAGTTCAATAGAATTTTCATATTCTCTATTAGAGTGAGAGATGTATCTATTGATGTACCAAGGGTGGCCTCCTGCAAGGTTTTGAGGGCATCATCAATAAGCTCTGTCCCATTTTGATGTGTTTCCAAAATTTCTTTTCTTCTAGATGCATGCAATGCATTGCAATGCATCCCCTAACACCAATTTGTGAATCGAAGATATTTTTTTCTAAAACCACACTACCTTGAACCATGGGGATTTGTAGAAGTTCTAGAGGAATTACTAGTTGGAACCTTATTTGCTTAGATAACAAGCCTTTTAAAACATCATCGCCAAAGGAGGATTCTCTAGAGGACCTTTGTGATTCCACAACCTGCATTTGATCTTCTTCATTCTTCCTGGTAGATTCCCCATTTCTTTCTTCTTCCTCTCCTTTTTCTTCTTCTACTTTTTTTTCTTCTTCTTCTACTTTTTCATCTTTTTCTCTTTCTTCTTCATTCCTTTCACCTTCATCTTTATCTTTTTCTCCTTCAGCTTGTACCAGAGGAACAACATCAAGCTTCTCTAGTTCAACTTCAAGTCCTCATTCTATTTCTCTATCTCCGGAGGGTCATTTGTAACACCTGTATCTGGATGGATATCTGTATCACCTGTACCCTGAGGAATGACTTCCTTTACCTCTACAAAATCTTCTTCTCCTAATTTTGGTGCAAAACTGGATGGGAGTGCACCAAACATACCATATTTCTAAGCCATACCCCTGATGGCTTCTATAGTTTCTTTCTTTATTTTCTTTATTTTCCTTTTATCTTTTGTCATCAAAATGTTTACCCTTTTCTTCATCCAAAAAATCTTTGGGAATACCTTCTTCAAGGTTTCCAGATCATTTGTGTTCAAAGAGGATCCAATTTTCTCAAATGCCTCATTTCTTATCTTTTCTTCCAACTCAACAACCTCTAATCTTCTTTTCATCAGGGCCTCCCATAATTTCTCAAGAACATTGTTCTTAACATAGTCCCAACTAACTTCCAAAGTAATGGCATATTGAATAATAGCTAAAATCAATGTTTTCCTGTCCTCTCTACCTACTTGAGTATAAATTTCTACTATAGGCTACAACATATCTTCAAAATGTACCAATCCATTAACCAATGCCTCTAATCTGAGAGGGGAACCAGGTATTACCGGTGAGGCTTTTTGTTCTTCCTGGTCTGGAGATGCCTCTTCTGACATCTTTTCCTTCTTCGAGTTTAGTTTGGTGTACACATGAAAACCAAAAGTCTTTTCTTCATCTTCTTCAGAGGATGACACATATAGATATCTCTTAGTTCCAACACTTGCTTCTTGTGAAGCACCTTCACCAGAGGGCATGTTCCCTTTCTTCTTTCTTATCAATTTAGCTATAGGGTCTTCCTCCTCTTCTTGATCTTCGGTGATACTGAGGTTCTTTTCCCTGGTTTCCTTTTCCTTCTTACCTCTCTTGAATGGTGCCACCAGAGGGGTCTCTTTTCTTTTTCTTGATCTTGTATAGTGGGTCCCAAAGGAGCCAGGCCTTTTCCTTTACCCTGAGCACTAGGCTCTACCTTTACTGATTCAGGGGCTGCGGTTGGTTTTGAAGGAGTAGTCCTGCTGGATCTCCTCAGTCCTAATGATTCTCCAACCATTTGCTCTTAGTTTTCTCTTCCTTGTGCAATTTTTTCATTAGTGAAGCCATCCTTTCTAATAATTTGATCTACATTATTTCTTATCACAGACAACTTATTCTTCAAGTGAATTTCCATGGATTTTTCTTCATATGTGCCTACTCTTGGTTCACTAGAATCTTTTGGGATTTTCAATAGGACTTGTACATATCCTTCTGCTTCATCCTCTATAACTTCATAACCTAATGGTTGGATCTAGACAGTTTGGGGTTCAACTACCTCAATCATGCACTCATCTGTGGAGACATGAAATATGATGTCATTCTTGTTCTTTTCAACAAATTTACTTGGGATCCTTTCTTGTTCATTCATGTTGCTTTTGAATACATCAAAGAATGTTGTCAAAGCATTGTATCGACTCTTTAGAACACCCAAGCTATGCATATAATAAAAAATTGATGTGCAACAGGTCTTGATGTATCTAAAATCACCACATCATCTCTTCCAAGAAGCCATCTAAGAAAGTAGAACAACAAACAAACAATTAGGGAACCAAACTTAAATGCATATTTCTTCTCCCTTATCATCTTCAGATTTTCAAACAAAATTGTTGCCGGAGAAGTTCACACAGATCATATTCTGTACCATTTTCTACCATGTCATATCCGATTTATATAGCTATAACAAACACAAAATTTTCCCTATTTGTGAAGTAGATCTTGTGACTGATCATTATAGCTGCATACTTCACAACAGGATTGGTAATAGGCTTTGTTGCAAGGGCTCTTCTGTCAAATGTTGCTCTGGTGAGTTCCATCACCACTTCATTTTTTATAGACTTCAACACTGGTACTAGTCCGGTATCTTAGAGTCTAGCAATTGCCTTAATCACTTCTTTGGTTATTAGGCGAGGTCTGTTAGTCTAGAAAAAAATATGATGAATTCTATTAAGAGCTAGTTTAACATACTTGTCATCAACAGTGGAGCTAAAGTTAGGAAAATGATTCCATCGATCCAACTTCTTCGCAACAATATTTGCATACTCGCGTTTTATCAAAAAATCATCTTCGGTGAGCTCATTGTGCCACATATCTATCAATTTTTTGTGATTATATTCCTCAGTCTTAACTTGAATGTACATTCTAGTGCCTTCAATAGGCATGACACCTTGAATGGATGAGAATGCACCCAGAGGGTAGTCTTCGAATACCTTCATGGAATATTTCTTGTAGGAAGGTCTAGGTATTTCTGACATATTTACAACTACAGGTGTTGCCATCCTTTCAAAAATTGAGCTCTAATGATTTCAGAAAGTAGATTCACACAAACCCACAACAACACAAAAGAGTAAAATACCTTTTTCTTTTGCACAAACTAGAACTAGGGTTTGTTCAACTCACTCTTCAAATTGCATTGAAATTGCTCCGAATTTCTCCCCACTTTCTTCAAATGCACAAGTGATCAAAATCCCTTACAAATCCACTTTATAGATCAATGAGTTGCCCTAATTTGCATTAAATGCGATAGATTTCAAAAAGATGATAAAAACCTTCTTCATTGCACTGAAAAACCCTAATTTTCTCTATAAATGATCATGCCTACAACTTTTCTTCTGGTTCCTTTTGCATAAGCTTTGTTTATTAATTCTTTAAAACATATCTTTGTGCCAATATCTGCCACACTAGATATCTAGGGGGTTGAATAATTTTCTGTTAATGCTTACCCTAAGACCATGCTGGGTCTAATTTCCAGAGGAATTATCTACACCAGATGAGGGCACAAACACATTTGATGCCACTGGCTCTTCTTTCTTTTTCCAAATCTTGTTAATTTCTTACTTAACCTTATTCTTGTCAATTTTCTTCATTAGGTCATTCTTCTTTACCAGATTAGATTGCTTTCCCCCTTTACTTCGACATACTCTTGAAATGTGTCCGAGCTTGTTGCAATTGTAGAAAACAACATTTTTTCTGATTTGTTTGACCTCCATTAACCCTTGATCTGCGCTGATTTTCTTTGTGTCCAAACTTATATGCATAGCATTATCCAACAAAAGATTGATTCATTCTTCCTCCATTAAACCAATTCATCATCTGAGTTCTACATTCACTAGCTCTATGTACAACTTTCTTGCATGCAAAGTA
This sequence comes from Sequoia sempervirens, assembly GCA_007258455.2. NCBI lineage: Eukaryota > Viridiplantae > Streptophyta > Pinopsida > Cupressales > Cupressaceae > Sequoia > Sequoia sempervirens. Next base: position 131,344,008 of record VDFB02026320.1, on the reverse strand, counting down.
TTGTCCAGAGAGGGGACTAGCATATTGGTTTATTCTACTTCTACACTCCAGTGCCTTGTTACCAGATTTATTGCATGAAAATAAAACACTATTGAAAGATGGGTATCTTTGAGCATTTTCCTGTCTAATAGGCGGTCTTCTAGAAAAGCTTCTTGGATTTCTTATATGTTTTCCTTTATCTTGAGTCTTTTGATTATCCACTGTGTTTGAGGTCTACATGGCCTTAGAGCTTTCACCTTCTTCCATTCCCAAACCACCTTTTTCTTTAGTTGGTTTATGTCCTCCAATCAATTCATCAAGCTTGGTGGAGCTTGTTTTGAACTTATCTTCACAGAGTTTTTCTTTTTCCAAATTTTCTCTTAGGTTTACCACTTCTTTTTCAAGCCTTGTGCATTCATCAGTCTTGCTTTGCACCACTCTATTTAGAAAATCTTCAATTCTCTTCTTTTCCTCCACTTGCACCTTCAATTTAGTGATCTCTTCATTTGCTTGTTTTAATTGCTCACTTACTTCTCTAAGAACTTCTTTGAATTTCTTTAATTGCTCTTTCAATTTTTTGATGCATTCATTCACGTCATCAAGATTTTCTTTCAAATCCCTATTTTTATTTTCAGCCTTTTCAAGATCTTCAAGAGCAGCCCAAAGTTCTTCTATACCATCCATTTGTTCAATCTTCAAGATCTTCCTTAAGCTGTTAGGCTTCTTCGGAGGAACAAGGCTCTGATACCAATTGTTGAATACCCAAGATATTGAGAGGGGGGTTTGAATCAGTATCTTCTTAAACTTATTAAATAAACACCACCCAAATACTCCAATGCATATAACAATAAAAATGAGCAAGAGCATTAGCAGAACATAAAAGCACACAACACATGAACACTAGGATTTTTACGTGGAAAACCCAAAATGGGAAAAACCACGGTGAGGATTAGCTCACAATATAATATAACTGGTTAGAAGATATTACAAAGGGTGGATCACTACCAGGACTCACTTTCCAAAATGAGAGGCTCACTACCTACAAAGATACAATATAAAAATGGCTATATGAATTGATAAAGTTACAGCTAACAAGTGCTGATTTAGTTCCTTTGATGCTCAGTAAACTGACTTTACACACTTCATCATCTTCACATACTTTTCTATCACTCTTCACTTTTTTCATGATCAATCTCAAAACTATCCAATATATATATCTGACTCATCTACAAGCATCAATTAGGTTGGCCTAATTAGATGCAACCCTTATTCATCAAAAAGATTAATTGTCGGCTTCAAGCTTGTATAAAACCTTTCCAAAAAAAATTCAAGCATGAAATACACTATAATATGTCGGCATGGACCTGAGATAGGTCACAAATACATCCACAACACTAAATTAATTCATTATAACATCAAATCTTGATTAGGTCAGTTAGGGATAGACCGATAATAACAAAATACAACAATAGAATGATGCCAACTCGCCATACGAGCACTTGAGCACATGAAATTTTGAGTATACAAACTTCTAGCAACCAAGAACCAACTCCCAAAATGCAAGTTAAGATGTTCATCAGTGGAGGATTGTGGACCAAAATACTGAAGGACAATAACTGTCATACTGGTTCAAAATACCAGATCAAGCTTGAACTTGCAGTTGCAACTCATATAACATGGTGACATCAATGACAACACAAAAGATGCATAATGAGATGTTCTTCTTCATTTTTCCAATAGGTTTCACACATTTCTAAACACTTTTGATTTTTGGTCCCATGTACATTATGTGTGATGGAAATCATTTTCTACCCTGGGCAAATGAGTACCGTGTGACCAAAATTCAAATTTAAATCAAATTTACGGTAGGATTTTATTCTCCTAGATCTGATGTCGGCTTGTAGTGTTGTATTTTTGGGAATTCTTTCATAATTAAGTATAAATACAAGGTTCTTTCACTCATTTTCTCCTAATAAGAATTCAAGTATTCATACCTAGCATTCAAGAGTTCACAAGAGCATTTGAGAATTCACAAGAGCATTTGAGGCATTTCAAGGGCATTTATCAAGCATTATAGAGCATTCTTCAAGTTTCATCCATCATGTCAAAGATTACATGTGTCATGTTGTTTTAGAGCTAAGAATTATGATGTAGGGTTTTGTGATTCAAGCAAGTGCTTCATTTAATATCTATCAACATTAAGCAAGAGTCAAGAACCACATACATTGGAGCCATCACTTACATGTTTGTAGCACCTTATTGATAGGGTTTGGTGAGTTGCAACATTGCTATTTTTTCATTCATCGTTCTCTTTTCATATTTCACTCTATTTCAAGGTTTAATTACCAACAAGGGGTTTGACCAAGGAAAATATCTATTCACTAACCCCTACAACATTTTTCCCTCTTCTTGTGTGTGATTTGTAGGGCTAGGTTGTAGATTTACCAAGAAGCTAGGGTGGAGAAAAGTTGGACATCAAATCCTCAAAGTTGTCATCAAGCCTTCAAGAAGCTTGGAGAAGACTTACAGGTGGAATTTTGCAGTTTCGGATCTAGAAACCAGTTAAAAAGAGAAAAAACAAATCGAGAGGCACATAATCCATTTTAGAATTTCCAGAAAAGTAGAAGTGGACTGATTCACCACTATTGGCGAATGAGTCCCACTATGCAGGCCTGATCAATATTTTTATAGATTTGGATACCCTTTTGGCTGAAACCTGCTCCTGCACATTTTCCCAAAAGTTGGACTGATTCACTCAGCCTAGCATATGAGTCCCAGTTAGTTTCAACAATAAATTTTTTAGTGATCTAGACCTCCATTCTTCCTTTTCCAGCCTTCCAACTGCACACTTCTAGTCTCATAGCTTTTTACTACATTTTTTTCACTTTCTTAGGTCATTTAGATTTAGTTTGCATATCACATTGTCTTTTACAACATCTTCTAGGCCATTTTGCATTCATCTTAATTTCACACTGTGTTTTCCAACATATTGTCTTTTCCAATTTTACACTTGGTGGTGAACCCCTCATTAGCTATCATTCAATCCCTAGGATAGCCTATTGCTAGATTTCAATCTCTTTTGCATTGAAGTCTCTAGGGTTATCCTTGAGTGGAGCCTCTTGGAAAGTGGGTGTGAATACATCCATATCATTCCCCCATTTTCCTAGGTTCCAACAGGTATGAAACTTCCTGGTACGGGAAACACAACTACCCTAAGATTAAATGCCTAAGTTAAAAACTTAACTCACTAACACCCCCCTTAAGTGAAAACTTAGGGAGAATGAAGATACAAAAATGAAAAAAAAGAAATTATGGGTCGGACGGACTACACAACCATGTTAGGTACCCATTTACAATGCAATCTCTCACAACCGAAGAAAATGAGAAAAACCTTGTGGGAAAAAACCCCTCTCCAAAAGAGAGAAAATAAATAAAAAATGATGCATGGATGGAGGACTCAATCACACCCCCAAAGACTACATACATCATGTTTATACAATCAATGACCCCACCATAAGGGGGAAAAAAGAGATATCATATCCCCCCCATAATGAAGAAGCTCCAATGCCGATGAAGTATGATTGAAAACAAAAGATGATCCAATGCCTACAAGCAACACCTCTTCCCTTAGGAAGAAACAAGTCCACTGGATGATGAAGAAGCCACTCCATATCCAACTAAAACGAGGAAAGGAATCTCCAAATAGAACAATCCACCACATAATCATGATAAAAAACAACTAAGAAATGTGACAAATCAAATGAAAGTTAAGGCTAAAAAATGTCAACCTCCAAGGACAATCCAGATGTATGAACTGCCATGCTAAAACTATCATCAAAGAGGAGAGAAATCCCTTCAAGTATATCTCCCAAATCTACAAGATGAGACTCCACAAACAAATTTGAGATGCCTACCAAATACTCATCCAATAAAACAAGATCTGAGGGATCAAAAATATCCTGCTATGCTGAAGTATCAACCTATGAAGCAACAAGAGATGTATCAACATGAGTCTGAAGAACTCCAAAATTCAGACGTCCAATCTCTCTTAAGGAATTTTTGGAAACATTGGCAAGAGGAGTGTGAGGAACATAGTCATCATCATCAACAAAGTGAGAGAAAGTGTACAGACAAGACTCATGATCAACATTACCAATTGCAATGACCTTTCTAATATTAGCCTCTGATAAAAGAAAAATTTGTAGTGAATTCCAAAGTCTTCAGTACCTCACCATGAGTGATCTAATAGATCTAGATAGAAGATTTGTGTGCAACTTAGGTATACACAATACATTCCTAAAATAGCCATCACCTATCTCAACATTCCCTAACCCAAAAACATCCAAATGCTTATTATCTCCCAACAAAATTTTGGAAGTGTCAGTAGGATGAAGAACCAAAAAATGATAGGGACTAGAAACCATGTAGTGAGATGCTCTAGAATCTAAAAACCATCTGTCAAGACTAGAATGTGCTGTAGAAGTCACCAGGGCATGTCCTTTACCTATGTAGTGTTTATGTCCTTTACCACTTATAATTCCTGCATTTCTAGACTGTGTAGGGTTGGATGATGATGGAGATGAAGATGCAGAGGCTATAGAAGGAGTTACAAATGATGGAAATGGGATATTATTTTTCTGAAGAAGGTGTGAGAGCTCATCAATCTTCTTCATATAACAATGATGCTCATCATGCCCTTTTTTCTTGCAATATGCACAACTGGATTTCTCCTTCTTGGGCTTGTCCTCTTTTGAAGAGGTGGAAGTCTCATTTGGCTCTGTCTTAGGTTTAGATTTCTTCTTTCCATTGCTCTTAGATTCTTGGGAAACCACTACATGATTTTTAGGGAGCCCCTCTAATTGGAAAAGTTTTTATTTCTCCCTTATTAACATATCACAAAAAGTCTCAAAAGAATGCATTTGGAATGCACTACCCAAAGCATCCATTGTGGAGTAAAAAGTAGAAGAAAACACAACAAATGGGCCTCTCAACTTAGACAATATAAAAAAGACTGACTCCTTGTCATTTTTTCTCTTCCCACATCTCGCTAATTGTGACCTTAAAGATTTTAATTTTACTAGAAAGTCATCAATAGAAGGAAATGCTTCGGGGGTAAGAGTAGTTAATTCAACATCGAGTTGTAGGACACAAAAATCATTGACCTGACCAAACAGGTTATGCAACTTATCCCATATTTCCTTGGGTGTATCCTACTCATTAATATGAAAGAGGATAGTATCATAAACATTCAATTTCATCAAACCCATAGCTTGGTCACACTTATTTCTATAGGAAAATATTTTAAGTTCCTTGGTAAGTGTGGGTTGGACATTACTCAATGTGGACCATAGACCTTGAGACTGAATTAACCTACGCATTTTCATTTTCCATGTATGGTAATTATGGGGAGTTAACAATTCAATAGATTCAGGAGTGGCCATTGCAAAAAAAGACAAGAAAATACACCAAACTGACTGAAACCTCCCAAAAAAATGCAGCCTCTAGAAATTATATTTCACCACTTTTCAAAAAACATCAAGCAAAAAAGTTGATTTTTTGAACTAGAAAAAAATTGAACAAAATAGAGGCAACTTTATGTTTGTTTATAGTATATTCTCACACCAAATTAACTAGAAAGCCTCCACACAAAGCACATAATCAAAAGCCTCTTCAACGCCCATGAGTCTTGCTCACACCAACCATTCACACTGTAGAGGTATTTAAAGAGCAAAAAAATTTCCCTTGTAGCCAATGTGGGATTAAATTTCCCTCAAAACCAACTTCAAACTCTCTTCAAAATGGGGCCCACTCCAATCAGTTGTACAAGCCTTCAATATTTATTTAGGGAAAAAAATTATAAAATATAAAGTTTTTCAAAGCCAAAAATTCCAGAGTTGGTAAAAAATTCCTCATAGAGCCTCTAAAAATGACAGAGAATTAGAAACACACCCTCTCTGCAAAAATTCAAATTCCTCTTGGTGTATCCACTCGTGCCTCAAAAGAACACCACCAATGATGAAGAAATTTGCACCCAACAAGAGTTTGTAGTCAGCAAAACAAAGAACAATTCACAGCCTCCCAAGTGTAAATCATGCCTAGGATAGAGGAAATCGTGCCCACTAGAGAAAATGGTAGCCACAAAAAAATTTGCCTCCAATGAATTTCAGCCTACAATTGCTAGAAATCGTGCCTCTTAAGGGTCAAATTGTGCCTCTTGTGCAAATTGTCCCCTCTAGACAAAATGTGGTTGGTGCAGGCTTCACACGTCTCTTATAGCTGCCTTCAAAAGGTGAAGAAAATTTTCTACAAATGAATCACGCCTCCAAAGACAAAACACCAAGATCCTAAACAGAGAAAATGTCCTCCAATTTTTTTGGGAGAAAACATGCCTCATACAACCACCTCAATGATTCACTAGCAAGAGAAAATTATCAGAAATAAGGAAAAATGAGGCAATTTTTAAATTTGATTTTTTTTTCAAATGCCGAAACAAACAATCTCAAAAACTCTCTAGCAAAAACTCTCAAGGAAGGAGTTGCAAATTGGGTGGTTTTGATACCATGTTAGAGGAAATAACCTAGGAGAAACATCTGCGTTGATAAACCTTCACGAGATAGAGAGGAGCACTACACTAATTCACTAGAAGAGAGAATAAAAATGAGATAATTATATTACACAATGTACAACCTTTTAAAGGCAAGAAAAAAATGTCAGGTATGAAACTTCCCGATACGAGAAACACAACTACCCTAAGATTAAATGCCTAAGTTAAAAACTTAACTCACTAATAAACACAATACATATATATTAACTATGTAGATATTTAATAATATTGAGATTTGAATAAGAAACTAATTTAAAATGAAATAAGAAATTAAATAGATCAACAAAATGATAAAATGTAAACACTATAAACACTAGACATATGTGGCAAAACCCTTGTGAGAAAAAACACCATGCTAGAGAAAATTGTGTAAAAATGTAGTACAATAATACAATCCACCTATCTCTTTGACTATAGCTCAAAACCATATTAGGATTAAATTTTCATCTAACTTGTAAATCCTATATCATATTGCATGGTTCCAACATCCTTAGAAAGTGTCCCTAGGCACTTAGGGTGTATTGGGAAAATATTTTGTAATATTTATTCTCACCATTGTTTGTATTACATTCATAAGGGGTGATGGGTTCCATTAGCAGTGGTAAAGGTGACTTGTGGATACAAATATTTAATATTGCTTTCCCAACATGTGGATGCAGAGGCAATAGGTGTCTCTTGGTATTACATCATTTATTAGATTTAATGTAATGTTTGATTTCCATGTTTGGGATCGCCCAAGTTGGAGGGAAAGTATTGGAGCCAAAATTGATATCCTTTTGTATTATGAGGAGGTAATCCAAGGGTTGGGGATTTTTACAATGAAGGGTCATCTTTGGGAGCCATGTTTTGGGCTTAAGATATCTTCACAAGTCTATAAAATCAACTCCTTAGATATAAAATTATGAGGAATAGTTGAATGTAGAGTTTCATTGTAGGAACAAGGATAGGTTGAGGCATACAAAAGTTGTTTGTAGGTGCACAAATTCTGCCATGATGTAGGAAAAGAGGAGAATGGAAGTAGTTATATTGTAACCTCATTTAATTGAAAATAATACATACTTGGCCTTTCTTCTTCATGGAGTTTTTTTGTGCAAGGGTTTCTCCATGTAAATCCTATGTTATGTGATGCTCTTATGTTGCTGATTTGTGCCTAATTACTGTGATCTTATGGTAACATTATTATTTATATACATGTCTATTATAAGTTCAAATTTAAATTAGTTTTTATAATTACGTTATGCTGGTTGATTTTAGTGTCATAAAGAAGATGGATCTAATCATGGTAATTCCATATGAAGGAAATTTTTTTTTCAAATTTTCATATAAGTTTCAGTTGTTCATGTTGTTGTAGTCCAAGCCTTGTATCTCATCCATTGAATTCATATATAGATAGAGATTGAATTTCCCAAAAAATGTTGTTAGAGCTTGTTTATTTCTCATTATTTGGTATCAGAGATGAAGGAACTAACTAGGTTATGGGTATTCCTTCTTTTTGATTTCTTAGCTTGGAAAGCTTGTGGAAATTTGTTAGAAGGAATTAGAGGTTGCTAGAGGCTTATGGGTATGCAATTTTTTTTTTTTGAGTTAACTTTGTTTTGTAGATTTATCAGATTGGAAGCCATGGAAATTGCCAATGTGATCTATGCTGGATATTGAAGCCTCGTGATTATGGATCTTTATATGGAGTTGGTAATGTTTTGGTAACTTGGAACTCTTGTTTAGTAGTTTTGTTCCTTTACCCTATGGTCATGTGCAGTGATAAGGTGTTCATGAACTGGATGGGTAGAGACATCTTGGTCACATGAAGAAACACCCTCAATTTGGACTAAATAATGGAGTTCTTATGTTGGCTTCATGGTTTTATCCCTTGGTTACATGAAAGAATTAGAAGATAAGACATTGAACTCTTTGTGAGTTATGGAGATGATATGTTTCATATATTATAATCTCTTGGACAACTTAGTTTTTATTTTTGGGCTACACTTTTATCTTGTTTTCAGTTGTGGGTTTGCAAATATGTTCTTATTCCATTATTCAAATGACATGTTTGATGTAAATATCTAGATGTTTAAGTGGATTTCAGATTTATAGAGATGGTTTTATAGGTTTTACATGTTAACAAAAATATGTAGTATGTAGATATGTGATAAGAATGTATTCAAGGTGTTCTAAATAAAGGTAGTTATAGGTTTGCATGGTTTCTTGGAGGGTTCTTATTGATCTATGGTTACTCTTATGCGGGTTTGTTTGAAAAATTAGATTTAGTATTGATCCTAGTGTTTGAGTCTTGGAAATCCACATGTTAACCTGATGATCTCTATTCTTCATTTTATTGATGTGGATTGAATATTTATAGTTATTTGAGATTGGAGCATTGATTATGTGTTTCTCCTTTGAGATGTTCCATATGTGTAGATCTCTTAAATTTTTTTGATGTGGATTTTATTTGGTAAGCCTTATTCTTGGTCAAAATTATTACATTGGTATGCTTATTGTAGTCAAAGATGGTTATTGGGAGTACCTAATATAATTATTCATTTAAATCTATAAAAATAGCGTATGGTGCATGAGAAGATCTATTCACTTTTAAGTAGAGTTTTGGCAATGATATTGGTCATGATTCCATGTATAACTTTGTATTACTCCCAGTAGGAGCTTTATGCAGTTACATAATGTGTTCAATCTTCTTTGTTTTAAAATTTTGGTTCTAAGTAGTTGTTGCAATGTGTAGTGATCCATGGATAATATTTGATTGGAATATGGATGGTTTTTTTTAATGGTTGTTGGTGTCATAAAGAGCTCTTGGATTCTGCCTTTAGATTGTACTAAGAGTTTAATGACATATTTGGTTCTAATGATAAAGAATGTGTGGCTATATTATCTTCTTAGTTTGGAGATTGTGGTTTGACTTTATTTTTTGGGAGCTCATGGCCTATTGATTTATTTGTTTGAGTTGGGGCCATGGAGGATATTCAATTAGGTTATGGTTATCATGATGCTTAGAGAGCCTAGTTACACAGTCTAGTGGGAGCATTGGGAGTGATGTGGGTTCATCATTTGATGATGGATTTTTATCTTCATGTGATTGGGGATGCTATTTCTTGGTTTGTAGTATGGTTGTTATTATGTCATTATTTTCTCTTGATTCTAGATTAAATTTTTGACATGATACAAGCTCTATTGAGACCATGATATGTTATTTTAGAGGACATAATATTCCTCTGAGGAGATTTTAGATCATGATGTCATGACATATTCTTATAGAGAATATGATATTCTTGAGGAGATGATAGATTATGATGACATGATGTGTTCCTAATTCTATATACTTGGAACTTTGACAATGGTCTTGTTTATTCTCTTTGGTTTTGAGCATTAATCATTGGCTTGGAGCTTCATGATTTTGTAGGGTTGCATTTGAAGCTAGTATGGATTGATTGGTGGATGCAAATAAAGACTAGAGAGACTTGGATGAGGCTAATAGATATCATATTTTAAGGGATCATATGTTGAGATGGTTACTCTTTTATTAGGATTTTAGCAGAAGAATGAGGAGCCTACACCTAGTTATGGATGTGAATCCATTAAGGACCTAAAAAGAAATTGTAATTTCTTGGTCTTGTGTGCATAAAACAATATTGTATGATCCCAAACTTGGTATACTTGGCAAGTAAACGATCTAAGAGGTATTGCCCTCTTGAATATAAAATGAATTCTTTATTTTGTATCTTGTCTTCTCATATGAGTTAGTTTTAAATATGGGTATGTGCAAGATCATCATGGAAAAAATAGGCCCTTAAGAGGCAAAATTTTTAGAAAAATCAGAGTTAGGCAACTTGACATAAATAATTGAATAAGTTATCTATATTATTTCAAAAATATGTAAGAATAGAATCTGTAGAAAATTGAATGTATTTTCTAAACTACTAGGTTTTAAAAAAAAAAAAATTATTTGGTGAAAATTTGAAATTTCAATGTAGTGGTACTGAATTTCGTAGAAAAAGAGTAGGCGTCACTAATCACCCTAACCACAATAAAATGATAATATTTTTATAAGATTTTAGATATAAGTAGAGGACATGTCCCAATGTGATGCATTTTTTTGTAATTTTTTTCCAAGTAAATAATTAATTATGATTTTTTTATTACAACGTTTTAAAAAATATAAAAAATAGTATGTCTGACCACCTTAACTTGGTCAAAACTTCATGAAATTCAATTTTTCTTTTTCTAATCCTATAGTATGTGAAGCATAGAATGTGACACATGTTTTGGATTCAAAAAATGTGATATTGTTTGAAAGCTATAGATGTATTTCAATCAGCCTATCAATAAGGACTTTAGTCATAATTTGAATAGAAAATGAATAATAATTACTTATTAAATTCAAAGTAAAGCATAATTTATATCGGTGGAAAGCTGAGAATCTCCTTTAAAAACCCTTTTCGTTTCATCAATATTGGGTAAAAAAATAGTCGTCAGCCACATACCCATCATATTGCCACTTTTTGGCCCATCATGATCCTGCACATACCCATATAGAAATTCTAAGGACTTGTTAAGAAGAAGATGCATGGTTATATGGATTTCCATTGTTCTCCTTGTTTTGGTCTTGAACTATGGATCTATTTGTGGATGTAAAAATCAATGGTACCATTGATTTGTAGATCCACAACAGGACTCTCAAGGTTTGTATATAAGACTATAAATAATGATATATCCTAATTAATGATTATGATTGAACCAAAAGTGGGCTAAAAATATCATAACATGCATACTATTTAATTTAAGAGAAAGAATGGATGCCCCTCCTCTTAAAATAAATATTATGTTTAATTTTCATAATCCTAGAATAATTTTGTAGGAGCATTTCATCTCTCTACATCATATAAATTCACTGTCCATATTCTTTTACTTGTTCTAGTACTCTATGATTGTACTAGTCCTTAGCTTCTTTACATATGTTTAGAGAATTATTTTTACGACCCAAGATGATTCTTTCCTCTTGATCAATCTTCTGTAACAATATCTATCCTACATCCAACAATTCCTCTACCAATTTACCACTGATTTTTTTTGCAAATAGGGGTAATCAAATGGCCCAATATTAAGTAGTTTCTCCTTCAAGACTAGCTAAATGTGATAATTTTTTTTTTTTTATGGTAGACTCTTTGATATCCCTCCAAATAGTGATAGTGCATAGAAAAATGTCGTTAGTTTAGGGACCACTTCTTCTTCTCATACTTCTCCTTGTCCTTCATTTCCCTCTCTTTCATCTCCTTATCCTCCCCTCCCTTCTTCATCTTCATATTTTTGAGCTTCTCCTTCTCCTTATTCTTCTCCTTCTCCTCCTTCTTGAGTCATCATCTTTCCAAATCATATTATGTGCATATACTCTTAGAAATATAACACAACTCTTTGTAGAGGCTATTTGTTTGAATATTTTATCAATTTATTCTTTTTTATTCCCTAGCATAATATTGCCACAATAAATTTCATAATAATAAAAATACTATTTTTTTCTCTAACTTGCTTGAGTGTAGTCCTTATGACCAAGAAACTTGTTGTTTTGAGCATTGATATTGAATTTAGTGATATCTCTAATTTCTCAATAACTCCTTCATATGACCTCAATTTTCAAATGGAGGTGATTTATTATGTTCTTGATCATCCCTCTATATTTTAGAAAAATAAATGAAAAAGTGAGAGACATACGTGTTTTAAAATGCACACTCCTAAATTAAAAAAGAATGCCTTGTTTCTTATTTTCTCAATGTGAGGATCACATCATAATACCACTTGTGATGAAATTAATTGCATTAAAGAAGAATACGATAGGAATAAAATGTAAATAATTGATTATAGTTGATGATAATAAGTCACTTTGAGGTTGCAAACCTCAAATGTTTTAATAAACATATAATATATAATGTGATGATAATAAACTAACCACTACCTCCTATATATACCATATTTATGCAATGGATGCTGCCTTAGGCTAACATAACTACCTATATAAGACAATATAAATGATCATATATCTTAATAAAGAGTTATGGTAACCATAATTAGATGCACATATCATAATGCATGTTATGATGAATCGTGATAAATAAATAAGAAAAATCTCTTGGATAGATTCTTAATCCTTGGACAACTTAATATTGTGAATGGATAGCAAATTCTCCCAAATAAAATAATTAAAAATATTATTATGAAGGAATATAACCCACATAATAAACTAAAACTTTCATATCAATTACACAAATTTTACATCATCAACATGTAAAACAATCAAAGTCTAGAACATATTTTCAAATATCCATACATTAAATATGACCTACATAATTATCTATATAAGACTGTATAAATGATCATATAACTTAATGAAAAGATAAGCTAACCATACATTAGCTATACATATCATAATACATATTATACATTAAAATCATTACATCATATGAAAAATAAATTAGGAAATAAACTCTTAAATAGATTCTTAACCCTGAACAAATTAATTGTGTGAAGGTCCCATGAATTCTTCCTCAAAAAAAGAAGAAAGAGTAGTACTATTAGGAAGGAATATAACTCCAATTGCACACAGATTTTACACCACCAACGCACAAAACAATCAAGTTCAAAAGTCAAACATCATTACAAACCTTCAGAACAAACCTCTAAACATACTTTGGAACCATCCTTCTGCCAAATGCAACATTGATTATGGAACACATCTTTGGCCTTTGAAAAAGCCCGAGGCTGCTCAAACGGCGAGACTGGGGAAGAACTATGGTGTTAACTATGGGAGAGTTGGGGAAACCTATATCCATACACGAAAGCACACCATAAAATAGCGAACTAGACCAGAGTATTCAGAAGCAGGAACACAGTATATACAACCATAAAAAAATAATTGTAATATTAAAAGAAAAGTAATGGAACAGCAAATTGACGCAGCTGAAAAGAAAAAAGTAATGATTATCAAAGGCAATCACAGTAAATTGTAACGAATTTTCTATTTTTCTGTATCGAAGAATATTGATTCAACCTTGATATGTTACATGTATTTTGGAAACCCCAAACTGATTCAAAGGCCAATTTGGCAGCCTCCTTAATAATTCTTTGGGAGTAAGTAGCTGATCAGTGAGAAGAAAGTGTGTTCAAGAGTGCAACTCTGGCAGAGATGAGAAATTTGAATAGCTGGTTGATTTTGTGTTCAAGGAGGGGAAGAGCAGTCTCCAACTCATGGAGCGCCAAGGTGGAGGGGGAGAGATGAAGCGGAAGCTGCAATTTGGACTTGGAGTTAAGAAGATTGTTGAGATCTCCCAGTGCAATATCTGCAGCTTCTAACTCGTGTAAGAACCTTGATGATGATGACGATCTCTTTCTCATCTCAAATGCCTCCTTTATCTTGTGTTGCAGACAAGTGAAATGGGTAGAAAGAGGAAGATATGGCATCTTCATGTGGGCTGCCTTGAAGGAAAGAGCAGTGACAAGGGTAGAGAAGACCATGATGGCGATGGCTTTGGCATGATTTATGTTGATGGTGGTTTGTGCTACGCCTGCTTTATCCTCAACGTTGAGCTTCTCCGCCATCCGCCTCAAAATGGTCATGCATTTATCTAGCTGGGAATGTGTGTCCTTCTTCTTCAGCCAAGCGGCAATGCAGGTGCGTGCCCTTTCAAGGGCGTGGACAGAGGGAGTGAAAGCAGGGCCAAGGCCACGAATGGCTACCTGCACAAACGCGTGCTGCTTTCTGATTTCTGCAATACTGTCCCTTAACAAATTGCACACTTCAAGCAGATGGAGTATGTCATCCAGATGTGCATTCATCCATTTGCTCCCCGCGCTTTCCATGTCTATCTCTATGTTTGACAAATTGGAATAGCAATTCACCAACACCTCCAATGCTTGGCCAAGCCAATCTGTTCCAAAACAAGAAGAAGATGAACAAGAGTCCTCCAAGCTTTCCAACTCGTCTGTGAGAATTTGGTGCTCCTGCAGCCTGGAGGGCATGCTCTTTGAGCGCTTATGGTGATAGTGATGCTTGCGAGGAGAGTGCAGGGCCATGGCCATCCCAAGAGAGGAGAGACGAGAGAGAGATGGTATTGCAATGCTCATGCTCATTCTATTGTGTATTGCTTCCTCTGATGATGATGATGCTGATGGGGATGTTGTTGGTGGCTTGGCCTTAATGCCTGTCTATTAACATGATTTATACAACTCACCATGACTGGGCACAGCAGGTAGACACACAGAGAATGAATGAATGAATGAAAGATTTTAATGACGTCCACGAGACTAAACAGCCTATGGGACCGAGAAACTCAACAACTTAGTTTGTCTCCAGACTCTTCTCCAGATCAGATCTCCTGCTATTAATTTTGACTAGGAGGCTAGCCGTCTGATTTATCTTATCCTCCTCAAATAACTGCTGCATATTGCCCACATCTGAAATACTTGAGTACTGATTACGGATATTTTGTACGCTGTGCATTCCATGACGAAGTGCCACTCCGTTTCCACCACTCCCTTATTACAAAATAAGCACGTTCTTTCTTCCCAAGTTTCCTTAGGAGTCTTCCACCTACCAGTCTCACATCTAAGATGGTGGGACCCCGTTCTCAATTGAGCAATTAATAGCCTCGCTTTCCCTTTAATAGTTGCACCTAAATATGGTTTTTCACCATGTTCCTTAGCTGGGTTAAACTCTTTGATGTAATATGCTTTTTTTCGTCCGATCTGATTTGACCACATGGCAGTCCTGAATTTTTCCTTCACATAGATTTTTATTTCACTGTTGGTGTCAGGACACTCATGTAATTTGATGTTCCACTTGTTCAGCCACTTGATGTTCTGTTTCATCCATGTTTTCTTTCTTCGGACTAGAATCTCCTCCATAACCGTTTTGGGCCACCGGTGGTTATCCATGTTTTCAACCTTTTTTAGATAACTTAACAACCGGGTTATCGCTGAAGCTTCCAAAGGAAAAGCTCCCGCCTCAGCTAGCAGGATTTCATAAGGAACAGTAGCTTTAACTTTGAGATTATTTGTTATTAGGTGTTTCTGGATTCTTTCTATCTGTCTCCAACTGCACTTTGATGTGTTGCTTCCCCACACTTCGCACCCATAAAGCACAACCGGCGTGACAAGTAAACCAAAAAGGGTTTTCTTGGTTTTCCAATCCCAAAGTTCAGCTTTTCTACACCTATTTTGGAGCAAATAATAGGCTTTCCAACCTCCCTGTATCCTTTTCGTTCTACAGGTTTCCCAACTGAGCTTATAATGGAAGTCAATCCCAAGATATTTGTATTCTTTCACTATATCAAGTGGGCTGCCTTCAAAAAGAAAGGTATGCTGTTTAATTTTTCTATTCAATGAATAAATCATGATTTTGGTCTTGGATGTGTTCACTTGCATCCCAACTTCCTGACAAAAGTGTTCTAGGGCTTTTAGATGTTCTCTTAACCCATGAGCTGTTTTTGAGATTAGGATAAGATCGTCAGCATATAGAAGTAATTTTACTACATAACCTGCCAAATGGATACCATCCCCGCCTTCCTTGCTTAACCACGCTTCCAACTTATCAATGTATAGCCCAAAAAGCGTAGGGGATAGAGGGCAGCCCTGTTTAACTCCAATGTCACTGTCAAAACATTCTGACATACCTTCACTTGTTCTGATTTTAGCACTGACCTTCTCATACAGCCTATGAACAGCTGCTCTATATGCATTTGGAATGCCTAATTCTTCCATCCGAGACCATAATTTGTCTCTAGGCACTGTGTCGAAAGCTTTCTTAAAGTCTACAAAGCAACAATAAGCTTCCTCACCCTGGTTATCCCAAATTTTCTCAATCAAGTGTCTAAGGGTGATGCAGTGATCGATGGTAGAGTGCTTGGATCTGAAACCTGCCTGTCCCTTTGCTCTTTTGCCCTCATTTTCTGCCCATTTGCTGATCCTACGTTCAATCATGCTCCCAAATAGCTTGCCAAAGATAGAGTTGACCATAATTGTGCGATAGTTAGATGGGTTATTGATATCACCACTTTTAAATAAAGGGATGACCACACTGGTAGTCCACTCCATAGGAAAACCTTCCCGATTGAAATTGTAGACAGAGAGAGAGAGTCCCGCAGGTAGACAGAGAGAGAGAGTCCCGCAGGTAGACACAGAGAGAGAATCCCGGCCAGAAGCATCTAATTGCTCAAAATGAGTACGATATGAATATCTCTTGGCCTCGGCCGCCGCTTGCTTGCCTTGGTGTCCCACGCTTTCCATGTGCCATACCTTCGGGCTGGCTTAACCAACACACTCTAAGCGTTGACCACGCTTAGGTGGCTCTTGTGGGCCCAACTAACCTGTCCCGCCTGCTCTTTGTCGTTCCCGTTCACCTTTAGAAAGCTGTTTCCGTTCACCGTTAGCAGGCCGTTTCCAATTCACCGTTAACATTCAAATTATTCCCGCCCAGTCCATTTCACAACATTCAAAAACAGGCTTCCAGCGCCATTGGTTTTCATTTTTCAGTTCCCTCACAGCTGTACGAAAATTGGAGCATTGGAGCAGAGTATGGATGTCTATCAAATCGTAATGAACTAGGGATTATTCAGATATTACATCTGAAAATGCTTTGGTAGACATGTATGCAAAATGTGGAAGCAAAGACAGGCACGTTAACTGTTGGCAAGATGCCTCAAAGAAATGTGGTCTCGTGGAACGCTATGACTGCAGGATATGCACAAAATACATTTGTTGAAAAGGATTTTAAAACTTTCAATCAAATGTAATCAGCAGGTGTAATGCCAGACTTCGCTATCTTTGCCAGCACCCTCCCTGCGTGTGCTAAAATGGGAGCTTTGGAACGGGGTATAGACAACCACATTCATTATAGGGTAAAGGAAAGAGGAGATGTTGCTGCAACTGCCCTGATAGACATGTATGCAAAATGTGGAAGCAGAGACAAGGCATGTGAACTGTTTGACGGAATGGCTCAAAAAAATATGGTCTCATTAAATGCCATGATAGCAGGATATACGCAAAAGGGATTTGTCGAAAAGGCTTCAGAAGCTCTCGAGTAAATGCAATTGGCAGGTGTAAAGCCAGACTCCGCAACCTTTGCCAGCATCTTTCCTGTCTGTGCCAAAATGGGAGCTTTCGAACAGGGTATGGACATCCATTAAAGCATGAAGGATAGATCAATTTTGTCAGATGTGATGTGGTGGATGTGTGGATCTGTTGTTTTGATGCCTGCAGATCACATATGAAAGCAGGCCTAGGAGTATTTACAACAATGGTTTTTTTTAAAAAAAAAAAATAATAATTTGAATTTTTAAAAAAGTGAGCAAATGGTAAGAAGATTGATCAAAGATGAGGAATTAAACAGTTTTGGATTGTAGGCCACAAAAGGGTATGTGCTTTTTGTGTAGAAAACTCGTTGACATTCACAAACACAGTAAATTTATGCAAAGTTCATTGGCTTGGGAGATGAAGATAATAGGGTATTTTCACTTAGTGGTGTTGAAAAGGAGGGAAAGAATTTTTTTTTACCACCATATTGAAAAGTTGTCAAATTCTTGTGGTTTTCTGGACATGTTCACTAAAACAACTATTAGACTTGTTAAGAACCTTTGAGTATGTGTTAATTGTCATACTACAATGAAATTTATCTCCAAGATTATTACAATTCCTACTTCTAATGATTAGTTTAGTTGATTTCTTGAAGAAGAGATGAACTCACTTGCACACACATTTTTCCATGGATCAGTCGAAGACCTTGTTAATTCATGATGATTAATTTCTTGTATGAAGTTATTTTGAAAAGATTTAAAACCATAATATATGGGTTCCTAAGTTGGTTTGCTTATCCTCGAAGGGTAAGGAACATTCTCTAATAAAGTTTCCACTTATTTATTCCTTACAACACCATTTCTAATTTAAGATAAAATCAAGGAACTCCTTCGTTGGTGTTTGTCCTTTTGAGCATTTACCTTACATATCATTCTTAGTGAAATGACTCTATTGTTCTTCTAATTATTTTTTATTTTGATTTTTTTTCTTGTAGAGTCCCTCATTAATATTTGATCAAAGATTTGATTTTTTATTGTATAGTTTGTATGTGATGTCTTTGCCTTGCACCATTCTAAGTGATGGTGGGGCCTATATTACTGAGTGCAAATTTATCTAAGTTTCAAGTGCTTCATTTCTTAATAGAACCATGTTTTGGCCAACATCTAGATAACCAATCTAAGAATTTGTTTAATAGACCCCCTTATTCAAAAAATGTTCTTGTTGTAGTGTTTTGTCATTCATTATACTTATCATATGCCTAAACATCTCAAACTATATGAATTTCTAAGTGTTGGGGGTGATTGTGTCTATTTGTAGCCTTTATTAGGTTTAAAGCAATATACTTTCCCTCCATTCCTTGAAACCCAACATTTCCATTTTTTTGGGAGCTTTGACTATTTTAGTCTTTTAGACTTCTCATTACCTAGGTAATTTATCATGGAATTACCCACACTTACACTCCCTACTTTATGTTTGTCTTTGCCCTAGGATTTTAGGTCTCCATGTAATCATGTTCTTCTTAAGCTATAAGACTAACCCATGAACCTCAATTATTCTCTACTTACATTTTTCCATGCTTTCTCTTCTTTAGCATTGAGTATTCACCATCCTTACTTCCTAGAATTTGAGGATTCATTTTTCCTTTAAGTCTCAAAATCTTAGGCTTTTATCATTTTCCCTACTCATTTCCCTCACCCAACTTCTCATCTCCCTTCCTCCTTGTGGAACCCATACTTCCTTGTAGAACCCATACTTGTAGGATTACTCATGCCATCATACCCAAAAGGCATAAGGTATGTGGTAAAACCAATATCTAAACATTACAAATATTCCACCTTTATTTCCTTTGCTTTTTTTCTTCTAACGTTTGACACAACACATTAATGACCCCTAACTCATTTCTCTTGAGTCATAAAGTTTTGGACTTCTATATTTTCCTTTACCAAAAAGTACATTTACAAAATGTGGAAACATAGACAAGGGGTGTGAATTGCTTTGAGACCACATTTCTTACTTATTTACAATGAATTTTATATCTTTATTCAATTCTACATTTCTTCAAACTTTTAGTATTCTTTTGTTTTTTGTTATCTATTCTATCTTTTTCTAATAAATTACCAAAAATAAAGACATGGTTGCACTCTACAAGTGTGTCAACATCCTTATATCAAAAGTGGACTTTGATCCTCCTATTAACAACTTGAGTTTTTCAATAAGGACCTCCTATTATTTTCCATCAACTAGCTTATGTAGTTTCCATATTTCATTCTTATTATCTTTTAAATGTCTTTAAACAATCTTGTTACTCATAAATGTAACAGCTAGTGAATAAACTGATTTCTTATTTTGTTATCATTTCCCAATTGAGTCCCATTTAGATTAAGAAGTTAGTATAAGTAAGACATGTTAAACAATCTAACTAGAAAGAAAAATATATATTTTTAGTTCGTATAAATTTTTTGTATGTTTTTATTAACTAAACCCATTTATGATAAGTTGCTCATTGAATCTTATGATATAGACTGAAAAGATTTTCCTACATTTAAATTTTGCAGGCTATCTATTTCCTATCTATATTTGTATTTAACTTGATATGAATCCTAACCTTCATTATTTATTCCTTTCTTAATCTTCAAAATAATATTTCTCTCTAAACATCAAAACCTCATTCTAATATCTAAAAATTAGTTAATTGTACTTTTTTTTTTTTTATCATTCAACAAAACTTTATCTTTGAGTAAACATAAGCTTAGTTTATAGAAACTATCAAAATTAGTAACTAGTGCCAATTTACTACACTATTATCTTTGCCTATTATTTTCATTGAAAATAAACACTTTACATTTTTCTACTCAAACCTTGTATAGTATACAAGGATGAATCATTTTTGTTCTTCTTTGATAGAGATCATTATCCTTCTTTGACCATCCCTTTCTCATGTACATTATCTCTTATAGGAATGCTCATCTAAACCTATCCATGTATTGTCCTTCCTATTCCCTCTTTCATTACCCTTCCTCCATTGTCATCTATCCCACATGATGTCACATTCTACATGTCTCACAATGATGGCCACTTTAATAATGAGCCCCTATCAGATGATGTTAAGTTTTTCACTCACAAAAATTGACCACCACTTGTGTCTCCTCCAAAGTAGCCTACTCGATGATGTCACTAATCTTAAATCTCTTCACTTGCATACTCCTAAACAAATATCATCATTACCCATCTTGAGAGGCTAGAGTTATCACAAGGTATAGGATATATTATCCATATTCATATCCATTTATAGTCCAATTCTTGTACCTTCATCCCTCTCTTCTAGCCAAACTTTTTTATTTTTCCTACCACTCAATATTCCTTTACCTAAATTTCCACACCTATTCCTCATCCAACCCACATTCCTACTATTTATGTCCCTATCTCTCCATTCCTCTTTTTAACTATGATCATGTCCCTTTAGGAATTTTCTTTACCTCCTACCCCTATGAGCCACCCTCTGAAACCTCACCGTTCACTTATTTTTCTTAATCCTCTATTACCAATTTTTCATTCCCTCTCCTATCCTACCCTTAACCTCACAACCTTACCATAGACTTATCATAACATGAAAAAAATTGTGTCTCCTACCCTCAACATCCCAACCTGTGCCTTTAACCTTATCATTTTCCATGCAATACTCTCTATCTATTCTCTCATCATATTATACTAGGTAAGGGGTGGTACCTTTTAAACCTCCTCAACAACATAATATGTTTGGCTATAATAAATCATGCATGTGAACCATATCTCATCATGCTAAACATAGACATACATGTATAATTGGATAAGGTATCCTAAGATAAAGTTCAATCCTTTATAGATCAATGTGCATTTACTATTAGTTTGATAATCAATATTTAGCTAATATTTTTCTCTATTCATTAAGGAAAAATCCTTATAATGTTTCTACTCTTTATCTACCTATTCTATGGATTCTTCCTCTATCTCACTTATCTTTTCATGGAACAAATTCAATTCAACATGGGATTGTGTGTCAATTTCATTAATGTTACACATTACAATCATGGAACAAATGAGAAGGTGATGGATTTTATATTCTATTATTAATTCCTTCTTTCATGACTAAATCTTTTATCTTCTTCTCAACTCTAATATTGAGAGGGTATTATTAAGAATATTTTCCCAAATCTTTACAATCAAAATATCTTGCATAAACATCCAACTTTTATAATATTTTGTACCACCTTGTATGATTATGCATAGGTGATAGATCGGTTTAAAGTTATCTCCTCTTTAACCTTGATGCATCTATTTCTTTAAACCTATCATCTTTTGAAGAAACCAATAATTATACAAATAATAGCACCACTAACTGATAATTTTCTCCTTAATCCAACCCTAATAATTAACTAAACTAATTGAATATGCCTTACTCTTCATCATCTAAACTTACTATCTCCCTTCATTCACAAGCTAACTCTAATTGGATGAAGCTATTAAAAATAACAATTCCATCTTTCACATGAGTTTCATTCCAATAACCTTATCTAACTTGATCCTATCAAAACCTTGATTCCCAACCTCTTCTTATTCTACCCAACTTTTCAATTATTTTTAGTCTATAGACTTATTATGTGATAAAACTCGCCTTACTATTATCCTCTCCTTTTTATTTTTCTTAATTATCTCTTTGGACTTCCTTATCACCAAATCATGTTCCACTTTACCTAAATATTATTTTTCATATTCAATCTCTTAAGATTACCCTAGGATATCCTTCTATTAATCCAACACTAGTAATTACTGAAGTTCTTTTTCCCTTTTCTTAAGTTTCTACATGGCATTTTTTTCTTCATTTTTTCCCTTTTTTCCCTGTCTTAGTTTTCAAATTTCTATTTTGTCAATGAGGATCCTCCTCTTCTACTTTTTATTTCTATAGATGATTTCGTACATTGTCGAACATTTGCTCCTCTAGTTATTCATTAATTTAGTATCATAGGTTAAATTTGAAATAGACAATCATTCACCTTTAATCATGATGCTGACACATTCCTATAAAAATATTAAATTTGGAAGAACTATAAATATCATGTGATTTATCATCACAAAAATCACATGTGGATTTTCCTCTATTTTTTCTTCTACACTAATCAAAATAATGTCCTAGTTTATCATAGTTATAATATGTTGGGATTTTTGTACTTCCTCTTTCTCTAGTACCTCTATTATTATTGTGGTAGCCTCCCCTACCACCTCATTCTCAATAGATGTCATGATAACTCATCTAGAGAGTCCTATATCTTGAAATTGTAGTACCATATAGTGTATATTGTTAGGTGGTCTTATACTTTTCTCAATTGAAGTTCCCACTAGCCATGTACCAAATAAAAATCAAATGCTCTTATAGCTAAACACTATGCTCTCTCCATACCCATATCAAAAAAATTCTTCCCTAGTAAATCCATAAACCATTGGTTCATATTCATCTTCTTCATGGAGTAACATTGGACACCTATTTGTGTCATGTTTGTCCCACTTTATATTTTACAATATATTTTTACTATCTTTCTAGGGGATTTGTCAGTTTCTAGTGTGGTAGCCCTCTTCATGCCTTTGACTATCAAACATTCATTCCTTAGATGATCTTCCCTACTGTTATTTTAAAACCAAAATTTTCTTCTTGTAGGTGGGGGAGAAGTCTTAGCTTTCTCACCTTTCATCATAATTTCTTACTTCAACATTACATTTTCCAATTCAAATTTGAAATTATCAATTTAATCATTTCGCACTAAATCATTATCTCATGTAATTTTGAATTAGATTATATTATGCTGATAAATTCTACATCCTTATATGAAGAGGAAATATTTTTATCTACTTCTGCTATGATGTGAGAGCTTAACCCTGAAATAAAACACTTAATTCATTTCTTTTATGTCAAGGTTTCCTCTAGCTTTCTAACCACACTTTTAAATCATTGTTCATAATATTTTATTGATTCATCCTTGGTTTTTGTCATCTTCCATTTTTTTGTTGTTGTTCATACTTAAGGTGAGTGGAAATTTTTCAAAAATAAGTCACTTAGTTATTTCCATATTTTATCATGCTTAGGGCATTCTTTAATGCACCATCTCAATGCCTCATCATTGATGATTTCTGTTTGAACACATCCATTGGACGCCATGCTGGAAAGATACAATCCTTCATCGTGCATAATGGAAACCTATTTTTGTATGCCAGAGTTTCCCATAAACTTGTCCATGAATTATCAACTATGGAATGCTTATTCTATTGAAGACAACCCCTTTTCTCCCTCTGATGGTCCATGTATATGAGTTCACCTCACCAACAGATTTCAGATTTTCATACCTTCATCGCAACACCATGTTTATTCCTCACCTACCATTTCTTGAGCATCTCCCTCCATTTTCCCCAAATGCCTCCCTTTGAAATCATAGTATTTAACACCTCTTATGACCATGCATCAATATTTGATTAAAAATAATATAGTGGTCATATAGCTTACTCAATAATAGTGGCCATATTTGATTACCAAATGTTTATTGACAATTTTCTTGAAGGGGATGAGAAGCTCAAGAGGTTCTATAATGGTTATGATAGGGAATGGCTCCTGACCCCTTATGGGGTGACCTGTGTGCATATCATGAAATATTTTACCTTGGATGGTAGGTACACAACAATTCATGAGTAACACTTTCCCTTTCTTTGCCATATTCATATAAATGAAAAGATTAATATACCTTTCTTTCAATTATTTTCTCTCAAACAATGCAAGCCTAAGGGAGTTTCGCCTCCTCTTCACTAGTGATTGATTTAGTGCCTCTATAATTACACCTTAGCCATCACCCCCATGTCAGGCCCTTCTACTGGTAATAACTCCAATGTTAATGCCACCCTTGAGAATCAACAAGAACCCCTCCCCTATCCTTCTTAGGGGAATACTCTTGGTGAGGGCACCTCTATTAGACCTCCTCCCAAAAAGCCCCATGTTGTCCCCTCTATTATGAAATAATCCTCCATTAAAGGTCTCCTTATCAAAGGCAACCTTGTTGTTGAGAATGTGAAAGGTAAGAAGAGTAGCTCTAACCCTTCGAGTAACCCCTCAAGAGCTAAGAGAAATGGTTTCGATAGTGTTGAACCCAAAATTGTTAAAAAAAGTAACTATTGAGATTAGAGATGAGGATGAACAAGGAAAAACTTAAAAATATAGTAGTGGAAAGGGTGAAATAACGTCAACAAGGCTCGTGGGCCAATCAACCAAGGGTAAAAAAGTTAGCTTTGAAGAACCTAGTGATGACCTAGAAGAAGAGGCTTCATTCATCATTAATGTGAGCAAAAAGGAACTGTCGATGGTTCTGGGTGAAGACCTCTTGGAGGACTCTCCTAGTAGTGAGGAGGATGAAGAGATGGAGGGTGATGACCATCATGTGGTCAAAGACTCAGAGGATGATGAAAATGAGGGGGTTAAGATAATTGAAAAAGAAATTGAGGATGTGGTTATGAAAGTTATGGAAGAGAAGGCCATGGAGGAAATGGAAGAGAAAAGATAGGCCCTTTGATTTCTATCTCACTCAATTCCAGGAGTTGAAGGATAAAGTGGATAAAACGGACAAGGCTTTCAATAAACTTACATCTATTACTCTAGGCATCATGCAAAGGGCTATCTCCGATATTGTGAATGGCGCTACCAAGGTAAGGAAAGGCCATAGAAAGATGAACTCCTCTAAGATTGAGGAGGTGTAGTTGGATGAGAGAACAATCATAATGATGAAAAACTTTTGATGGATCCTATTTATTCGCAGGAAAGTGGAAAGTGTTTGGTGCAACTTAATCTTTAGCTTGTGCATCAATTCTATTGATTGTTGTATTATTTTTTTAAATTCAAGATGAAATTATTGATTTTCTTCACCAAGAAGTGGCTAACTTTGATTTATTTTTGTGTCGTTTGTGCACTATCAAGAAATATGAATCGTGCTTATAAAGGGCTATTAAGGAAATACCTAAAAGTTTAATGTTTTGTTTCCTATGAAAGAAGGCTTGATGATTTTTTTAATATTATGATGACAATAAGGTCCTTATTGTGGAGCAAGATAAGAGGGAGGAGGTGCCAATAGCATCATTGGATGGTGTCAATTTTTTTGGTTGTGTTAGCCATGAAAAATGTAAGTCTATGTGTGGGGCAGATATGAGGTCTATGTGATTTGACTCGACCCAGTAAGTATGGTGTTATGGTTGATGTTGGAATCATAATGGTTTTTTGGTGTCTATGTGCATAAAAATATGATATATATCTAGATTATAAATAGTAAGTAATATATGTGATAGTATAACTCATCAAGTTTGTGATGTATGATATATGAACAACGTATTAATTTTTATAATTCCTAGATTCTAAAAATAGATTTTAATATTAAAGCAAAAATAAAAATATTTTATTATCTTTACAACAAAATATCTATAAACCTTGATATATTTATTGTATAAACTTTTTAAATACTTTTTGATATATCAATAAATTAAAATAACAAATCAAAACTCATAAATAAAAATAGATCAAGATTCCTGATCAATGTTAATAATATGATTTTGTTTGATAAATTGATCAAACTCTTATGAATTTTAAGATAAGTACCATATTATTTATATAAATATATATTCTTTAAATCACAAATTTCTTATATTATTTTAATTTTAGGAAAAAATACATAGCATTTTTTTAGGAAATATTTATAAATATTGCTTAATATAAATATGAATATTATTGAAATTTAAATTTAAATTGATGTAGAATATTTTATTTATTTATTTTTATTAAAATTTATGCAATATTATTCTTTACAATATGAAATATTAATGATATTACATTAAATTTTGTTTCCTAACAATAAATTGCTTAAATATAAATTTTGAAAAAAAGAAAAGAAAAAAAAATCAATATAATAATAATCTCATTCTTTCTATTATTCAAATTAATAATAAACAATTTAATACAAATCAAAAAATTAATAAAAATACATTCTTCAATATCTACATACAATATTTTTCTAAATATAATTTTGTTTAATAATCAATTATTATTTTTAATTTATTAAAAAATTATACAAAAATTCAATAAAAAATATTAATATTGAATTTATAACAATTGAATATAATTTTTCACTTTTATTTTTATTTAATTGTAAATAATCTTTAATTTTAATTTATTCACAATTCTTATAACAAATTCAAACAAATATATTAAATATTCAAGAAATAACAATTAAATATAATTAAAAATATATAAACACATTAAAAAAATTAAAAATCTTTATCAATTTCACAACTAGATTAGGTAATCTATTCAAAAACTAAATTTGTGAAAACAGTATCACCGCACATCTATAAACTAGCGCTTGCACCTCAACGAGGTGCAATGGTTACGCCGATAGCAAGATATACTCTGGAAATTAGAATAGCACATGACAACAGGGTAGGGGGTTACCTAAAATTAGAATAGCACATGACAACAAATTTATCAACTGAAAATTATGCCTGCCAATTGCATTTGATTGAAAGTTTCAAAGGATTTTTAAAATAATCCATATTTTGCATTTCCTGCAATCATTGCATTCCATGAGATAACCTTTCTTTGAGGCATTTTGTCAAACAATTCTATCTCTGTTGAGCTTACTAAGAATGTATTCAAGTGCACGTTGCAGATTTCATATGCTCAATGTTTTGTGCTTGTATTATTGTTAATTTGTTTCTATGTACAGGAGACATGTCAAATTCCACTTACAGTACAACTAAAGTATCTTTGACCATAAATACAACATCAAATCCCCCAACCCTGCATCGTTGTAGGGATTAGCCAAATTGAAAACAAAACTAAAACACTAATATTCATCCACCAAATTTCATCTCTATGCAGGTCTTTGGTTGTCAGTTGCATGATTATTCTTAAGAACTTATTTTTCCTGTAAGATAAATTTATCCTTTGCTTACTTGTGTTCTCTTGATTTTATTACCTTTCATTCATTGTTCTCTAAATTATAAAGAACCAAGTCATTTTGCATAATAAAATAACATAAAAAATCAATGGATAGTATGAACATAAGATTATATAAGAGTATAAGATCAGAGGTAAAATATGCTAATGATATTCATATCAACTAACTATTTCCCAAACTCTTAAGATAGATAAAACAAAAAACTATCTATTGCCAAAGGATTTATTCTACATGCACCACCAAAGACTTTCATCAAATAGATTGCAACAGCTTGAAAATCCTAATCTTCAAAAGTGGAGGTAGAAAAGACCCCTCAATTTGGATCAACCCAATATTGGCTAAGTATCTATTACAAAATTATGAGAAAATAAGCAAAGGGGAAGAAAATGGTAAAAGAACAACTAAATGTGTGTGATTTACTCTACAAGATTGTTGTGTAACCTTGAGAAGGTTGGGTATTCAAACAATGAGGAGCCTTATTGTTGTTTCTTGATTTTAAGAAGTTTTTTGAAAACATTTGGAAGAGCTGTGAAGGAGAATGTAACAAACAGGGGTTCCAACCACATAGATTTCAATAATAGATAGATCGTATGAGAATAAAAGTCAAGATGAATACAAAATTTGTTGTCTGGCAATGATAAGAAAATGGAACAAGGCAGCCCCAATCTCATGCACCTTCTTCAGGATCTACATTGATAAGATTCCAAGTGATATGCACCTATGTTGACGTTGAACTGATGGAGGCTTGATGAAGATCCTTTGGAATTTTAGTAGCATGTACTTGCAAATCTTAGCTCCATGGGGTTTCATCTGATGGAGGATATAGTTAGATTTATAGATGTGTCCATGAAAATATGGACGGTTGAAATTTGATTGAAATAAATTGTTGAGATTGATTAGGGTAAGCTTGTTGTCTTCTAGGAAAAGCTACAAGGATGAACAATTGAGATTGATTATGGATGGAGAGAAGATTGAGTGAGAGAATCTTGTTAAATTCTTGTTAAGATTATTATCTTTTTTGATTTGCTCCAATTTGATAGATGAAACATCTTATCAAACTGCTCCTTCATATTACTTTGCATGGATAAATCAATAATAATCAAAATGAAGAATAGTTACACGTTTGATATTAATACTAATTTTCATTTCATTTGCAACCACCAAGCTTTCGATGTCCAATTAGCAGAAATAGAATAGCAGCCCTTGATGAGTGTATTCAGAATAATGATAAAGAACTTTGCATTTAATTTTGACATTTTTTTTATTGTCATTACCATGAAGGTAGAATGCACTTGTATATTGTGAAAAGAAAATTGAAACTTTAAATGGATTTATTATATAAATAAAGTATAAAATATTTAGTTAACACATTTATGTGATATCAAATTGTTACTTATGATTGTGTTGGTATTGTGCAGGAAGGTAATGGTGTAGTATGGGAAGGGTGAACCACTACGAGCAAATCAGAAGACTTTTCTTGAGAGAGAGGAAGAGTGTCAATATGAGAAGTAAAAACCTATTGGTAAATCAAAAAGACATCTCACGGGTATGAATTTGACCTCCTCCTTTTAGAACTTAGGAAGAAATAAAGTTATTATGTTGAGATGGAGGGTTGATATTAAAGGGAAAATTTCTTTTTGGGGTTGTGAGGGTTGTGAGGGTATTTATTTATGGGTCACATGAGATGTAAGTTGGGGTTCAGGTTAGAAACCCTTATCCAAGTGTGAAACTCGGATGGAATCTTAAATGGGTTATTAAAGTGGGTTGTTGGTCAATTTCCTTGGTTGGGATGCAAGAATAAACCCCCTAGGGTCTATACCATAGTGGTAGGGGTCAAGTGGGCACACAATAATGTCCCAACGACATGATTTGACCTTTGAAAATTCCTCATCATGGAGAGTGACGAGTTTTGAGGAGATGATGAAATAAAAGGATGGAGGGGTTGTCCAAGTGCATGTTCCTCTTTAACAATGAGAAGACCCTCATTGATGGAGGTGGGTACACTTCACACCTTCCCACCTAAAATTTGCAAGTTAAAACTCCTATATATTTTGGAGAGGAAGAATGAGTGGATAAAAGAGTACAATCCCTTCACCACAAAGAAAATAGATAAGTTCCTCCTATTTTCCATTTATCCTTGTTTATTGGTTGTAAGAAAGTGACATAGTGTAGGAATCAGGGTTGAAAATAGAAAGTAGAGAACCTAGATACATGAAATGTTGAGCTATGTTAGTTTCATCCCTTGTAAAAATGAGAAAAGACTCCATGCATCATCGTGGAGGTAAAAAAAAAATTCCTTGCTCGGGGGTATGGCTAGAGCCCACGAGGCTCCATGATGCCATTACAGAAGGGAGGAGAGCAAGATTTGTTCATTTGTATGTTTTTCATTGTTTGAAGATTAGTATTTTCTTGTAAAATGAAATGATGAAAATAGCATGTCCTTGAAATTTGGCATGAAAATCATATTTTTTTTTCTCCTTATTTGTAATATTGCAACTTGAAAGGTGAGTTAATTATTGTGTAAGTTTAATTATATTTCCTTTTGTATTGTTTAAACAAGTTGCTAAGAAAAAGAATATAAAAAAAAAAATTCTTATAGTCTTTTAAGTTAGACAAGAGTGTGATAATTTCCTATTCTTGAGATAATAGAAATTTTCATTTATGTGAAGGAATATATTATTAAAAGTTTGTAATTAATTAAGCAAGCATTTTTTTGTTCAAAACTCAAAATATATTGTATAAAATCTGCAATTAAATAAGTAAGCATTTGTTGTTCAAAACTAAGAATACATTGTTTAAAATATGTAATTAATTAAGTAAGTATTTGTTGTTCAAACTCGTAATATATTATTTTAAATGAGTGATTAATTAAGTAAATAGTTGCTGCTCAAAACTCAAACTATATTATTTAAAATCTGCAATTTTAGAAAGATATAGCTATTGTATTCATCAGCAGATAAAATAAAAGGAAAACAATTCTGATTTTGGGAAGCTATAAACATTAAAGAAAACAAAATACAATGTTCAAAATACATTGACTTGTGGTTTACAATAAGAAAATGAAACACTACATGTTCTTGTAATCTGCAGCCATATAACTGGGAGTAGGTGTATTTAGATAAATAAAAATAATAATAATAGATATCCATTCTGTGTGTGTGGGGTAGGTAGGTGGGGATTGCAATGGAGCTCATGATCTAACCTTTTCACTGAGAACAAAGAAACTGACCCCAGTTGGCAAGTCATTCTCGCTTGTATGATAGTGAGGTTAAAGCCATCAATAGCCTTTGGCAAGATAGTTATATTGCGTACAAATGTACCTCTTTAAATAAAAACAATAAAAAAATAACCCTGGAAACATTGGAAATGGTGAAAAATTGCTTGCAAACAGAAAAAACTCAGCCGTTACGTTGCCAGTTAATCCAAGTTTTTAGGGAAAAGATGAATCTTTGGGGGCTAACTTGATAGCTCACGAAATCTTTAACAATGGCGGCACTGGTAGAGCAATTTCTTCATATACTATTTGTTGACTGCACTTGTGTCTCCATATGGCTACGCCTTCACATGGGTATTCCAATCGATGCATGCCAAGAGGGAACTTCATATGTAGAGAAATTCAATTTTCGAGTAGATAGTCTGCCATTTTGGCCCATTTGGTACCAATTATAGGTTTTATAATAAGACTGAGCACAAGACCACGTAACTATCATTAATATTAAACATATTCAGAACAGTCTTATCAACATCAAATAAGGCCCATGTAAAAGTATCAAACAAATCGTTACATTTATGTGTTTGAATGCACATTCCCTATATGAATCATTCATGTACAAGAGTCAAATGCTACCATACCCAAATGGTCATAAACGCACAAAGACGAGTTTTCAGTTACCCAGTGTCACCAAGTCGTGTACAGCCGACTCGCTACCTCCATTACCGACTACACAAACATCTGTGTGCTCCCTTTACGAATGTACTCCACTGGACTTCCTGCCTCTATCCTCTCTCTCTCTCTCTCTCCTTTTGCTTTCCAAATTTGTGTGTGCTTCCTCCTTTACTCATCCTTACTCTCACTTACCCTGTGCCCTTCATCTGTAATCTCCCATATTTTCTCTTGAAGACCATGCATGCATTCTGAAGATTTCTCTTTGTATTCTCTTCCCCGTATGATTTGGGCACCTTCCTCTCTATTTTGCTCAAAACACCTTTTAATGGGGTCATTGCTGGAAGACTGGGGTGTCTTTCTGCATTGTAACACGAGACTCCCATTTTCTTCTCTATTCTCTCTTCCTCACGACCAATGATTTTTCTATCCAAAATCGCGTGCCTCCTCCCTAACCTGTCTTGCTGCCTTCCTATTCTCAACCTTAGACTACTTCTCCTCTTTCTCTAACCTCTAATCTCCCCTTTTTAGCGCAGTCCAAGAGGATGCTGTCACAGTTTGGAATTTGGCTCTTTCACCTGCCACTCGCATTTGCTTAGCGCAGTCCAAGAGGATGCTGTCACAGTTTGGAATCTGGCTCTTTCACCTGCCACTCGCATTTGCTTGAAAGTTCTCAAGCCTTTTAACAAATCCATTTTTTTGTGCCTATTTGGCTCTTTAACAAAGGAGCAAATTCCATTCAAGGAAATACAAATTAGGCCTCTCCCTTTCTGCAACCTAAATAAAAGGATATGTACAAAATAGGGGCCGAACCCTTATGTAATTACAACAGTGCTTCAGTAAAAATACAAAAAACCCTCATGCCAAACCCTTTCAGGCACTGAAAACAAAGAAATGAAAAGACATGAATGAGATTACCAGAGCCACAGCCTGGACAGATGGGCGTAGGAAGATGCACGCAGAGATGAGGTCGACCCCGCCTTTGAAACATTTGAGAATTTAAGCCCCTTTACTCCTTGACCGACAGTGTTGTTATCATTCCTGTTGTTGCATATTCCTCTTGTGGGATTGTCAATAGCCTGACAAAGAGCTACAGAGAAAGCTACCATTAAGAAAACAACAATAAACTGCAGTGAACCAAAAGCCACCGTGATTGCCATTGTTACATCTACAAATGAAACAGATGAAATCCCAGAGCAGTAATGGCAGGAATGCCATGCCTTATTAATGGCACAACCATTGCTTTCCTTACCTCGGCCATTCTTTTTATTAATTCTCATTTAATGCAATTGAATTGATTTTACTGGAGTCGTTGGGGGTACCGTCCGTGCATCTGTGCCCATGTCTAGTCTCTGCAGATCGCTCCCATAAATGGCAAAGAAAGGAGGCGAAAAACCATTCTGGTGGGATTTCCCACCGGAATAGTCTAATCCGGCGTCAAGTGGTGAACCCAATTGACTTAAAACAGCATGTAGTGAGACCCATACTTCCGTCCACCTTCCCAAGTGAATGGAGTATGTATCGGCAGTGAAAATCTAACCGGTAAAAATGCCATCGCAGGGATAAAAATGTGGATGCCATGTCTCAGGTGAGAATCCAGCCGGAATAGTCTCAGCCGGTATCAGACATGAGACTTTTTCGGTTGAATTCTCACCTATAATAGCCTATCGGCTAATAAAATATAAATTTACAACTTTATTAAACCTATAACAAACAAAAAAAAAAACCTAAAATATTACCTAAATACACCATTTAGTACGTCAAACGACAACACAAGATTTTGAGGCGGTAATCAATTTTAAACCCTTGAGGCGGTAATCAGTTTTAAACCCTACGGTGGAAATGGCAAATACAAACGGCGACGGTAACAGAATGGCAAATGTGAAAATGGATGTATTAGTTTTGGAGCGGGAAAGCTCTGACTTAAGGGGCTGTGGGCCCGACACCTAAGCAGTCAACGCTTAGAGTGTGCTGGTTAAGCCCGGGGCCCATACCTTCTAATCTAATGGTATGCTTGTCCAATGGTTTCAACCCCTAAAAGCATCACAACTAAACATCATGTGGCCAACCAATTTAGGTTAGAAACTTTAAGTTTAATCAAAATTTGTAATTGGAATCCCCTGTAATTTGCAGATCACATGCCATTTTTCATTCTATTGATAAAAAAATGCTCCCTCTTCAAACGTGCATAAGCTGTTTTTCTAATTCATCATATAGGAAGTAAAATTTCTATCCAATCTTTAGGCCGCATGAGCAATATGTTTATATTTCTTATCCCCTTCAAACTTTCTTGTTCAGTCATTAAAAAAACAAAAAATATTTAAAATATAGAATTTTGCTCCTCTTGATAGCTGTTTAATAAAGGGGTTTTAAATATATGGTCATTAAATATTTCACACATTTATAAAGGTAAATAAATATATTTATGTTGATAATTAAAAAATAATTTTAAAATTAAATGGATTTGAATTTGATGTATATGGAAATTTAGAATAACAACTAAAAAATTAGCAATTTGTCTAAAAAGCAAAATATTTTGTTGTGAATATTTAGTCGCATTAAAGATATTTTCTATTTAATATATTTTTCAAGAACAAACAATAGATTAGGCAAAGCCTCATGCATATGCACATATGATTTATTGTCTAGTTCCTTTATCATTCCCCAAGTTTGAAGCACTCATATTCTCCAGGTAGTGTTAGAAATCTCCCTTTAGAAATATTATGTAAATCTTTAAAGAGTTTTACAAAATCAACTTATCACCTTCAATAAACTTGTTCATTATCTTCTTTATCTCTGTTTTGTATACTTTTTCCTTTGTTGTTGCTAGAAGTTGAAGCCATTATGAACCTTTGATAGAATTTTATGCTCAAAACCAAAAGCATGCCTAGGGGACCACCCAACAAGAGAAATTGTCAAACAAAATAATAATATCACCTTTCTTTTCTAACATAAATCCTCATCAAAGGAACATTACATAATTCTTTTTCATCATACATGAGCTACCATGGGATTGCATGAATCAAAATCCCATTACAACTCCAAACTATGATGGCCAATAGATTAAAAAATAATCAGGGTTGATGTATGGCTATGCCTTGTTAAGAATAACGGGTCTACCAAACCCCTTGATGGGAATTGATGCATTTTGTGGTCATGTTTGACATGCAACCATGACTAAACACTCTCCATCATGAAATAGCCAATCCTTATAATTTTTACTTTTTAAAATTATTATTTTTTATATTAACAATATTATAACTATTTTTGTATATTCCCTCTAACTTATTTTAGCAATACAAGCAATGCCATCTTATTAGGAAACCAAACCCTTATTAAAAAGCATTAGGATCCTATATATATATAACAACTAGTGTCTAGACCCTATTGAGAAGCTTGCCAATCCAAACCATTATAAATTTTCCTTTCCTACCCATAGATGGTCATCTAATTTTTCCCATTCCAAAATGTTTGGAGATCGAACATGATTTTTTATTAAAATAATTAAATACAATTAATCAAGACTTAGTATTGTAAGGTAAAGGGAATGTCCTTATCCTAAAATTCCCCCACTTGACATTTACATTGAATGACATAAAGAGAAGCTAAAAGATAAATAAAATGGTAGAGGAGGCAAGGCCCATGACCTCTCTACAAAAACTAAATTTCTCCATGCTCATTGGATAAATGAGAGAATCTACAAAATTAACGAAGGTGTCAACCTTTTGTATCATAAGCTAGCCACTCTCAATCATCACATGGATGAAGTGATATTGAACATCCATATGCTTCATATAATCATGGTAAAATAATTTGTTTTCTAAATAGAAGACACTATAGTCACATCCAATCTTGACTTGCATGAACTTGAAGTCAAAAATCAAACACAATCTCTATGATGACTCTACTTGCTTATTAATATGCCATAATCATGTACTATGCATCTATAGTGGACAATACAACTATAGTTTTTCATGTATTCATCTAACTAATAGCTCTTGAAATAAAATACATATATAACCACTTGTGAAAATCTCAAAATCCAAATCATTAATTCAATCTAAATAAGTAAAGGCTTATATATCAAGAAAATTTCTCGCATCAATAATCCTAGAATAGGAAATACAATAATATGAAGTTCCTCACAAATATATAATTTTTTAACATATAATTCCAATACTCTCTACCAAGGTTAGACATAAACCTACTAAGGACTCCCACTACTTGAGAAATGCTAGGCCTTTTAGAGATTATGGCATACATTAGTATTCTTATGGCACTACTAGATGAAACATTAAACATATCCTCAAAATAGTTATTTAACTTAGGAAATTGATCCAATGATAACTTATTATTGATAGGTACATAAATATTAGTTGGTTTACAATTATGAATAATATCTAGATGTAATTTCATAATTCAACAATTTTGGGTAGTGATATGGAACATGTGATGAAAAAAAAACATAACATAATTGAGATGTTCAAACACTCTATCTTCACAACCTACAAATTGGACCATAAATACTAAGGATTTGATTTGGAAACATTCCACTATAAACCTATGTCCACTAGTTCCCAATTGTTTTAAATATTAGACTAAACTTACATTTATCTAGTGCACCATCTCATTGATAATATACCAATTTTAACTTTAAGAGAGTCTATTATATTAAAATAATTGTAAACTAGCTAGTTAGAAAATGGTAAATTATCAACTAACCAATGTCATAAAATCTCTCTTTAAGACCATGATTCGCAATTTCAATGTGGAAAACCTCCATCATCATCCCATTAATATCAATGGTCACCCATATGACACACTCATTGGGATTTTACCCAAAGGGATTCAAAATAGAGTTTAACACAAGAGAAATTAACATGCACATCCTACTACATCCATCCTCATGTGAGGTGATGAGATGAAATATTGAGGCCAAATAATTTTTAAAATTCCTTGAAGAAAAAGCAAAAAAAAGAAGATTTCTTGTAAATAAATGATGGCAAACAAATTAAGCTATTAATGCCTAGACTTTATAGAGAACTTATGTGAAGCTTATATAAGGCCTTCAACATTACAAGGGATAAAATTCATGTGGAAGGATCCTCTATAAAATCTTATAATTTCTCATTATAATTATTTGCTAATTCTTCAAATTAGTTACCTAATAAAGGTTGTTGGTTTGACAAAATATAGTCTTTGATTGAAAGTATTGACCATCTATTTCTTCCCTAGATGACTTGTCATAACTAGATGGATTGTGTGAGTTCCTAAAGGTTTAGCACTTTTACGAGATATTCCAAAATCCACTTGATGCATTTGAATAGGGATGTTAATCATAATTTATGAAGAAAAATGTAGTGTGTCCTTGAAGAAAGAACAAGTTCTTGATTTTGGTTATTGAAGTATTATCAAACTTAAGAAAAGATCAAGGCTTTTCTAGAGCATCAACGGATTTAGGTTTTTTGGTTCAAGCTAAATGGTTATTACCACCCATGGTTGACCAACCAAGCTCTAGGACTAGAGGGGAGGAAGACTTAGCTACCAACTTAGTCATTGGCTTAGGCATTAATGGACATTCTTTAATCTTGTGAGTTAGATCTTGAATTGGGAACATTTTTTGGGTACATTAATTAAGGTGACCTTTGGTGGAAATTACAAGTCAACCAATGAATTATCAATATATCTTTTGAAGTTGGAGGTGAGATCCATCTCCATGAAAACTCACTTGTGGGGTTGAGCAATAAAAACAATTTCTAGTTCATGGTAGATAAAAAAGGCTTAGTGGTTCGATAATTTTCTACAAGAATATCCATATTGGGATAGGGCACCTAAGGAGCTCAACCCATATAGGAAACTTGATTCATTCTTTCATAGAAAATATAAATCCTTATATCCAATGAGAAATCACCAAAAAGGTGTTACTCATGAATTAATAGTTAAAGTGAAGCAAAATATTGATCTATTGAGGTCACACATAATGAAATTAATTGACGAGAGAATACTATAATAGGAATAATGGGAAAATACTTGATAATAATAAACCAATTCGAGAGGAAAAATATCAAAACATATTCAGTAAGAAAATATTCATAATATGATGATAATAAACTACATATAAACCATACCATTACCTATGCCATAGATGCAACCTTGGGATGACTTAACTACCTATATAAGACTATATAAATAGTCATATAACTCAATTAAGGGTTATTATAATCACAAGTCAGCTATAAATATCATAATACATTGTATAGGTTAAGGGAAAAACATGACTCTCCCCTTTAAAAAGCATTATGTTCAATTTTTCGTAATCCTATAATGCTTTTATAGGGACACTTCATCCATCTACATCATATTTTTAGTTTCTATACTCTTCCACTTTGTTCTAGTACTCTATGATTGTACCTGTGCTTAGATTATTTTAAACATATGTCTAGAGAATCAGTCTTAGGATCCAAGATGATTCTTTCCTCTTCATCAAGCTTGTGTAACAATATCTATCCTTGATCCAACATTTCCTCTACCAATTTACCACTCTCATTCCTTTACAAATAGGGGTAATTATATGGTCCAATATTAAGTATTTTCTCCTTTAAGACTAGCTAAATGTCATGACCCTATTTTATTTTCTGTGGTAGACACTTTGATATCTCTCCACATAGTGATAGTGTGTGATAAGATATTATTAGTTTTTGTACCACTTCTTATTCTTCTCCTGCTTCCCCTTGTCCTTCATTTCCTTCTCTTTCTCCTCTTCATCCTCCTTTTCCTTCTTTTTATTCTCCTTTCTTGTTTTTCATCTTCTCTTTCTTTTCCCCCCCCTCCTCCTCCTCCTTATGTCATATTATCTTTCAAAATCATATCATGTGTATATACCCTTAAGGATCCCACATATCTCTTAATAGAAGCTATTTGTTTGAATATTTCATCAATATCTTTTTCTTATCCCTCACAATAACGTTGACACATTATTTTTATAATAATTTAAAATAAACCAAGTCTTTCTCTTTGATTTACTTAACTATAGACCTCACATTTCAAAAAAATCAACCAAAAACTTGATGTTTTGTAATATTCGGATTGAATTTGATAAATACTCTAATTTCTCAATATCCCCTTACGACCTCAAATTTAAATTAGATGTTTTACCAAAAACTTGATGTTTTGTAATATTCAGATTGAATTTGATAAATATTCTAATTTCTCAATATCCCTTTATGACCTCAAATTTAAAATTAGATGTTTTAGTATGTTCTTGATCAACCTTTTGCATTTTTTTTTTAAAACTGAAAAAGATGTATTTTACAATGCAACCTCCTAAATAATTCCTTATTTCTTGTCTTCTCAATGTTAAAATCATGCTCTAACATCACTTAATTTCAAACAAATTGTAAATACTCAACACTAGATTCTATTATGAAGGAATATGACCCATACTAAAATTTTGATACCAATTATTCATAGATTTTACATCATCAACGCACAAAACAATCATGTTCCAAAGTCAAACTTCATCACAAATCTATAAACACCATCCCGGCTGCCAAATACAACAGTGATCATAGAAGACAAATCTTTGGGGCTGCCAGAGGGCTATACTAAGGAAGAACTAAGGGGGAGTTGAAGGAACCTTAAGCCATACGCAAAAGCACACAGTAAAATAAAGAACTAGACCGGAGTATTCAGAAGATTTTCACACATATACATCCACATAGTTTTAAGCAGCATTACTTCTAGAATTTTCGCAGATATGTGCTTCACTTGGCATTATTTATTAAGCAGGAACACAGTATATACACCCATAAAACAATACTTGTATGCATTAAAAAATAAAATAGAACAGTAAAATTGTGTAGCTGTAAAGAAACACAATATGTTCTATTTTTCTGTATTGAAGAAGATCAATTTAATCTTGATCCTGGTAACAGTATTAATACACATATATGTTACATGTATTTTGGAGACCCCAAACCGTTTAAAAGGCCGATTTGGCAGCCTCATTAATAATTCCTTGGGAGTAAGTGGCTGGTCACTGAGAAGAAAGTGTATTCAAGAGTGCAACTTTGGCAGAGATGAGAAACTTGAATAGCTGGTTGATTTGGTGTTCAAGGAGGAGAAGAGCAGTCTCCAAGTCATGGAGTGCCAAGGTGGAGGGAGAGACATGAAGCGGGAGCTGCAATTTGGACTTGGAGTTAAGAAGATTATTAAGATTTCCCAGTGCAATATCTGCAGCTTCTAACTCGTGCAAGAACCTTGATGATGACGACGACCTCTTTCTCATCTCAAATGCCTCCTTTATCTTGTGTTGCAGACAAGTGAAATGGGCAGGAAGAGGAAGAGATGGCATCCTCATGTGGGATGTCTTGAAGGAAAGAGCAGTGACAAGGGTAGAGCAGACCATGATGGTGATGGCCTTGGCATGGTTGATGTTGATGGCAGCTTGTGCTACTCCTGCTTTATCCTCAACGTTGAGCTTCTCTGCCATTCGCCTCAAAATGGACATGCATTTATCCAGCTGGGAATGTGTGTCCTTCTTCCTTAGCCAAGTGGCAAGGGCGGTGCGTGCCCTTTCAAGGGCGTGGGCAGAGGGAGTGAGAGCAAGGCCAAGGCCGCGAATGGCTACCTGCACACACGTGTGCTGCTTTCTGATTTCCGCAATGCTGTCCCTCAACAAATTGCACACCTCAAGCAGATGGAGTATGTCATCCAGATGTGCGTTCATCCATTTGCTCCCCATGCCTTCCGTGTCTATCTTTATGTTTGACAAATTGGAATAGCATTTCACCAACACCTCCAAAGCTTGGCCAAGCCAATCTGTTCCAAAACACGAGGAAGAAGAACAAGACTCCAATCTTTCCACCTCGTCTGTGAGAATTGGGCGCCCCTGCAGCGTGGAGGGCATGCTCTTTGAGCGATTAAGGCGATGCTTGCGTGGAGGGCATGCTCTTTGAGCGATTAAGGCGATGCTTGCGAGGAGAGTTTAGGGCCATGGCCACCCAAGAGAGGAGAGACGAGAGAGAGAAGGTATTGCAATGCTCATGCTCATTCTATTGTGTATTGCTTCCTCTGATGATGCTGATGCTGATTGGGGTGTTGTTGCTGGATTGGTCTTAAAGCCTCTCTATTAACATGATTTATACAACTCACTATGACTGGGCGCAGCAGGTAGACACAGAGAGAGAATCCTGGCCAGAAGCATCTAATTTCTCAAAATAAGTATCATATGAATATCACTTGTCCCCCGTCACTGCTTGCTTGCCTTGGTGTCCCACGCTTTCCATGTGCCATACCTTCTAATCTAATGGTATGCTTGTCCCGTGGTCTCAACCCCTAAAAGCATCACAGCTAAACATCATGTGGCCGACTAATTTAGCAGTTTAATCAAAAATTGTAATTGGAATCCCCTGCAATTTGCAGATCAGATACCAGTTCTTGTCGTTCCATTCAGGAAAAAATGTTTTCTCTCCTAACGTGCATAAGCTGGTTTTTAAATTGATCATATAGGAAGTAAAATTTCTATCCACCCTTTAGGCCGGTTCATCAATATATTTATATTTCTTATCCACGGAGATCCTTCAAACTTTCTTGTTTTGTCATTAAAATAAAAGAAAAAGGTATTAAAATATAAATTATCACTCCTCATGATAGTTCTTTGATAGAGGTTGTTAAACTATAGGGTCGCTAATATAATATTTATACTTAATGTAAAGGCAAATAAATTAATCTAATCTAATCATAGTATGCCGTCGAGATCCTACCAGTGAGTATTGAGTTTAAAGAAAAACTGTCATGAGGAGACTTGATACAATAGATATAGATAGAGGTAGTAGATATAGATAGAGGTAGAAGTTAATAAAAAAAAAAACAAATACCATATACAAACTACTTCAAATATTAGATTACTTAAATTTTCAAGTAAAAAAATAGATAGAGGTAAAAGTTAATAAATAGAAAAAAAAACACCACAAAAGATAATGGAAGCCAAATAAAAAATAAAGAATTCAAAAAGCAGTAGATAAAAAGCATATAGTACAAACATTAGTCCCACAAGGGAAGCAAGAACCAAAAAATAATTAAGTAAACAAAAGAAACTCCATTGTCGTGCAAGCTTCTTGTCGAGTTCTAAAGCAACTATGTATAAAAATAACACAAAATTTTACAAAAAAGAGAGTTATATCACAACTAGTAATGTAGCAAAAAAGACATTTATGTTTGGAAGAAATAGAGCGGGTTGCAAAATAAGGACAATCACATTGCATAACTAGTTTTAAAAATTCCATATCCATAAGCAACCACATTTGATAACTGATAAAAAATTGTGTCTGAAAAATCATTTTCCATTGCTAGTGAGAAATCCTGTGTTCTTGGACAATCACATCACATAATTGATAAGGAGTCATGTGCTCTTGGATAATCCAATGTATAATTGGACATGCTCAACCTAAAACAAACCATGATTTGTCAAGCCCAACATGTTCAAATAAATGAAGGATGCAATTTATGTAACATAAAACATTCATAGGCATAAAGAAGAACCCTTGTCATGTGATACAATAGTGTTTTTGTGGTAAATAACGAACAAACCATAATCTGAACAGGTCAATTACTTTAGATTAATGAAAGGTGTCATTTACTAAACACAAAACAATCACATGCATATGCAAGAACCCTTATTATCTGATAAATCATAACAAACTCTCTTTATAACAGATATGCTCTTTTAAGATTCCTTTAAGAGATTTCCCAACAAATTATATAATTTTGCATGTCATTTATGTCATAAAAACATGCCAATGAAACTAAAGCACTTGGCATGCTAATTTTCTTCAGTTACAAACAATAAACCATAGATCAACAAATATATACCCCAGTGCCCTCTCCTGACTCTCATATTTTAAATGAAACTAGAAATATAAGAGAATTAGCATTAAAACAAGATTGAATTATTCAAGTTAGCACTAATTAATGTTTAGATGAACATGATAAATAATAGCCATAAAAAACAACAAGATTACATGTAAGTCATGTTCATCCATATTATACATGTTTTTCAGTGCCATGCAACAACAAGAATCCTAATAGCAATATCACAATTTGACATGCTATGCAAACTACCTCCTAATTATCAATACAAATGTTAATATAATAGTTTTTGCCTCAAAAATATGATATACATGTAACATGGAAAGTGCCGGTGAAGTTATATTTCCTACATCACAAAGCACCATGAAACAATAATCATGATGTTTTATGTTTCACATTAGTTTGCACTCTCATGTCAATCCAAATTATTGAAAATTCGCTGGCCACCCAAACAAATCTCAATCTACATACAAACGAGAACCAAATCCAACAAAGATGGCACAAATCTTGAAACTTGTACATAAAATGAGTAACAATATGGAAAATACACATCAAAACTTGCACATAAAATTGAGCAGGAAACCTACAACAACCTCTAAATATTTTAGAAACATGAAATAAGAATAACAATGTTATGAGAAATCAAATATTTATCCCATATCTTTATGTGATTTTTTGAGTTGTCTAGTTAAAATCTAATCAAATAATAAGAAAAATCACAAGAATTGCACCTTTTCTCATGTATTTTTAAAGTTCAAATATAAGAAAACTTAGGCAACAGGGTTTGCAGCAATTTAATTGGTATTCTTTGCACTTTGAATAGTAGGTATTTGGAAACTAGATTGAACTATCTAACATAATATTTCAACATGTACTATACATTAATTTTTTTATTAATTTATATTTATATATTCTTCTCAATTGACTAAGCAAAATAATAAATTTATGAGACCCTGAATTTTTTTTAACATTTGATATGCTTCTAGCCTATCTGGTAGGTAGTAGGATCTGAGAAGGAATATTTTAATTTATGGTTGTTCTTATAATTTTGAATATTTGGAATTCAAATATTTAAAATAAAAACCTAAACCAAGT
This sequence comes from Sequoia sempervirens, assembly GCA_007258455.2. Classification (NCBI taxonomy): domain Eukaryota; kingdom Viridiplantae; phylum Streptophyta; class Pinopsida; order Cupressales; family Cupressaceae; genus Sequoia; species Sequoia sempervirens. Next base: position 131,300,498 of record VDFB02026320.1, on the reverse strand, counting down.
CTTCATAAAATAAAACACAATATCAATGAGTGTTATAAGGAGAAAGCACTTTACTATAACAATTTTATTCTTACAAAACCCCATTCGCAAAAGTCTCAACCCCAAGTTACATGCAGAAAATGAATGATTGCAGCACATTTTTTAAAAGGTAGGGAACAAGTGTAATGTCCCCATTTCAGCCATATGCTCTTTTGTGACTGCTAGCCTATTCCGGAGGCCCGTAGGCTCGTTGAGGTGAAATTAGGGTTTCCTTTGTTTGGAGGTTTTTTGGCATTTCTCTGAATTTACTATTTTTAGTAAGTTCTAATTTTGGTAGTGCTTCAATGAGTTTCCATTTCTATTGGAGCAGTTGTACAATATTGGTTTTGGCTTTAAAAGAGCATTATTTGGAGAAATAATTTATCTCAAGGCATTAATGTTATGATTTTAAATTGACCCCTTGGCCTAATGCATTAACATGAAGTTGTTTTAAAAGGTGGTCATAAAGGGTGGACGCCTCATGGAGAAAATAATTGATATTTTATAATGTTATTTATGCCTTGAAGTTTGGATGCCTATTTATGATGGAATAAAGTATTTTCAAATGTAAAATATTTCAAAAAGGAGGATTGGCATCCCTTTCCTGGAGGGAGTTTTGGAATATGAAACTTGGTCATCTCCAATTCTATAAAAGAGAGTGTCTTCTTCAACATTTCTCATCTATTGTTTACACTAAAGTTATGTTGTCGAAATGACTTCATGAATTTGGCTTCGAGGAATGCTTACCTCCTAGCATTTGTCCAATTTCGTGTTTGAAAGATAACACCTAGTTGGTTTATGACCGCTTCTCATCCAGACTAGCAGATTGAGCTTCAATATTGGTGAAATTTGGTGATGTTTTCAATATTATGTGTTGCTAGTTGTCATACAACTGAAGATGATTTTTGTATACAGCTCCTTGAGTAAAATTTATTTCATTATGGGTATTTGAGCTAACCATTTCTATGCTAAGGGCGATGTTATTTGCAAAAAAATAGAATTTATAATGAAGTGTGGATTTTTCTAGGAAGGTCATACCTTTCCTAGGGCCGTACCATTAATGAGTAGCTTGCATTGGGTTTCAAACTTGCTGTTTGGTGATTTTTTGGCACTTACAAACTCATGGTTGCTGGTCGCCTATCCTTCTTGAATGATGCTCTAAGTTTTGGTGAGATTTGAAGTTGATTTGAGGTAGATATATGCATTTTGGATTGAATGTAGTTGTTGGTTCAATACATTTTTGTAGTTGGGTTTCTATATCAGATTGCTTTAAGTTCAGATTTTGGCTTGTTCTTCAATAATTGAGAGATTCTAGAGTGGGAGATCATCTATTTCATTATGCTTTGAAGATATTGTAATAACTCTTGTAAATTGCAGTTGTTTATCATTGTAAGACTATAAACAATAGTACTATTCCAGTCATTTAATTAGCTGCAAATTCTTGTGATTGATCTCTTATATTTGTAACCCCTAGATGGTTTACCGCTAGTGTGGAAAAAGAACAAATTTCTCTTTCATTTGTTACCCACTGAAAAGTGGTGAATTCCCATTATTGAGTGGATGCCAACCACAGCGGATGAATTAGTTTGCTTTGTAATCTTTTTCCCCCTCTAAATAAGTGGTAGTGTGGAAATCACTCATGGCTAGTTTACAGCCTATTTACATTCAATTGTAATTTTCTTTCTAGTTATTGCTTAGTTTCCTCCGCCATATGCTATCACCTCGCCTTCTAAAGGATCTTGGTGAACATTCTTGATGTTGAGTACATTTAATTTGAATATCATTTTGGAGGCTAATACTAATCTATTGGCGTAGTGTTGGTTTGTGTTGTGTAAGTCTTGGAAAAAAATGGCTGGCATATTTCAGTGGTATCAGAGAAGAAGATCTTTCCATCCTATGAGAAAGACAAATTCATTTGATAGATGAGTGACAAAGGAATTAGATTCTACACCAGAGGTTAGCCCATAGTTCAGTTTCAGTGCTCAACCTGAGATTGATTCGTTTTCAGAGGTTTTGAGGAACCAAGAAACTCTTTTTTCTCCAGTTGTAGTGCTTGTAGAGAAGAAAGCTAATTCTTGGCATGCATGTTTTGACTATCGTGCATAAAATCACCAGTTACTAAACCTATGGGAAGATTTGAGTTTAGTTTAGAATTTGGAAGTTAGGCATGGCTAATGAAGAAGAGATGAAGTTGGCAGAGACTCTCTACATGGATGGAAAAAGACTTGACAAAGAATTTTAGTCAAGGGAAAATGAAGAGAACATTCTTCATTTGTTAGAACAATGTTTGAGGAAAGTGTTCAAAACAATCACATTCAAAGGAGATGTAGCTCGCATTAGCACCTGTAGTAACCTTTCTGAATCGGCCCTATTGGCTGAGGAATCCAGATGAAGAAACCAAGTTGCTGATTTCTTATTGTTTCATGGAGATAATAAGAATTGTAACTCCCAAGATGCCCTATGATGATGAAACCATGAAGATCATATTAAATATGATAGTGGAAAGTTTTCAAGACCTTGATGAAATTGATAGCAATCAGTACTCCAAAAGAGCTACTATATTGAAGATCTTTTTAGAATTCAAAACAAGTATGTTGCTGGTTGAATTGGGTATGCAATATCAAATATATTATTTGATCCATTACCTCTTCATTTCAACTTGGAGTGAACAAGAGGAGGATGTAGTTGCAGCAATGAGAAACATTTTAATTTTAACTATTAATGAGATGGATGACATTCCAAAATCTGTCCTAACTTTTCTGTTAAAAATTCATGAACAAGAAGGAAAGAACTCCTCTATTGTTGGTATGTTGATTAGAGATTTTTTCATTCAATGTGAGGAGAAATTGAGGCCCCTTTTGATGAAGTCAGTTCAAAATAATATGGAGATTTCCTTTACTGAAGAGAAGAATGATCTAAAATTAGAAGATTGTTTGGTCACCTCTCCAATTCACACACAAGAAGAGAATGAGAATGTGAAAGGTCAAGATAGAGATACTAATGCAGTTGAAAATGAGAGTAGAAATGTATCTGAGGATGAAGAGAAAGTTCCCAAGCTAGAGGTCACTATCAAAGTGGCTCACTTGAGTTTACAGATAAAGAACATGATGAAATGGAGAGAGATGAACCTACAAAGCTGCTATTTGAAAAAGAAGATTTTTTTAATCAAGAGGAATGTATGGTAGACCTTTAGAATGATTTATTTGAAGGAAATGCAGTTGATGAAGAGTTTGAGGTTGCTGAAAATCTCAAAACAACAACTAAGTTGGATCATGTTCATCATTTGGTTGATGATAATTTAGAATATGAGTGAGACTCTCGTACGCCAAAATTACTTTAGAATGACTTTGGGGTAGATTTTGTTGAGTTAGGTGTTCCTAATGATAGAGCCCATTATTGTTATAACTCCAATGTGTTTGATGTAGATGTTTCTAAAGGTGATGTCTTCAAAAGACCAACCATCCATGAAGAGTTTGTTGGGCATAGTTGTTCAGAACAAAATTAGATATTCATGAGACCATAGGATCTACGTGCTTTGATGCTGAAATGCTTAGTGGAGCAAGCAAGGGAATCTTTTGATGATTCATTGCTTAAAGATATTGTTGACAAGCCTACTATTTAGAAATTATGCTAAGAAAAAATAAGAGAGGAAGCTGATTTTGAAAATCATGTCAATGAAAAAAAATTAGAAAAATTGATGTTTAATGAGCAAAGCCTCTTTGTTGATGGGGATCAAGGGCCTGAATAGTTGTAAAATTTGAAGGATAATTTATTGGTTTTAGAAGAGAATATTGTTAAAGTGTTATCAAGATTTGATAGCACATACTATTTCATTGAAGAACTCTGTTGGAAGTTTCAGTTTGAAGAGAAACCAAATGGAGTTAAAGATGGAGACACTCTTTCCAAGATGCAGTCCATCAAAGAGGCATTGGAATCCATAAAATCAGATTATTTTCACTTGATCTTAGATAGAGATAATGCTTTTAATTTGTAGAGGAGACCTATGATGCCTACCAAGAGAAGGAGGAAGAGATGGATAGGCTTTGCCTTGATCTTACCTTAGCTCATCTTTCATTACACAAACCAGAAAATTAATCACCGATTGCAGCCACACTTAAGGAACAAGAAGCTAATACAAGGATTATGGAGATCAAGCAAATAGTTGAAGGAATAAATGAACTCCATAATGATGAAAATTTGCAAAATACCAAGGTGATCAGATATGTTGATGGTGATTGGAAAGTACATCAAGAGCGTGAAATCATGAGTTGGGAAGAGACTTTGCCACAAGAAGGGATAGTTTGTAGCTATGAGTTAACGATTTGACAGATACATTTGAACATGGTATTCAACATGCTACACTTTGTGAGCCAACAACTAATGATGGACACCAACAAGTTGAAAAAGATGAGCTTGAATTCTATGAAGGCACCAATGAAAGGGATGAAGAAAGTATTGTTGAGAACACCAGTCCATTATATCTTCACATGATTTGGTTAATCATAAGGTGACATATAATTTATATGAGGGTGTGCCATGTTTTGTGAGTAGTAATCATCCAGGGCCTTTTGATAATGAAAGATTAAGTGGATTCAAGGATGAAGTCTTCACATGGGGAGTGTGGACTCAAGGAGACTTCTTCATCGTTGGCTTCAAGTTGACAATAAAACAAGTCTTGGTAGTTGCTGATCACTCCATTGCAACAACAAAGAGTGAAGATTCTAGACTTATTACTCATGAAGTTTGGGAGAAAGATAGACCAAATTAGATTATTTACTTTCTTGACCATCCATCTCTTGAGTTGAGTGATGTTTTGGATCATCCTAGTCCTTTGAGAGAATTCAAATTGAGGACAATATTTGTTCTGTGCTCCATTGATGTTGATGTTTTCATGGATGGGCTACATGGGTTTATCAAAGAAGACACTAACTTCTTGAGTTTTCATTTTTCTTTGATTAGTACTTGGAGAAATGTTGTGTACTCTTTCCAATGCATTGGAGAACTTTTTCAGTTGGGTATCCATGTTTGGAATCCTCAACATGGCTTGATGGAGATTTTTATAAGTAGAAAGATGAATCTTTGGAAGGATAAGGATTTAGTTTTCAGAGTCTTTGATGCTGCCCCCATTTTTGCCAAACATTTGATGATTCCTTTGGTTCATCTATTGATGGATTGGAGAAATTCTTCGAACAAAAGATGGTTTAATAATGGGTTGGAGTTTCTTGAGGGGATTTTCCCAGCCTTGGGCATGAAGAGTTTTGATATTATAAATTCTGATTTCGAGTGTCGCAACAAATGTTCAAATATTTGTATGCTGATTTTCCTAAAATCAGACTTTAATTGGTTTATTTTAGACTTATTGGGAAGTTGGTACACTCATTTTTTCTCTTCACAATCTCTATTTTGTGAGGGTTTATGGTCTCTAAGGTGGGAAATGATGTTTCTTTGTGATTCAGATTATTTTTTGATGATGTTCAAATTCTTTTCCTATGATCATCTTTGTTCAATATCTTGCATTAGTGTTAGGGGCAGCGAACCTTTGCTTGATTTGGTTCAACTTTTTTGAGACTTTGGTGGAGAGATTGGTTGAAATTTTTAGATATTTTCTTGATTATGCTAGAATTACTTAGAGGAGGCATTATACATCCTTGAGGAGCTTTGAGGATGCAACTGCTATGATTTTACATTGAAGAGCTATTTTTTCCTTTGCAAATAGTTATGATGGGGTCAAATTTTTTGTTGTTATTTGGTTTGATGCTTTGAGGAGTTATGTTGCTGAGAATATTGTTGAGTTGTTTAGATTATTCTTCTTTGTTCTCAGAATGGAGATTGACATTGACATTGCAGATGTTAATTCCTTAGAGTTTATTGGGCATGAGACACTGCTAGATTTTGATTCAAATCCTTCCATGTTGTTATGGAGGCTAAATCTGCATTTTTCTCAAAAACAAACAAATATGAGTTGTTAGTTGAATCAAGAAAATCAGATAGAGCATCCCTATGAAATAATTGATCATAGTAAAATATGCAAGCTAAATAGAACAAAGATAATTAAATGCAAGCACATAAAATCATGACCAAACCCTATCCCATAGTGGATTGGTGCTTCTATGGAAAGAAGCCCTTTCCCATTCCTTTGCTAAGCTCCATGATATTGATGATATGAAATGCTATGAAGATATGGTATGGATTCAAATGACAATGATATGGAGAAAGATCTAAAGATTGTGGAGGATTTGTTGAAGAATGAAGCTTTCATTTATAGATTTTCAAATTGGAAGAGAGCTCAAAATAGAGCAATGTGGGATAATGATTTGACCAATGAGATGAAGCCACTTGTCTCCTTGTGATAGGTTGAGGAATGTGCAAGTTTTGGTCAATGTGCCAAAGAGCCCGGAGATTCAAATTTTAATTTGAGAGTTAAATGTTGAGTTTGACCTTTGCAAGAGACATGTAAGAGCCATGTAAGAGCTCATAAATGCTTTGTTGGATGTACATGTCAACTTGCTTTTAAATTCAAATTTAGGGAATATTTCTCAAAGATGCCATGTTGATGGAAAATGATGAATTAATAAATCAATAAATTGATTTATTTGTGTAAGTGGGAAAAGCTAGAGGATGTGATGGGTGGTTAGATTAGGTTAATCAGGATTAGATTAACTTAGATGATGATTAGATGCTTTTGAAATTCAACTTAAATATTTCAGTTTATTTAAATTAAATGACAAGAATTTGATCATTAGATATTTAAGTAAATAACTTTGATCTATTTAATTAAATGGTGATCTTTAGAAGATTAATTGATTTATTTAATAACCTTTAGGAGATTGATTAAATAAACTTGATTTATTTAATTGATGAGTGAATGTGATGCATAATGTCAATTTGAAGTGTCTACATTTTTCCCCTCTTTGAAGCAATGTACTTGCTACGTTGGTTCAAAGAATAAACTTGCTGCAATCAAAATTCAAATTTTTTTAAATTTTTTCAGATGCCCCAACAGAAAGAAGTACACTAGTACATTGCCCCCTTGAGAGATAGAGCGAAAAGATTCGATTTGAGGGTCAATCTCACGACAAAGAGGTTCAAGATGGACATATGGATGGTTTTAAGATGCTTAGAATAACCAATCTATATTATCCTAAACAACTTAAATGATGATATGATGCCTGTGAGATGGATGAGACGGATGATGTGATAATGCCTATATGATTATGTAATAGATGTTTTATGCAAATGTATGATTTATGAGATGCTTAGACTAACGGATCTATATTATGATGATGACTATGTATGTGAGATGATATGCCAAATGTTGATGGTTTGTGGATGCAGGATGGATGCACTGGTGATGATGATTAACTATTCATGACATGATGTTAGTGCAGAAAAGAAGAAAGAAGAAATGAGATGATGACAAGAGGATCCAACAAGTCCATGATCTGACGAGACTTTATTAGAGATGATGATTATGATAGATGATGATTTTCTTATCAAGGATTCAGATTTTACAAGGGATACTTACCTTATGTTTGATTACACATGTAGATATGATGCATCAAGGTATAAAGAACCAGGATGGCGTTGTACCTAGTGCAATGGACTTTGACTCAATAAATAGATAGGAGTATTCTTGTTCACACTTGACATACGGAAACCTTGCTAGGACGTACCTAACAAAGCAAGTATTTGCCAAGTTATTTTACAAGAACATCCAACAAGCACATCAGACAAAAGATAATGATCTTTGCCCCATTCCTATCTCTCTAAATCCTTCGTTCGAATATCATCAAGAGGTACTTGGAATGAGCGCAATAAGATAAATCAAAAGAAAAGATAAATTATGCAAACAAGCCAATGTTCTTCGTACCTTCAGCCAAAGGGATGTGTTTTAATAGATTAAGAATCCAAGTGATATCCAAAATGATGCCCATTGTCAGAACGATATATCCTAGGACATACATTGTATATAGGATGATGATGGTTTGATAAGTTGATTGATAGGCTGTTGATATAAGGTTGAATGACATGTTTGAAAATGATCAAGAGTTTGATTTTGCATTTAACGATTTGTTTCTTCGATTTTGATTTTGTGTTTGAAGTTTGTTTTGCTGATTGCTATGATTGTTTATGTTTGTGTTGCCAAAGGATGAAGGTGACGATCAGTTTATTATGGATGATTGATTATTGTGGGAGAAAGCGAGATGAGACCAATGGATTTTTTCAAATATTTGGATGTTTTTGACATTTTTGGAATGTTTTGAGGCTATTTTTGGTATTTTTTGAGATTTTTACAAATGTTTTGATTTTTTTATTTTTTCAAATGTTTTTGGGGTTTCTTGAGATTTTAAGAATGTTTTTGGATTTTAATTTCTTTTTCAATTTTTTTTGTGTTTTTGTGTCTCGGGGGTTGATCAAAGATTATCCTTGCCTATGTTTAAGCTCAGAGACGACGTAGTTCAGATTCCAATTGTTTTTGATGTTTTTCTAATTTTTTAAGTGTTTTTGGATTTTTGCATGATTTTGATGATTTGGATATGGATATGTGTGATGATATCAGTGATCTATTTGGGATTTTGTTGAAGACCAAGCTAAGGTTGACTGATCGAATCGATGGATTGATGATGATTATAACATTGTTGAGGATACACAACAATGCAAGGATTTGATTGATCAAGATTGATGATGATAACATTGTTGAGGATGCACAACAATGCAAGGATTGATTGATCAGGATTGATGATGACAACATTGTTGAGGATGCACAACAATGCAAGGATAATGTTAAGCAACACAATGATCAGGAAGGATATCCCAGGATTATGGATTGATTGGATTCGATTGATGAGGATTGTTGAAGCTTGGTTTGGAACAAAATTGTTTTGAATGATTTGATGTGATGTTTGAAGTGTAACTTAGATGCAACTGATATTGATTGTTTGGATTGATGTTTGATGAAAGATGAAGACTGATAAGGAATGTCTTCTCGTCAAAATATGCCATGGGCTAGTAATTTGGAATTTTTCTCACAGGTGGTTTGACCAATTTGATTTCACGTTTTCCAATGTTCGGATCACCACATAAGTTGGAGGATATAGATCAAGATTTATTCTCGAAGCAAGATGTACATATCTGCCCCCAGTGTCTAGCAATGTATGGAATGCCATGAATGGATGCCTGGATGGTAAGCACACAAAGGATGCCAAGGATTATCTTGCGATAGGATAAGGTGTTTGGATAAAGAATATGCTCATTTGGAGAATGCTTCATGGCTTAGATAACATTGGATAGGATAGGATCAATGAAAATTACCCATGTCAAGATGTTTACCATAAGCAAGCGTAAACTATGCACCGAAGTTTCATCAAGATCAAGATAACTTGGATGATGGATGCAGATGGATGAAAATGGATTGGATAACTAGTTCATGAATGAATGGATTTATTATGGATAAGATGGATGAAATGATGGATTTATTATGGATGGGATGAGATGCTTTCTCCTGAAATAGTGCACGCAGATGCTCGATTCTACACATGATGCCTGTTTGCCAGGTTTTCATCATGGTACCTGCCCAAAGCGCCGCCCATGCAATTTTCACTAGAGGATAATTTTTCTCTTTACTATTTTCAATCCTTTTTCTGATTTTTTTGGATTTTCATATTTTTTGCTTTTTTTTAAAAATTTTTCAAAAGATTTTAAGCTTATGTTGAATCACAAGGCATTGTTGATGTAGATGCCCCTTTCATAATGTGCCATCGATATCCTGCTTGAAGAAGTTGCTTTGCTAAGATACGCACACTTGAATGCAACTTTTGGGATTCTTGATCTGCTTCATTGATATCGGGGTTAACTTTGTCTTTGTGCACACATCATGATAGAGTGCCTTCAAAATCCTTATGATGAAGGGTTGTTGCCAATACATGGTCAATATGAGAATTGGATATCATGCGTGGATGCATGGATGGAGTGTGTTTAGGGATAAAATATGGATTGGTTGATAGTTTGGAACCTTTGACTCTCCAAACTTGGGAAGATGAGCAATGATGGGTGGATACAGAAGTGTGCATGGAATTAGGACCGATTGCTTGATACACTTTGTACGTCACTTGAAAAGCCTATTTTTTCTTTTGTGGACATCCTTGATGGATACTTTTCCCTTTTTTATTTTCCCCCATAGTTTCTTTGACTGATGGAGTTTGATAGGGATGATCTTTCTTTGTATTCTTTGGTATCCATTTGTATTTGATTTGTCCATTATGCTTCTCAGCTTCTTTTTCCTTGATAACTTTCTTCATACTTTGATTCAATATTTATTTCAAAGTTGGTCCCAATTCATGGATGGGGTGATGGGTGGAAGAAGATTCATGATGTGACTAGTTGTAGTATTGGCATTGGTTTCATCATAAGGATTCTTCATGCTCCCTATGTTGACGTTTTCTTGAGACGAAGTTGCCCCCAGTATGGTGGTAGTAGTACCTTCATGCTTTGATTCTGCCTATTCCAAGAGCTCTTGTTTAGAATGCATTCTTTGATAAATGACCATTGTAGATGATGTTATTGGAATTTGCTGTGCTACTGACTTCGGAATATCCTATTTTGTCTGAACTATTTCCTTGAGTGGATACTGCTAGATATGTTCATACATGATGTCCTCAGTTTGAATTTGGGATATGTTTGATCTTGATGTTGTCAACTCAATAACCTGCTCTTTTTGTGTAATAATGTCAGGAGTAAAAGAATCCTATTCTAAATGAAGATCATCTATGTGTCCATCCATAGAAAGCATCTCATGGGTAGATGGAGGAGTATGTGCTACGTGGATATGATCATCTTGTGTAGATAGGAGAGTGTCCATTAGATTATTGTAGTATCTTGGAATATGAATTCTTGATCTTTAATGATTTTAGAATTGCTTTCGACATGCTTTGGATCAAATTCTTGACATGGGTCAATTTCAAAGGATGGATTGCTTATAAAGGGTTCTTGGATATTTTTATTAGGCATAGGAAGTAGCTCAATATCCTCTTGATCTTTGAGTGAATTGGGATCAAGTGTTGAGTTGAAGATTCCTTCAATATCGACAATCATGAGGTTGAAGGATGTCAATATGTCTTGGAAAGGACCATTGCTAGACTTTGGTGAGAGATATTGATCATGCTTTAGAATAAATTCTTGATATATTCCCTCTAACTCATTAGGTGATGTAGAGACATTTTTAACATGATCATTGGTCGATGCCTCATTGGATGAGGTGAAAACATCTTTATTGATGGATAGATCTTGATCATTGTTTTCAACAATTGTGGTGGAGGGATTTCCAATGTCTTAAACCATAGGGTCAAGTGATGTTGGCATTTATTTGATTGGATCATTGTTGGTTAGTGGAATTTGATCATGACTGAAAAGTGACTCTTGATGTATGTTAATTTGATCATTGGATGAGGTGGAAACATCTTCAAGGTGTTCTATGGTGGATTGATCTTGATCCTTGTTCCTGACAGTTGTGGTGGAGAGATTGTCAATGTTATCATTGTCCCCAATAGTGATTATCTTTTGATCAATCAAGTCTTGGATGAGTTTTTTGAGTCGAACACAATCTGATGTTCTATGTCCCTTTATTCTATGATAATCACAAAGGTGCTTCTCGTTATACCCTAGTGGTTTTATGTTTGGTTCTTGATAGTTCACGTAAATAGGGATTTTGATGATATTTTCTTGTACCAACTGTTACAGGACTGATTCAATTAGTCTCCCAAGTGGTGTGTATTTCCACTTATTACCCTATGAGACTTGTACTTTAAATTGACCTTGTGGTGATTATTTTTGGAGATGTGGTGAGTGATCTTCGAGATGTGGTGATTGATCCTCAAGACATGGTGATTGGGTTTGTTGTTGATGTTGTTGATCTTGATAACCTACTTCTTGACATTGGAGATATTGTTCTTGATGCAATTGTGGATATAACTCAATGCTTTGATGATATGGTTCAATCAATGGTAGAGTAAATTGATTTTGGAGTAAAAATGTCTCTTGTTTCAAGGCTTCAGTTAGTTTATCAAGTGAAGCAATTTGGTCTAGCAAAACTTGGTCTTGATTTTGATCTTGGCACCCTTGATATAGTTGATTTGGCTTTTGTTTAAGCAGATTTGGAGTGTATACTTGTGGTGTTTGATTTTGGACAATGTTCTGATTTGGGATGATACTTAGATTTGGTATGATAGGTTGAAATTGAACATTGTTGTGATTGGGAATCACATTGCCTTGGTTTAGGTAACTTTGATTTTGCATGGTGTTACCTTGACTTGGATCAATATATGGAGTCGTTATCATCATTTTTGGGCTTTGAACAACATTTGAGTGATTCACATACATATTTATCCCAAAGTTTACCAAGTTTGGACTCAAAACATTCATGTTTGGTAAAGTTGTACTTAGTAGATTCTCATTTGGCATGTAGGGATTTGGTGGGATGACGTTTTTTGTTTGAAGGCTCATGCATTGATTGTTCGGTTGGTGGATTTGTAGGTTTGGAATTGGATTTAAATCTACCATCGGGAAAGGTGTTCCAAACTTCAATTTGGGCATACTCACATTTGTTGTACTATTGACATTTGTAGAAGATAATGATCCCATGTATGGTTTGTATAGATGTGAGTGTTGATAATCAATCAACATTGTAAGGCTTTGATAACTTAGTTGACTTGGATTACTCATGATGTATGGATCAAGTTTATATTCCATGTTCCTCTTGTGTTTTGACCTTGTTGCAAAAGTGACCTCTAAGGTTCTTAGGACCAATGACAGGATGAAGGATGAAAGGGGTCAATGATATGAGTGTTAAACATTTAGGAACTTTGGATCAATGCTAGACTTAGGGCTTGATTTTGATTGGTTTGATTAGATAATGAACTTGTAAACCCTAAGATGTTGGATGCGATCTTAGGATGTACTTGTTCAAAGGATTTCTAATTCAATTAAATGTATGAGAAAGGATACATTCCCATACACCTAACTAAACAAGGTGATTTTGATTTTGATGATTTACCCAAGTCTAGAATGATGTTTCCAAAGATCTAAATTTGTTTGGTGGGACGGGATGATAAATGTTTGAATGAATGAAGTGTTTGATTTTGATCCTAAATGAATCTAGGAAGGACTTGTTTACTAGGCCAAGATAGTGAAGAACATGCCTTTCTCTAAGAGTAATTCAAACCCAAAAGACCAATGTTTGCTCGAAAGATGATAAAAAGATAAACAAGCACATGTGTGGGGTTCAATTTGAGTTAATCATGGTTAATAGCTTTCTTTTACCATAAACACACTCTTGATTAGATTTTGAATCTAGATGTCTAATGTCTCAACTTCCCCCTTATCCCACAAAGTGTATTATGTGGAAACCAAGGAAATTTGAGGCATGAGTTACCTATTGTTGACCTTAGTAGGAGCAAATTGAGATGAAATCCAAATGCTTAGAAGCCTCTAAGGATAAATTCCCAAGGGCAAGCAATATCATGTGAATTCATTCAAGGATATTTGCTTCTCCTAAAGGGTTTGAGATTTGATGCTCATGTTGAATGTTGGTTTTCCAATGTTTTCAATCAAAGCACTGTGTTTTCAAACTGACTCACTAGCAATGTAACATCCTAGCTCAATTGGTACATTTTTCTTGGTGGGCTTGCCTCATGCCCTTCATAGTAGAAGAGATGATTTTACATGAAACCAAGGAAAAATATAAAGGTATGTTAAGAATGAAGTCTTAACCTCTATACTTTAACCAAGATCAGACATGGTAAGTAACTTCTTGGAATCTAAGTTCCAATGCACCACTTTGATAAACTCGTTAGATGGACTGGTTGGTTACTAAAAACAAGGGTTTTTAGTTCAGAATTTCCATTCATGGAGATTGAGCCATACGGTGAGAGTCCCTTTTCAGATCCATCTCATCGGAGCCAACAGTGTGATACTGGCGTTTACTCCAATACCCACATTTATATTCTGGTTGGAAATACTCTTGGCTTTAGAGTGTTACTGGTTGAGTCGTTCCCTTGGGTGAGTAGTTTTTCCCCAAGGCAGGCCCTCTAAGATAAGAAAAAGTGAGTAAAGACAATATCCATAACTCGATCAATCTTTGTTTGCAACACAAAGAGAGAGAGTGTATGCAATAATGCTCTACTCACACTCGCACAATTTTTTGTTCAATTTTAAACCCAAAATGAAGCGTGGAAGAAATATTTTATGCAACTTAATGTCATCAAAAAGAATTTTGATTCTCAAGATCATGGTGAAGCACGAGAGAAGTGCATACGCCTTTTTAGGTGAGATTATTTTGCAAAAAATATTATAGAGCATAAAAGACACATGTTCGTTTTAAGACTCACAAAACAATAATGACTTCATTTTAAGCACCAAGCTAAATGTGAAGTTTTTTGTTCAATTTTATTCCAAATCAAAATTCTAGTGAGTTTCTAGGGTCAATTTTAATCAATTTGAAAAGATCAAATCAATGATTAATTTTGAAGCTCAAATTGATCTAGTTGGTCTAAAATAGAAAACACAAGCAGTGAATGGGATGCTCTAGATTATTACAATAAGCATTTAAAAAGGCTTTTGTCAAGTTCAATTTCAATCACCAATTTTCCAACTCAAATCTACTTGCTTTTGCTTCAATGTACCAACAAAATCCTCCTGCAAGATAAAAAGACAAACACGCAAGAACTAATTGCTAAGAAATGATTCAACAAATAAATATTGAAAGAAAATCATTTTCAACAGATGCAGAGTCAACAAAATTTAAAGATGAGGCCATTGTTTCTTGATGCAAACCAATCAAGTGAATGCAAGAATTTTATTAAAAATTGTGAAATTCTCGGTCTACACTTATTGGAAGTAGGAGCATTAATTACTTATATCTCATAATCAAAATAAAAAATACTTCCACTGTAATGATAAAATTCTGAAAAATGTTTTTTTCAAGCAGCTTAAGAATGGTTTTTGACTAACTGATATCAACTTAATAACTCATAAACAAATGTATTCTAGACCTGAGTATGACTCACCAAGTCTAAAACTTAATAATAGCGGCTTACACAGTGATGTACCCTCTGTTTGATGACAACGACCAACCTGTAGCTTTACATTAAGAGTATGATCTGACAACAACTAGCTTGTAGCAACCTGGAGCCGATGAGATAAACTTTAATAAATCCAACATTATTGTCTTGCCTTAAAGAGGTGCGATTTCAAATCATGTTTCATACGGCTAAATTCTCACACATGTTAACATTAGTGTATAGCAGGTATGCAACATATCAAGATGTACTAGTGATTAATGGCAGTGTACCAATGACTAATAGCTTTCAAAGACTTTCAAACTAGGTGCAAAGCCAAACTTTACAACTATGAATGTGTAGACCAAGCAACATGATCCATTTGACAAGAATCCTCAAAGAAATGCATCACCACAAACTGTATAATAGCATAGATAATGACTAATAATGACTGAGCGACAAACTGCAGTAGTCAAGGCTCTTAAATTTTTTGATAAGATGCCTCAACAAGATGCCAAGCTAGTCAACATGATGCCTATAGCCAAGGCACATTCAATGTGTGAAATAAACATCAAGTATTTTGAATGATGTAGCTAGAATCTCACCGCCTCTTTTATATGATCAAACACAACTCCTCTCAATATGTACACAACAAAGTTTGCACCAACAATAACTACATAACTTAGAACTATGCTGAAAGGGAAATGCACCTTGTTTGATAGAATGCTATTAAAAATATGTAAAACAGATTGATGGTGATGAGTAAATGGTGAGTCTTTAGTGTTTGTCAATGACACCTCAAAGGGATGTTATCTCATGGAATGCGTTGGGGGTTTGTGAAAACCAGATAAAAACATAGCATCGTAAAGTAATGTCATGCTGGTTACTAGCGGTGGATTGCAAGGATTGCCACTTTAGACCATCACTACCCACCTGACACCACATCCAATCTTTCAAAAAAACTTGAATGCGCTGCTCCTGCTCCTTCACTTTAGAATGCGCTGCTCCTTATCCTCTTAAATGTGCTGCACCAAAATGGAAACATCGATTGTGAACAAAAAAATAAAATAAAATCTTTGCTGCGGTTGCAGCTTATGTGTGTGGAAGCGTAGTCCAGGCAATATACTAGTGTACTTCTCACTGGGCGATAAGATAAATTTGAATCTCCCAACATTCAATGAAAAAATGTCTTTTGCAGGGAATGCAAAGTATAGAGTGGTAGATATGAAGTGCTTTGAGTGATGTGCAATCAAAAAGGTGATTTAAAATTTGTCTACCATAGTCATCAAACCTATCAAGTGCACCCTTGGCAGTGTCGTAGGGTAGTGGACCATACCATGTTTAATGCAAACTCATCATAAGCTTGGGAGTCAACCCCATAGCTGGTGAGGCATGGGATGCCATTAAGATTGGATGCCTTCTAATATCTGCAAGAGAAATACACAAACATCTGCATTTAAAGGATGCCTGCAAATATCTACACAGAAAGGAAATATCTGCAAGAGAAACACATTGATAGCAAACTCAGGAGAGATATTTTCTAGAGAGATACGCACTCACCAAACTCAAAAGACATGAAGGAAAAAAGAAGCTTAGATATAAGTCCAAACTTAAAAGACGTATGGATACAAGACATAAGAGATATGAGTAAAGGCATGAATCTTCAGAGATATATCACAACATTAATCAACAATTTATAAAACTAATATAAAGAGAAGAATATGACATCTTGTAAATGATCGATAGCTACCCCAAGCATCATGATGGCCTTCCCAGGCTGCGACCAACAAAGTAATAGGTAAAAAAATGTAGCTGGCAGGTGTAAAACTGAGTTCACAATGATTGCAAGACATAGGCACATCCTCTTTATGCAACGTGCTTTGAAGCCTGCCTAAAAAGATCTATGGCGTGGTTATACCTTAATATGAAAGGATTTGCATTGAAATAGGTAACACGCAGGGGAGCTTCACGTTTATGATTTTTCCTTTCTCTTCTCTATAAAAGCTATGCATACAAACTAACACTAGGATGGTGATAAGAGATAAAGCCCAAAAAAAAAGAAATGGCTTAAAAGTAAAACCTGCATGAATTATTTAAGGAGTAAAAGAGGTCAAATAAAAGCAACCCCGCCAAATAAAAGAAAACTTTCAACAATCATAAAAGAAAAAGGAATTAGCTTCACCATGCCTTTCAAATTTTTTCCTAACAGATACAGGCAATGTACGTGTATGAGATAAATGTGTAGATCTGGGACTGGGAAATGCACACGTGCCCTCCTTCTAGCGCCATAATGTGGAGGCTAAATCTACATTTTTCTAAAAAAAAAAAAATATGAGTTGTTAGTTGAATCAAGCAAATCAAATAGAGCATCCCTATGAAATAATTGATCATAGTAAAATATGCAAGCTAAATAGAACAAAGATAATTAAATGCAAGCACATAAAATCATGACCAAACCCTATCCCATCGTAGATTGGTGCTTCTATGGAAAGAAGCCTTTTCCCAATCCCTTGCTAAGCTCCATGATATTGATGATATGAAATGCTATGAAGATATGATATGGATTCAAATGACAATGATATGGAGAAAGATCTAAAGATTGTGGAGGATTTGTTGAAGAATGAAGCTTTCATTTATAGATTTTCAAATTGGAAGAGAGCTCAAAATAGAGCAATGTGGGATAATGATTTGACCAATGAGATGAAGCCACTTGTCACCTTGTGATAGGTTGAGGAATGTGCAAGTTTTGGTCAATGTGCCAAAGGGGGAGATTCAAATTTTAATTTGAGAGTTAAATGTTGAGTTTGACCTTTGCAAGAGACATGTAAGAGCCATGTAAGAGCTCATAAATTCTTTGTTGGATGTACATGTCAACTTGTTTTTGAATTCAAATTTAGGGAATATTCCTCAAAGATGCCATGTTGATGGAAAATGATGAATTAATAAATCAATAAATTGATTTATTTGTGCAAGTGGGAAAAGCTAGAGGATGTGATGGGTGGTTACATTAGGTTAATCAGGATTAGATTAACTTAGATGATGATTAGATGCTTTTGACATTCAACTTAAATCTTTGAGTTTATTTAAATTAAATGAGAATAATTTGATCATTAGAGATTTAATTAAATAACTTTGATCTATTTAATTAAATGGTGATCTTTAGAAGATTAATTGATTTATTTAATAACCTTTAGGAGATGAACATGGGACCTCGGGATCTTATTTTTTTTGGTGGGATTAGTTTGGAGTGTTGTGACATTGCTCGAGGTCAAGCAATTTTGGGAAGGGCGAACTGTAACGTCCCCATTTTAGCCATACACTCTTTTGTGACTACTAGCCTATTCCGGAGGCTCGTAGGATCATTGAGGTGAAATTAGGGTTTCCTTTTTTTGGAGGTTTTTTGGCATTTCTCTGAATTTACTATTTTTAGTAAGTTCTAATTTTGGAAGTGATTCAGTTGGTAGTGCTTCAGTGAGTTTCCATTTTTGTTGGAGCAGTTGTGCAATATTGGTTTTGGCTTTAAAAGAGCATTATTTGGAGAAATAATTTATCTCAAGGCATTAATGTTATGTTTTTAAATTGACGCCTTGGCCTAATGCATTAACTTGAAGTTGTTTTAAAAGGTAGTCATAAAGGGTGGATGGCTCATGGATAAAATAATTGATATTTTATAATGTTATTTATGCCTTGAAGTTTGGACGCCTATTTATGATGGAATAAAGTATTTTCAAATGTAAAATATTTCAAAAAGGAGGATTGGCGTCTCTTTCTTGGAGGGAGTTTTGGAATATGAAAGGTCATCTCCAATTCTATAAAAGAGAGTGTTTGCTCTAGTATTTCTCATCTATTGTTTACACTAAAGTTATGCTGTCAAAATGAATTCATGAATTTGGCTTCGAGGAATGCTTACCTCCTAGAATTTGTCCAATTTCATGTTTGAAAGATAACACCTAGTTGGTTTATGACTGCTTCTCATCCAGACTAGCAGATTGAGCTTCAATATTGGTGAAATTTGGTGATGTTTTTAGTATTCTGTGTTACTGGTTGTCATACAGTTGAAGATGATTTTTGTATATAGCTCCTTGAGTAAATTTTATTTCAATATGGGTATTTAAGTTAACCATTTCTATGCAAAGGGCGATGCTATTTGCAGAAAATCAGAATTTATGATGAAGTGTGGATTTTTCTAGGAAGGTCATACCTTTCCTAGGGACGTACCATTAATGAGCAGCTTGCATTGGGTTTCAAACTTGCTATTTGGTGATTGTTTGGCACTGGTCACCTATCCTTCTTGAATGATGCTCTAAGTTTTGGTGAGCTTTGAAGTTGATTTGAGGTAGACATATGCATTTTGGATTGAATGTAGTTGTTGGTTTAGTACATTTCTGTAGCCGGGTTTCTATATCGGATTTCTTGAAGTTCATACTTTGGCTTGTTCTTCAATAATTTAGAGATTCTAGAGTGGGAGATCATCTATTTCATTGTGCTTTGAAGATATTGTAATAATTCTTGTAAATTGCAGTTGTTTATCATTGTAAGACTGTAAACAGTAGTACTGTTCCAGTCATTTAATTAGCTGCAAATTCTTGTGATTAATCTCTCATATTTGTAACCCTTGGATGGTTTACCGCCAGTGTGAAAAAAGAACAAATTTCTATTTCATTTGTTACCCACTAAAAAGTGGAAAATTCCCATTGTTGAGTGGATGCCCACCACAGCGGATGAATTAGTTTGCTTTGTAATCTTTTCCCCCCACTAAATAAGTGGTAGTGTGGAAATCTCTCATGGCTGGTTCACCGCCTATTTACATTCAATGGTAATTTTCTTTCCAATTATTGCTCAGTTTCCTCCGCCATATGCTATGAACTTGCCTTCTAAAGGATCTTGGTGAACATTCTTGGCATTGAGTAGATTTAATTTGAATATCATTTTGGAGGCTAACGCTAATCTATTGGCATAGTGCTAGTTTGTGTTGTGTAAGTCTTGGAAAAAATTGGTTGGCATATTTCAATAGGGTATGCAAACCCTAAAACAATATTCAGTAAGCTCTATGAAATAATAGCGAGGAAAATATAAATTTAATAAAATACATTTTATTGATGAAAAATATAGATGATAATTTGAAGTATATGTTTTTTTTTTGGTTTGTGCACTGCTTTTTGATTGATTTACAAACAAAGAGATTGAAAAACTATAAAGATAGATAATGGTGGACAATTTTCCTAAGATGGTAGGTGAAATTTCTAGCCCCACTCCAAATAGACTTGTTCAAAATTACAAATTAAAAAGTAGATGATTTTATTTATTAGGAAAATATTATTGAAGCGTATTATCTTTTGTCTCATGAGCCCCCTTGCTCCATAAAATAGTTCCCAAAGCCCCTCCATGAAACTCCATCCTCAGAATCTTTTTCAAATAAACAGAAGCTCCAATTTTTTTAGTTTCCAGTTATGAAGGTACTGTTGAGATGGGGCTAGAAATTTTACTCACCAACATAAGAGATTAACTCTTGTCAAAAAATTAATAAAACCACCGATTTAAAAATATTCTTAAAAAATTTCAACAACACAAAATCACAGCCTTATTTTTAATAGATTCTTTCTAAACCATTTAACTTTATCAACAAACTAAACATCTCTTAAAAAAGGAAAAACATAGAAGGGAAAAAGGTCCAGGAAAATATTCATCATTTGGTTGTATTATCTTAACCATTATTTAGAGTTCAAGCCAAACTTAATGTTTGACTTTTTTCTTGCATGTTTTGCAAAATTATGTGTAAAACACTTAAGTGTAGGTAAATCAAAGTAGCCTTACTTTCAAGAGAAAATATGCATTATTGAGGTCTATGTCCACACATATCTCTACAGGTTCACTAGATAACTTGTGCATTGAACAAACAACTCCAGTCACATAAATGATCGCCACATTGATCAGAAATTCTATACATAAAGAAAATGCACTCTCTATAAAGAAATATCTGCAAGCTAATTGTAATTCACAATTAGCTATTAATTAGGTTCTCACAAATCTACTTTTTTATCCACCTCAATACATGAATTGAACTTACATTGATTGAACTAGAAATATAAGCTTAAATTTGCTTGAAAGTACCAAGGCTGAATGGAGAAATAAGTTGCGCTTGGGCATCAAATATACTAAATATTTAGTTTGAGGATTCCCAAAAAAAATTTTGTTTAGAAGGGAAGATGCACTATAACTTGCAACATAACAAGGGAACCAAAGAGAGAGATTGCAAAACCAGTTGCTCCATTTCCCTTTAATTGAGGAACAAACATCCCTTTCAAAATAATTATGGAATTAGAATTTACTTGTCCAAGCATCAAAAAGAAGAAACTGGGCATTGTAACTACTAGAATAGCTATTAGCAACTTCGATTTTCTGATCTGTAACAACATAATTTTGTAAGATGAGATTTTGAAATGAATCATGAACAAGGTCATTTAATCTCAAACATTTCAAAATACCATTGAACAAGGATCTATAAGTTACACCTAAAAAGTTTGTAAAAAAATATAATTTATACAAAAGCTCAATAGAGTAGGACAAAAATGACAACATGAAAAGAGGTTGCTATTCTAGGTCTTCATTCATTCAAGGTTTGCATACCTTGTTCCCTACCTTTTGATAAAATGTTCCTTAAGCATTCATTTTCTGCTTGTAATATGGTGTTCAACTTTTTACGAATGGGGTTTGGTAAGAATAAAATTGTTAGATAATAATGACAACCAAATTGCCAAAGTATGACAAGAAGCTGATTTCAGAATCACTTTCATAGAAAAAGTATGACAAGAAGCATCAAATTTTTTAAAATACAAACAAACCAAATATTCTAAAATTTATGAAAATGCTTTAAAGCGTGTTGCTCAAGACATTAGCGAAATAGTGTCCCATACTAACTATATACCAGAAGAAATTGAGACACAAAAAATAAATGCAAATTTACCTAAATAAATTATATTAACCACATACATAACCCTACAATACAAAAAATAGTTGCAAAATAGCAGAAAGATCAAGAGGTTTCTATTATATATGTGACTATTTTATAGATTCCTTAAACCCAATTTAATGCAAAAAAAAACTTATAAAAATATTATCTCAAAAATAAACATAAATTAAAGGTGTTTTTGAAGATTTTCTTGGTAGATATAATTTCAGACCAAAATCCGAACACAAGCCTTGAATTCATCGTGTACAAATATTAATTAGAGAGAAAATTATTTACAAAAATATATTTTTAGATGTTTTAGAAATACCACCTTGTCCTCTTGTCGGGGTTTTTTTTTCTTCAGGAAAATGGAGTAACTTCCCAACTCAAAACTCTCAAATACCCACTAGGCCAGTTCTTGACTTAAGGAAAAAACCTACAATTACCCTTACTCTAAACCCTACAAAAAGCACAAATTATTCAAACCCTAAATTGTGCTTTGGGTTTGTTGTTGCCTACAATGTAGCTCAAAGAGCAAGAACATAGGAACAAAATAATGCAACTAATTCAAATAGAAATTCACTTGTAATTCTTGCTATAATTCCTAAAATCCCACTGAAAGACCCAAAAAAATAGCTCGGGTGAAGTTAAATATGCAACAGGTACTTTGAAATCTTACCTTAGAAACAATCTACAATGAATACGCTTTAAAAATGGCCGTAAAATCACCCACAGCTATGAATTCCTTATTTATTCTCTTCCGTTGAATATGCTTTTAGGGTTTTACTAGTAATCTCGGAAGAGAAGAGCGCCTATGAGAGGAGTAATGGGTGGCCAACCTATAACTGAGGGAGCTCTGCAAAGCACAAAAGAAACATAGAGAAATAAGTTACAGTCATGTTAATTTGGTTAAGGAATTCATGCATCCAAACAATGGATACTTGTAAGCCAATGTAATTCCTCTTGAACATAAAATACAAGATTAAGGGTAGAAGCTTTACAATGTATGCAGGCCTAGCAACCAACCTTAGTTTAAAGTCAATTGCTAGGTGATAGCTACCAAAAGTTAGAAAATCTAGAGAACATCATGTGGAAAAATGCTTTAAAAGTAGAAAAACTTATTAACTGAATTCCCAAAGCAATTTTTACAGTCCTTGACAATGCCCAAAGTGAATTTTTTTTTATTCCATTGCCAAATTGATTATGGTTTGTAGAATGATAGTTAGTGGGTATCTTACCATTAGAGAGGATGTTGTGAGAAAATTTGAAATTAATAGCAGTGGTGATAGAAGTAACAGTGGCAACAACTTGGCGTGTAGTGGTACCCAACGCTGAACAAGAGTAACATTGACATATGCATGTTGAACAAGATGGAATCCTAAGCTTAATCACCTTCTCCTCGAAAATAACTATGCATTAACTATGCAATGAGTGATTTTTCAGTCACCATACTTAGTCAACAAAGCTCTCACAATTTGTATTTGAAATGTCAACATATTCACCCAAATTTATCTGTCATCTTAATCTTTCAAATTTTCTTAATAAAAAATGAAAAATGAATAATACACTTACTCTTACCAATAGAAAAAAAGATAAATAATAATTTTTAAATATAAAAAATATGTTCTTAAATTCAAACTATAGGAATAGAAAGAAATTTATTTAAGTTATGCAATGTGATTGGCCAACCCAACAAATCAAATGCATATCGAATGATTGCAATAGTAACTTGCCTATCAACATGAACTAATAAATGATAGTTTGTAGTAAATGATGACAAATGTAAAAGATTTTAAAATTGAATATTAATCATATTAAAGATATTTTTCTACTTAACAGATTATTCTAGAAA
Source organism: Sequoia sempervirens (assembly GCA_007258455.2). Taxonomy (NCBI): domain Eukaryota; kingdom Viridiplantae; phylum Streptophyta; class Pinopsida; order Cupressales; family Cupressaceae; genus Sequoia; species Sequoia sempervirens. Next base: position 131,276,629 of record VDFB02026320.1, on the reverse strand, counting down.
AAGCAATAGATTAGGCATAGCTTCATGGATGTCGACACATGATTTGTTGTCTAGTTCATTTGCCAACCCCCAAGCTTGAAGCACCCTTATTCTAAAGGGAGTGTTAGAAATATCCCTTGGGAAATATTTTACAAATCCTTTTTGATTTTTATTACATCAACTTACCACCTTCAATAAGCTTGTTCATCACCTTCTTTATCTCCACCTTTGCATACTTATTCCTTTTTTTCTGTTGTTGCTAGAAGTTGAATCCATTATGAACCTTTGATGAAATTTTGTGCTCACCACCAAAAGCATGCCTAGGGGACCACCCAACAAGAGAAATTATCAATAAAACTAAAAATATCCCCTTTCTAAACCCTCATTAGAGGAGTATTCCATAAGTATTTGTTATTATACATGAGATTCCATGGGCTTGCATCAGTTACAATCCAATTGCAACTCCAAATTGTGATAGCCAACCTTAAAAGATAACTAGGGTTGATGAATGGCTATGCCTTGTCAAGAATCACACCTACCAAATCCCTTGATGGGAATTGTGGCATTTTGTGTTTTTATCTAACATGTAATCATGACTAAACACTCTTTGTAATGAAATAGCCAACCCTTATAAATTTTAATTTTTTAATTGATTATTATTTTTATTTAAAAAAAATACTATTTTTATTTTTATAATTTTCCCTCTAATTTATTTTAGCAATACAAGTGATACCATATTATTATGAAACAAAACCCTTGTTATGTGACTTTAGCATTAGGCTCTTATATATCTCTACATAATATTTTTATTATAAAAAATAGAATTGATGGTTTTTTAAATTAGTTGATTTAGTTAGTTAATGTGTTAATATCATGGGTAAATTATACACTTATAATAATATAAATAATTGGTGTATTTGAATTAGTTCATACTTTAATATATTGGTCTTAAGGTTGAGAAACTCTCTTATTATGCTTAACCTTACTTTGAGTCAATTTGGTTGGATTCATAGTGGAATCTTATGTATACTATGATATATTTTGTTTGACCTATCAAATTTTTGGTTTGGTCACTAGGAGTTTTATCTAAGGCTATAGGCTTCACTATTATTTTTTTTCCTTAAGTGTTGTACCCAATGCTTCTTTTTACCATCAAATCCTTATAATAATCCATATACCCTTGATATGAATTTAGGTTTGAATTTTGGTCGAATCCAAGGAGATACATATCACTTGGAAGATGAAACAATATTGGTGGGTTCCATGAAACTTATTTTATGTGTTTGATCCTTATACATGTGAATGTGACTTGAAATTACAATATGAATACATAATTAAACAATGACATGTATATAGGCTAAGAGTCTAAATATGAAAATTCCATGATATTACAAGATAATGGACCAAGAGATTCATAGATAGTAGGCATTCATTGAATAAGATTGGGTAGGTGATTTTAACTCATATAAGTTTTTTTTTTTTTTAGACTGCAGGAATCGGGTAGCACGACCCCATATAAACTGTAGTGCGCCTAGTAAACTTTTTAACATGACCGGCGGCGCTGGAGCGACACGCCCTCCGGTACCACGGGGGTGGGGGAGACTAGACCTCGTGACCAACCTCTTGCAACAGGAAAGATTTAGCCAACCGAGCTAGGGCCCCAACCCCACATTTTGACTCATATAAGTCCACTTCTATGTTTTTTTTCATTTTTTTTGATTGAGTCATATGGTCTTTCAAGAAGAAAAAGACTATTGCACTATCATCTATTGTGGTTAAGTATTGAGGTGTAGTTTTTCTAGTTAGGAGTTTCTATGACTTTGATAGCTTATTGTAGAATTTGGTCTACCACTTGATCATCCTACTATTATTTGGTGTGATAATCAAATTTACATTCATATTTCATGTAATATAGTGGAGCATAAATAGATAAAGCACATTAAGATTCACATACATTTCATTTGTTAGCTTATGATTTTTTCTCTTTAGAATATTTATATACAAGATAAGAGAATGCTGTTCACATCTTCACTAAGAATAACATCACCTCATTATCTAGAGTTCTAATGTATATTTGAGGTAAAGGAATTTATCATTGGGGGTCTTGAAATATCCTTCCTTTAGTTATCTTTTTGGAAAGGATTTTGTCCAATTAAATCTTTTTGGAGAGGAATTTTTCCATATAGGGTTTCCTCTTTTCCCATTTTCGAGAGACTTATATTTTGTAGGCCTTGTTGCCAAGACTTATTTTTTTAAAGACTATTATGAAGGAATATGACCCATACTAAAATTTCGATACCAATTATACATAGATTTTACATCATCAACGCACAAAACGATCATGTTCCAAAGTCAAACTTCATAAAAACCTTCATAACAGACCTCTAAACACCATCCCGGCTGCCAAATGCAACAATGATCGTAGAAGACAAATCTTTGGGGCTGCTAAAGAGCGATAATAAGGAATAACTAAGGGGGAGTTGAAGGAACCTTAAGCCATACGCAAAAGCACACAGTAAAATAATGAACTAGACCGGAGTATTCAGAAGATTTTCATACATATACATCCACATAGTTTTAAGCAGCATTACTTCTAGAATTTGCGCAGATATGTGCTTCACTTGGCATTATTTATTAAGCAGGAACACAGTATATACACCCATAAAAAAATACTTGTATGCATTAAAAAATAAAATAGAAACACGTAATGAGTATCAAACACAATCACAAGAAAATTGTGATGAATGTTCTATTTTTCTGTATTCAAGAAGATCAATTTAACCTTGATCCTGGTAACAGTATTAATACATATATATGTTACATGTATTTTGGAGACACCAAACCGTTTAAAAGGCCGATTTGGCAGCCTCATTAATAATTCCTTGGGAGTAAGTGGCTGGTCACTGAGAAGAAAGTGTATTCAAGAGTGCAACTCTTGCAGAGATGAGAAACTTGAATAGCTGGTTGATTTGGTGTTCAAGGAGGGGAAGAGCAGTCTCCAAGTCAGGGAGTGCCAAGGTGGAGGGAGAGACATGAAGCGGGAGCTGCAATTTGGACTTGGAGTTAAGAAGATTATTAAGATTTCCCAGTGCAATATCTGCAGCTTCTAACTCGCGCAAGAACCTTGATGATGATGACGACCTCTTTCTCATCTCAAATGCCTCCTTTATCTTGTGTTGCAGACAAATGAAATGGGCAGTTAGAGGAAGAGATGGCATCCTCATGTGGGATGTCTTGAAGGAAATTGCAGTGACAAGGGTAGTGCAGACCATGATGGTGATGGCCTTGGCATGGTTGATGTTGATGGCAGCTTGTGCTACTCCTGCTTTATCCTCAACTTTGAGCTTCTCTGCCATTCGCCTCAAAATGGACATGCATTTATCGAGCTGGGAATGTGTGTCCTTCTTCTTCAGCGAAGTGGCAAGAGCGGTGCGTGTCCTTTCAAGGGCGTGGGCAGAGGGAGTGAGAGCAGGGCCAAGGCAGCGAATAGCTACCTGCACTCACGTGCGCTGCTTTCTGATTTCTGCAATGCTGTCCCTCAACAAATTGCACACCTCAAGCAAATGGAGTATGTCATCCAGATGTGCGTTCATCCATTTGCTCCCCATGCCTTCCGTGTCTATCTTTATGTTTGACAAATTGGAATAGCACTTCACCAACACCTCCAATGCTTGGCCAAGCCAATCTGTTCCAAAACACGAGGAAGAAGAACAAGACTCCTCCAATCTTTCCACCTTGTCCGTGAGAATTGGGCGCCCCTGCAGCGTGGAGGGAATGCTCTTTGAGCGATTATGGCGATGCTTGCGAGGAGAGTTTAGGGCCATGGCCACCCCAAGAGAGGAGAGACGAGAGAGAGAAGGTATTGCAATGCTCATGCTCATTCTATTGTGTATTGCTTCCTCTGATGATGCTGATGCTGATTGGGATGTTGTTGCTGGATTGGTCTTAATGCCTGTCGATTAACATGATTTATACAACTCACTATGACTGGGCGCAGCAGGTAGAAACAGAGAGAGAATCCCGGCCAGAAGCATCTAATTTCTCAAAAATGAGTATCATATGAATATCTCTTGTCCCCCGTCACTGCTTGCCTGCCTTGGTGTCCCACGCTTTCCATGTGCCATAGCTTCTAATCTAATGGTATGCCCGTCCCTTGGTTTCATCCCCTAAAAGCATCACAGCTAAACATCATGTGGCCGACCAATTTAGATTAGAAAGTATAATCAAAATTCGTAATTGGAATCCCCTGCAATTTGCAAATCAGATACCAGTTTTTGTCGTTCCATTCAAGAAAAAATGTTTTCTCTCCAAACGTGCATAAGCTGGTTTTTAAATTGATCATATAGGAAGTAAAATTTCTACCCAACCTTTAGGCCGCTTCAGCAATATATTTATATTTCTTATCCACGGAGATCCTTCAAACTTTCTTATTCTGTGATTAAAATAAAAGAAAAATGTATTAAAATATAAATTATCACTCCTCATGACAGTTCTTTGATAGAGGTTGTTAAACTATAGGGTCGCTCATATAATATTTCTCATACAATATTATATTATAAAGGAAAATAAATTAATCTAATCTAATAATAGGTAATAGTTTGTAGTAAATGATGAGAAATGTAGAGATATTAAAATTGAATGGATTTAAATTTGATGTAATTGAAATTGTGGAAAGGGGTCAACCACCTCCAGATTTGTCATAACAGTTGGACCAATTAGTGGAGATAGATAGGGGTGCGTAATACCCTTGCTTTGTATTGTTCTATTTTGGTTTGAATATATTTTTACCCCTCTTTTAGTCCAAAATATTTTGTTGTGAATATTAGACATATTAAAGATATTTTTCTACTTAACAGATTGTTCTAAACAAGCAATAGATTAAGCATAGCTTCATGATGTAGACACATGATTTGTTGTCTTGTTCATTTGCCAACTCCAAGTTTGAAGTACCCTTATTCTAAAAGGAGTGTTAGAAATCTCCCTTGGGAAATATTTTGCAAATCCTTTTTGAGTTTTATTACATCAACTTACCACCTTCAATAAGCTTGTTCATCACCTTCTTTATCTCCACCTTTGCATAATTTTTCCTTTTTCCTTTGAGGTTGCCAGAAGTTGAATCCATTATGAACCTCTGATAAAATTTTGTGCTCACCACCAAAATCATGACTAGGGGACCACCCAACAAGAGAAATTATCAATAAAATTAAAAATAGCCCCTTTCTTTACTACTATAAACCCTCATTAGAGGAGCATTCCATAATTTTTTGTTATCATACATGAGATTCAATGGGCTTGCATAAGTTACAATCCCATTACAACTCCAAACTATGATAACCAACCTTAAAAGATAACTAGGGTTGATAAATGGCTATGCCTTGTCAAAAATCACACCTACCAAACCCCTTGATGGGAATTGTGGCATTTTGTGCTTTTATCTAACATGTAATCATGAATAAACACTCTTTGTAATGAAATAGCCAACCCTTATAAGTTTTAATTTTTTAATTGATTAATTTTCTTATTTTAAAATAATATTATTATTTTTATATTTTTCCCTCTAATTTATTTTAGCAATACAACTGATACCATATTATTATGAAAGAAAACCCTTGTTAAGTGACTTGAGCATTAGGCACCTATGTATTTCTAGGTATTATTTTTATTATATCAAAAATAGAGTTGAAGGTATTTTAAATTAGTTGATTTAGTTAGTTAGTGTGTTAATATCATAGGTAAGTTACAGACTTGTAATAATATAAATAATCGGTGTATTTGAATTAGTTTATAGTTTTGAATATTGGTTTTAAGCTTGAGAAACTCTCAAGTTATTATGCTTAATCTTACTTTGAGTCAATTTGGTTGGATTCATGGTGTGATCTTATGTATACTATGATATATTTTGTTTGATCTATCAAATTTTTGGTTTGCTCACTAGGAGTTTTATCTAAGGCTATAGGCTTCACTATCAATTTTTTTCCTAAGTGTTGCACCCATGATTTTTTTTACCATCAAATCCTTATAATAATCCATATACCCTTGATATTAATTTAGGTTTGAATTTTGGTCAAATCCAAGGAGATACATATCACTCACAAGATGGAACAATATTGGTAGATTCCATGAAACTTATTTTATGTGTTTGATCCTTATGTACATGTGAATGTGACTTGGAATTACAATATGAATACAAAATTAATTAATGACATGTATATAGGACGAGAGTCTAAATATGTAAATTCCATGGTATTACAAGATAATGGACCAAGAGATTCATAGATAGTAGGGCTTCATTGAATACGATTGGGTAGGTGAATTTGACCTGAATATAAGTCTACTTCTATGCTTTTTTTCATTGTTTTTTATTGAGTCATATGGTCTTTCAAGAAGAAAAAGACTATTGCACTATCATCTATTGGGGTTAAGTATTGAGGTGTAGTTTTTCTAGCTAGGAGTTTCTATGGCTTTGATAGCTTATGGTAGAGTTTGGTCTACCACTTGATCATACTACTATTATTTGGTGTGAATAAAATTTACATTCACATTTCATGTAACATAGTGGAGCATAAATAGATAAAGCACATCAAGATTCACATGCATTTCATTTGAGAGCTTATCCATGATAGTGTTTTCTCCTTAAAGAGTATTTATAAACAAGATAGGAGTAAGTTGTTCATATTTTCACTAAAACTAGTGTCACCTCATTATCTTGAGTTCTAATGTATATTTGGGGTAAAGGAATTTATCCTTGGGCACCTTGAAATATCCTTCCTTTATATTTAGTTATCATTTTGGAGATGATTTTTTCCATAGGGTTTTCTCTTTTTCCATTTTTGAGACACTTATATTTTGTACATGAGTACCTCATTAGGCATTGTTGCTAAGACTCATTTTTTAGTAATTTTCTCCCTAAGAATCTCTTAAGGAGGGTGTTGGTGTGAATATAGCTAGTTCGAATTTACATAGTTCTTATTAGACCTATTTACACTAGATTAAGTTTACTTAGTGGCTTTGTTGTCACATCCCATAGGAAAATAACATGTTCTCACACTTTTTGCAAGTGTTCTACTTGTGTCACACTTACTTTAGAGTTATTAAGTATTTCAAACTTACCTTCCTTCTTCCACCTTGTCCTGCATATACAAGGAGTGCATTATATATTCTTATACATTTTTAATGATAGTTTTTGATATTATTTGTGCTAATTTATTTGTAAATGTATTTTAGATATTACATTCATTTTATTGCTATGACAAAACCTATGCAACTAACTCTTGTGCCACTAAAGGTTGGAGTTGGAAGCAAGCAAAAATGTGTTAATAAATTACATGTCATCCTTGAAGGAATATTGATACTCAACTACTATAATACAAGAATAATCTAATAAGTGTGTAGTTATAATTGACTAGGTGGAAGAAGGGAGGGAAATATCTAGAGTGAATCTTTTTGCATAATAAGGTAGCCAAAGATCCCTATAAAATTAATGCATAAAATATCCAAAGGTAAACCTTATCTCATGGAGTGAAAATAAACAAATTTCTTATATAATATCCCATTCATGGATAAGAGAGTAGAAGCATCATAAAATAGAGCTTGGATAACTTAGAGAAAAAAGTATCTAAAACCAAATTATTTGAGCATAAAGGGGTTGTAAGATAGCTCTAAATAAATTTATAGAAAGATAATTAATTTTTTAGAGCTCATGAACTATTCCATCACTTCTCAAATTCCAATAATACTGTATAAGATATATTAATTTTTGATGAAATCAATTTGATGTAGCCAAAACAATAGAGGGAAGGTGGGGAGAAATATGCATAGTTAGGGATATAAAAGGAATTTTATACGAAACATAGTAAGAGATATAAAAGGATTTTTATATGAAACATTGAATAGAGTGACAGGATTCCAACTAGTGATAAGCTGTAGATCCCTAGAGTTTATAATGAATTTAACATTATCATGATTTATCAAATTCATAAGGAAATATTTATAGAGAGATTACTTATAAGATATAAGTAGGTCAAGTCTCATGAAGTGCTAGGTAGACTTGTAAAATATGATTGGAAATCCAATGTAGACTTGTAAAATATATATGAAAATCAATCCAATCTTGACACATTAACATTCTCCATATTCATTAGCACATCCCACAACTCATCTAATGTGGGTTGAGCATCATAGGCTACATTGGTTGAGTTAGGTTGGCACCACCTCTAGGCATTGTTTAAGCAGTTGAAAAAATAAATACAAGTCATTCTATGTCTATCTTTAAGTTTGACAAATTGGAATAGCAATTCACCAACACCTCGAATGCTTGGCCAAGCCAATTTGTTCCAAAACAAGAGGAAGAAGAACAAGAGTCCTCCAATCTTTCCAACTCGTCTGTGACAATTGGTTGCTTCTGTTGTCTGGAGGGCATGCTCTTTGAGCGCTTATGGTGATAGTGATGCTTGGGAGGAGAGTGAAGGGCCATGGCCATCCCAAGAGAGGAGAGACGAGAGAGAGAAGGTATTGCAATGCTCATGCTCATTCTATTGTGTATTGTTTCCTCAGATGATGGTGATGGTGATGGGGATGTTGTTGCTGGCTTGGCCTTAATGCCTATCTATTAACATAATTTATACAACTCACCATGACTGGGCACAGCAGGTAGACATAGAGATAGAATCCCGCAGGTAGACACAGAGAGAGTGTCCCGCATGTCGACACAGAGAGATAATCCCGGCTAGAAGCATCTAATTTCTCAAAATGAGTATGATATATCTCTTGGCCTCGGCCACCGCTTGCTTGCCTTGGTGTCCGACGGTTTCCATGTGCCATACCTTCTAATCTAATGGTATGCTTGTCCCATGGTTTCAACCTCTAGAAGCATCACAGCTAAACATCATGTGGCCAACCAATTTAGGCTAGAAACTTTAAGTCTATCAAAATTTGTAATTGGAATCCCCTGCAATTTGCAGATCACATGCCAGGTTTTGTCATTCCATTCATAAAAAAATGCTTCCTCTCCAAACGTGCATAAGTTGTTTTTCTAATTGATCATATAGGAAGTAAAATCTCTATCCAATCTTTTGGCTGCATGAGCAATACATTTATATTTCTTATCCGTGGAGATCCTTCAAACTTTCTTGTTTGGTCATTTAAAAAAGAAATAAATATTAAAATATAGAATTTTACTAGCCATTTAATAAAGGGGTTTTAAATATACGGCCACTAAATATGTCACATTTTTATAAATGTAAATAAATATATTTAAGTTAATTAAAAAATAATTTAAAAATTGAATGGATTTGAATTTGATGTATATGGAAATTTAAAATAATAATTAAAAAATTAGCAATTTGTTTAAAGATCAAAATTTTTGTTGTAAATATTGATCACATTAAAAAGTCTTATGCATACTGACATATGGTTTCTTGTCTAGTTCTTTTGCTATCCCCCAAGTTTGAAAAAATATCGTGTAAATTTTTGAAGAGTTTTACAACATCAACCTATCACCTTTAATAAGCTTTTTCATTACATTTTCTATCTTTGTTTTGTATAGTTTTTCCTATCTCTTTTTTCCTTTGTTGTTGCTAGAAGTTGAAGCCATTATGAACCTTAAATTATGGAATTTTGTGCTCAGAACCAAAAGCATGCCTAAAGGACCACCCAACAAGAGAATTTTCAAACAAAATAACAATAGCCCTTTGCTTTTCTACTATTAATCCTCATCAAAGAAACATTACATAATTATTTTTCATCTTATATGAGCTGCCATGGGCTTGCATGAATCAAAATCCCATTGCAACTCCAAACTATGATAGTCAACCTTAAAAGATAACCAAGGTTGACATATAGGTATGCGTTATTAAGAATCACAGGTCTACCAAACCCCTTGATGTGAATTTTTGCATTTTGTAGTCATGTTTAACATGCAATCATGACTAAACACTCTGCATCATGAAAAAGAAAACCCTTACTTTTTACTTATTTTTAAAGTTATTATTTTTCTTATTAACAATATTATAACTATTTTTGTATATTCCCTCTAACTTCTTTTAGTAATATAAGAAAT